>JAINRI010000551.1:600000-1123027 GCA_025413485.1 Ficus microcarpa | reverse complement strand
GAACCAGTGGGGGGAGGCGAAGGTCACGTCGCCGCCGCCGGAGATCTACGCCTTCGAGTAGTGCTACGACGACCTCTCACCGTCGAATTGCTCGGCGTGCTTCGCCGCCTCCCGGAAGAAGATCCCGAGGTGCCTCCCGGCCGCGTCGGAGCTGATCTTCCTCGACGGCTGCTTCCAACGGTATGACAACGACAGCTTCGTCGGCGCCGGCGCTGGCAACTGCCGCGACATGACGAAGTGCTGACCGCCGGGCTCGACGCGGCGAGGGCGGAGTTCGGGACGAAGGTGAGGGACGTGGTCGGAGTGGTGGAGGAGACGGCAGCGAACGACGGCGGGTTCGGGGTGGGGGAGGACAGGGGAGCGGCGGCGGGAGACGTGTACGCGCTGGCGCAGTGCTGAAGGACAGTGGGGAAGGAGTGCCGGCGGTGCCTGAGAGCCACCGGAGAGAGGGTCGGAGAGTGTGCGCCGGCGGCGGAGGGGTGGGCGATGTTCGCCGGGTGTTTTCTGAGGTATTCGACGCCGAGGTTCTTTCAGGTTAGCAAGAGGCGGGAGGATCATGGTGAGAAAATATTGAATTAGCTCATGTTTGTTTCATCATCTTATTTCAACTCAAACTGTATATTTTTTGTCTTTTTTTTAAAAAATTTTTATTTTTTTCTTAAAAAATTTTTTATCTTTTTTAAAAATTTAAAAAAATTTACTATTACAACTAAAATGTTCAACTCAAACTAACTAACCACACAAATCCTTAATTTATTTATTTATTGAGAAAATAAATGAGTTTAATATTTAGCTCATCTTTAAAAAAAACTTTTAAAAATTGTTTCATATTGGTGGTTTGTTGTGAATTCTGTTAAATTTTTTAGAAAAATTTTGGGATTAATCCAAAGCATAGGATGAGATGAGGGTGAGATTAAATTTAATTTAGTTTCTATTTGGATTGTTAAAAAAAAAAATTAAATATAATTTTTGTTGATTTTTTTTTAAAAAAAAAATTAAAAATTAAGTTGAAAAAAGTTAATTTAATTAGAGTTAAATTAAAATATCAAATGAACTATTAGCCTCTCTTTAAAATATATTTATTTATTCATTTATTTTCAATTGATGTTGTGGTTGGCTTCTTAAAGTTATGAGTCTTGGAAGGTAAATTTACTTCTCAAAACAAAAATGTACAAATTTAATATAAAGATTAAAGAGGTGTTTGGTGTTTGAGTTTGAGTTAGGATTTTTAAATTTCAAAAATTTTTGTTGACTTTTTCAGAAAAACAAACTTTTTCAGAAAAAGACAAAAATATGAAAAATTTGAGTTTGAGTGGGTAAACCAAACACCCTTTAAGGGCTTGTTTAGGGGAAAGTTTAAACTCAATATTTAAACTCAAATTTTTATCTTTTTCCTCAAAAGTTTTTTGTCTCTTGTGAAATTTTTTTTTGTTTTTTCTAAAAAAATCAACAAAAGTTACTATTCAAACTTAAAAATTTCAATTCAAACTCATTCACTAAACAGGCCCGGATTAATTAATGTGGCTGAGGTTGTAACCTTAATTTATCAGTAATTTCAAGCTTCACTTTCACATAAATTTAAATTCTTTCATGTCTAAGTTAAAAAAAATAATTAATAAGTAATATAATAGTAAAACATAACTAAATGAGAATTTCACATTTAAGAACTTGATGAGAATTTCACGTTTAAAAAAGTTCTCATAAAAAAAGTTTAAATTCCTCCTAAAAAATTCAAATAATAAAAATTATGGTTCTTGAAAAACAACTCAATTCGTCGGAAAAAAAGAAAAAAAAAACGACTCAAGAAGAGCTTGTGTTGAGAAGGAAATTGATTAAAATTGTTCCTCATATTGATATGTTCTTGTCTAATTAATGAACATGGGTTGTTTTGAGCGGTAATTAGATATGAAACTTTGAATATCTTGCATTTCCCTGATGCTTGGTGTAACCAATGTGCTTCTCCCTGATGCTTCTCCAGATTCAGCCGGAGTTTCGATGATCACCGCCGGCGTTCTCTCATCGGTTGCCTATGTGTTGCTTGCTTGTGTAGGTGTCTACTATGGTTTCAAGACGGTATCATCACGTAAGAAAGAAGGTAAGGAACCAACACGAATAATCACACATACAAATTAATTCCGAGACTCGCTGATTAAAACTAACGAACGACTAAGCTTTACATGTTAATCCGTAACTGATTAAGAAACCAACACGGATTATCAACATTTTTATAGCTTTAGCAGCCTATTGAGACTTTCTTTAATCTGTATTCTAATTTGGTTTTTTCTCCTTCCCTTTTAGATCTCCGCAAGAAAATTTCGACAACCCTACAAAACTCGAGATTGAATTTCAAGTACGAAACACTCAAGAAGGCCACCGATTTCTTTGATGCCTCGCGGCAACTAGGCCAAGGTGGTTCTGGCTCTGTGTTTAAGGGGATTCTCTCCGATGGGAGAACGGTTGATGTTAAAAGACTCTTTCTTTAATACACGCCAATGGGTAGATGAGTTCTTCAGTGAGGTGAACCTCCTTAGCGGAATTGAACACAAGAACCTTTTTAAGTTTCTTGGTTGCAGTATTGAAGGCCCTGAAAGTCTTCGAGTTACGAATTTGTGCCCAACAAAAGCCTTGATCAAATTCCTTTTGGTGAGTCGTTAGGTTCTCTTTATTTAGCTCTCGTTTTAAAACCACTTTTACAATTTTTTTTCCTACATATTCTATCTCACAACAAGTGAATTTACTATTTTTGTGGTGAGTTTGAACCTATGATCTAGATAAACCCTTAATTTATTTATTATTTTTACCACGGTCAAAACTTTCTCTTCATGCAGATAAGAAGAACACAGTTAGTATTCTAAGTTGGCAGCAAAGATTCAATATCATAGCGGGGACCGCAGAAGGTCTAGCATATCTCCATGGAGGTTGCGGGGTGAAGATAAGCCACAGAGACATTAAAACTAGTAACATTCTTTTCGGCGAGAATCTCAACCCGAAGATAGCGGATTTCAGGCTTGCTCGATCTGTTGCTATTGATAGGACTCACATTAGCACAGGAATTGCAGGAACATTGTAAGCAAAAACTCTCTCCAACACTAAAACTATTTCAGAGTTCAACTCAACAACGGCAGGTTAAAATAAATGAAAATTCCTATGCAGGGAATATATGGCACCCGAATATCTTGTTCGAGGACAGCTAACTGACAAGGCTGATGTTTATGCCTTCGGAGTGATGATCCTTGAGACAGCATGTGGTAGGAAGAACAGTGCTTTCACATTGGGGTCAAGCTCCCTTTTGCACTCTGTAAGAATCTTTGCTCATTTTTGCATTAACCTCTTCAAAATAACGAGAATCCTGCGACAAGATAGTAAAAAAAAAAAAAAATTACAGAATGAAATATTTTTTAACCGTTGCATCACATCGAAACTATAATAGTTTAAGCAAAAATGATGGATTAATGTAACTTGATGAAAATTGAAGAATCTTGTCAATAAATAGTCATTTAAAAAGACATGGTTATTATTCCTCTACGAATCGCCCTTTTCTCCAACAATGTCTTTGTTGTCATTGGAATTCTTTCCAAATAAAGAGATTTTTTCTATGTTATGTTCAACTAAGTCTGTTGACATTTAAGTGATTATTATTATTATTATTATTTTTGACATTAGGCTTGGAAGCTTTACAAGGAAAACAAGATTGCCCAATCTATCGATCTGGTCCTAAACGGCAATTTTCCGACGAAAGAAGCATCAAATGTGCTCCAAATTGGGCTCTTGTACACACAAGCCTCTGTTACGCTAAGACCAGCAATGTCTGAGGTAGTTCAAATGTTGAATGATGAAGAATATGAAATTCCCTTTCCAATTCAACCTCCATTCTTGAATGCTAGCGTGTTGAATTCTTCGATGACTCGAGAACTGTCTCAGATGGGTAAATTACAAATGAAGTTTTCGCTACTAATATCGTAAATTCCAGTACCATTTATGAATCAATCTGTGAAATAACACTTACATCTAGGCCTAGGTAGCACCCAAAAAATCAACTTACGTAACTTTAGTGAGTGATGATATTAGGGTTGAAAAAAAGGTTGTTTCTTAAACCACCTTTATCTTCTTTGAATTTTGTGAAGACTGAGGTAGTTAGAGGATTTGTATTTCTTGTAAATGATATGAGAGAGTTTTAGATCAAACACATATTAGTCCATTGATCTTCTATTCCATTTTGTATTTTGCCATCAATTTCAACGACTAATAAATAGTATTTTTACAAAAATAATTTATTTTAAATATTAAGATTTTAAAATGTATATAATAAAGAAATAATGACTTTATTAGTTAAATGAAAAATTTTATTTTATCAAGTAAATAGATAAATGATATATTTACAAGACATAAATAAATCATTTATCTGTTATTTATTTTAAATATTTTAAAAACTTGTTATTCATTGCAATCATTATTTAAAAATTACTATTTACTTGGTTCTTCATGGGCAGTCCTGGGCCCCAAAGAAAAAACCCATTAGCCCAAGCTGGAACAGCCTTTTGTTTGGCGCAATCCGAAAGTGGAATGCATTTTCCCGGAAAAAAAAAAAAAAAAATCGTGTGGTGGGAAAGGACGAGAGTAGCGAGTCTCAGAGAAGAGAATTCCGACGAACTCATAGAATTTCCTCTCATGGTGTTTCGCCGATGAAATTCTAAACGGACGATACGCCGTCTTTCGCCAGCTTTCCATGACTCCGAGCTCCGACTCACGCCTCTCTCCGCCGGAGTGGAAGTTCTCGCAGGTCTTCGGCGAGCGAGCTCCGGGGGAAGATGTCCAGGACGGTTAGCAGAGCTTTCTCTCTCTGTGTCGGGGTTTTCGTTTTCTCTTCTGGTGTTTGGTTGCTTAGAAAATTCCGGAACAGAGAAATTGCTTGAAGAACCTTAATTTTATGCGTAGTTTGTTTGCTGAATTTCAGCTCCATTTTTCTTAATTTTTCTGATTGTGACTTGTTAGTTCAAGAATTTTCCAATGATATAAATTTCATAGAGAACAGAGTAGCAAACTTTGATCTAAACTGAGTGAAAATGATGATTGAAATTCAATTTAATCTTAAAAATTTAAGCTAATTTGAGGTGAACAGCACTAGTTCTTGTTATCTGGTACGACCCACTCGAGTATTTTGAGTTGAACAGGGAAACTTTATCCATGGAAATTGCTGAGATATTGACACTCTTCTTAATGGTTACTGTTTTTAGTTGACATCATATCTTCAATGGGATTCGACGCGAGTGGCGATTACCTTGCCGTCGGAGATCGAGGAGGCCGCGTTGTGATTTTCGAGAGGAAGGACGGAAAACATGTGAGAAATTTTTATTACTCGGTTTTCAATTCTTTAAATGCACCGCACGAACACGCTTGAAGACATTAATGTGATGAGTTGATAAAAGAAAAATGGGTTTGTCATCTTTCTTACTATCGATTATTGGATTCTTAGACTTCAAATCAGAACCAAGCTCGTGCTAAGTTGGAGCAACTGGATTTTGATTCGACCTGGAATCCTGAATTTAAATACAAGACCGAATTTCAGAGTCATGAGCCTGAGGTTTGCCCTCATTTTGTGTTTGGCGATGTACTTTATCCGTGTTTGTGTATGCTGGTAATTATATTGGTGTTTTGGTATGGACTTTACAGTTTGACTATTTAAAGAGCTTGGAAATTGAGGAGAAGATCAACCAAGTAAGATGGTGTGCTACGCCCAATGGATCGCTCTTCATCCTTTCCACGAATAACAAGACTATTAAACTGTGGAAGGTGTGGATACTCCTGCCCACATAATTTACCACTAAAGAATTCTGCAATGTAGTAAACTTGTGAAGAATAAAAAATGTGTTTTTCTTGTTAGAGGGTGGATAATAGGACCCTTGGTCGGTTAGGGATTTAAGGAGTTTCTGGGTGCCATTGGAAGCCGTACAAATTTGTTTAGTTTGGTCACTGGAATCTCTTCTCATTTTTAAAGGATTCTGGTGACGCTGGAATTCAGGGTAGACAGTTTAAAAGTGAAAAGACTGGAAAAAGAGAACATAAATCAAGGCGTTGTAGCTCATCCTAATTATTTGGTGACATTGGAAAGCGCTTATTTCCTTGTGCATACATCTCTGAACTTCTCAACCTAAAGTAACTACATTAAAATACAAGTTTTAGTTATTCATTATAGATAGTGCCTCTTTTTTATCAACTGTGGTGGTTAGTCAGTATTACTGTGCTTGCTTATTAAAAATTTTACTGCTTACTGGGAAACAGAAAGAAGAATTCATATGATAAAGGATCAAAGATTTTTTGGGACCATGTAATCAAGAAGAAAGGGGAGAATTGAAATTAGTTTTAGGCAATACCCAACGCAAAAAAGTATACAAAGCATCCATGTTATGTGGTAGGGGTTAATGATGTTATGCAGTTGAGACTAGTTGAACAAAAGTTCATAAAAAGCACCATTATTAGCTATACATCAAAAAGCTTAATTGTTGTGTTGTCCATATCAATCTTTGAGCTTGTCCTTTTCATAGTTGCCAATTAGAGTTCGACTGTCGGCCACCTCCTGCCTCCAGAAGCATCTAAAAAAAAAAAAAAATCTAGTTTCTGACATTGTTAACAATTAACTTTTTTTATTTCTTGGTTATGAGGCCAGGTTAAGGAGCGTAAGGTGAAAAAAATAAAAGATATGGACCTTTATCCATTTGTGAGTTCAGAGAATGCACTTTTGGCCGAAAGTAGCTTCATGACTGAAATATACAAGCCATCCGTTTCTAATGGCTATCATCCAGAACGGATGGAAAATATGGCCAAGAGCATGTCACCATCACAAGACCGACATGCTGAGGTTGGTAAAACAGGATTTTAGGAAACATTTTTTTTTTTTTTTTTTTTTTTTTTGGGGTCAATTGCATCAGACCCTGCTCAATCTAAAATTTAATAATGCTAGTCCTTTGCATAACTAGATTTTGGATATGGAAGATACCGCACATACAAGATGTCGGAAGGTGTACGCTCATGCTCACGATTTTAATATTAACTCCATCTCAACCAATAGGTAAAATATGTTCTTTTTTTTCTTTGGCCCATGATTGTGTGTCTGTGTGACTCCATATATTTATGTTTTGGTTCTTGCAGATTGCTTAGTATATGATTTTTTTCTTTGTTCTTTGTGTAAAACCATTTATTATCTTTTTTCTTATTGTGCTCCTTTTTTATTTTGTTCTTAAGTGGTTGAAATTCTGTAGATGTTATGCTGTGTCTAAGGGGATATCTGGTTTCCTACTCTATGTCCAGCGACGGTGAGACATTTATTTCTACGGATGACCTTAGAATAAACTTGTGGAATCTTGAGATCAGTGGCCAGTGTTTCAATATTGTTGACATGAAGCCATCAAACATGGAGGATCTTACTGGTACTTGTGTCCATCCATTATTCATCTGTATTTTGAGCTCCATGTTTATACTTCAATTTTTTTCCTTTTTCCTTATTATTATTATTATTATTATTTGTATTTGTATCCCATTTCTGGTACTCTAGGTCTCTGATTTTTTAATCTTACTCTAACTGGGCTGTTCAAATTTTAACAGAGGTTATAACGTCAGCTGAGTTCAATCCAGTTCATTGTAATTTGTTTGCATACGGCAGCTCAAGAGGATTTATTCATCTAGTTGACATGCGACAATCAGCTTTATGCGATCACAGCGCGATAATGTTAGTTCCATCTGACCTTTTTTTCCATGCTTTCTGGGTTTGATTTTGATCTATGCTGGGTGTTTCTGCAATTTTTCTGTGCCTGGTGATGTTAATAAAAATTCGAATTTACACTGATTAATGCAGATTACAAGATGGAGATTCACGTGGGTTGAAATCATTTTTCACTGAGATCATTGTATCTATCTCTGATATGAAGTTTTCAAAGGATGGGCGGTACATTTTAACTCGTGATTACATGAATCTGAAGGTCTATTGATTGACTTTGATTCCTTTTCCCACCATCTCTGCATATACAGCTGTAACACCCCAACAGAAGTTCATAATTTCACTTTCTTAATCAAGATTCCACCTTTGTACCAGTCTCTTCTTTTCTAGTTCCTCGAGTAGATCTTAATTTGCTTCCACAAAATACCATTCATCTTTATTTCATTATGGGAAATAATTATGGGGAAAAGATATTTTTCACTGAGCAGGATGTTTCCTGGAAAAGTATTTTTCTATCATAGATTTGCTACCAATAAATTTTTTCCCTTTTCTTTTTGCACTAGTTTCTGCTCCCAATATAAGATTTAAAGTCTCGTTGGCCTAATTGCCCTTAATCTTGTCCTACCTCAATGTGTTCACTGTCGTTCAAATTTGAAGTGAATAGGTCTTATATGTGTATTTAATCGTTATCTCATTATGAACTTTAATGGATGCTTTCATTTTTTAATCAAGCTGTGGGATATGCACATGAATTCTTCACCTGTTGCGACATACAAGATTCATGAACAACTACGCCCTAAGGTAAGCAATATGAACATAATGTATGTCACTCGTGAGTCTCACGTGAAAAGTCGAAACTCTGCCAGCCCTTAATTGATTTAAAATTTCTGGAACCTAGCCTCTGATGGAGCAACTGCTGATGTTGGCATGACATTTCCAATCTAGTATCAAGAAATTTGTCCTCGGATTATGTGGCGAGCTTACGCATCTTTGAAGTTGTTCGTGAGAGCCACGTATATTCATGTTTCTGACACCTTCTCATGGTTTGTGGCAGTTGTGCGAGTTGTATGATAATGACTGCATATTCGATAAATTTGCTTGCTGCCTCAGTGGAGACGGACTTCATTTCGCAACTGGATCTTATGGGTAATTGGTCTATCATTTTGAGTTAAAACTGCAGTTGCATCTTAAGTTTTGGCAGATTTTTTTAGCAATCAACTTGTGATTTGACCAAACATTGCAGCTTCTCTGACTCAGCGTCTTTAATTTTGAATTAGCGATCAGTTACGTATTTTCTCCCGTGGTTTTGGAAACGAAGAAGGAATCACCATAGAGGCTAGCAAACATCCTGTCAGGTGGCTTTCCGCTCCTTTTCCTTCTATTTTGTGGCTTTCCCTAGGATTAGTTTTTTGAATGGCGTGAGTGGGACTCAGATTTACAATAATAAAGGTTATTTTCAATTTCGGTCCCTGTTTCCAAATTGGCCTGAGGATCAGATTTGCATGGTACATTACCTTAGGAAGTTTACTATCTCAAATGGTTTTTTCGGCCAGATAATTATCTAAAGGACGGAAAATAGAATGGGACCCACGTGTTTACCTTACTTATAAGATAATGCAATGTTTTAACACTTGTACAGGCTTGTACAGGCAAACTTCCTGACTCGGGAACTTGGCCTGTTGTTTATGTAAATAAAGCAACTCAGCTCAGTTGTTTTTCAAATGGAAAAAGGCATTGCAAAGTATTGATCTTGCAAACATTTTGGTCATGAGGAGATGCCCCAATGACCAGCCACTGTCTTACATTTATGTTACAGAGCTTGTCTGAATATTTTCTTAAGTTGATACTTGCTATGGCCTTTCATGAGTCCAAACTTTATATAATTCTCTCTCTCTAAATTTGACGATAATAAATTGTCAAATAAGGTGCTCTAATATCAATCTTTCAAACTTAAATTTTCCTTTCTGAATTGTATAAGATGCTTTAATAGCTATTGCGAACTCAAATTTTGCTTTCCTTCTGAACTGGATGGCAGGAAGCCAGTTCTCCAAGCTGCTCCAAGGGCTAGGAGGTCTTCCTTGAGCAATCTAACACGTGGATTTTACCGGCATGGTCAGAATCATTATTATTTTTTACTTGGACATGAGTTGTGCTAAGGACATTTGCTAATCACATTGATTTCAATGACTCCATTCTTAATAATTGGTTGATTCGGATCCATGTGGGCCCCATTCGGATTCCTTGACGAGAGACCCACACCGATAAAATCAAATGTCCTTGGCACTCTTCGGTTGTTGTTTAGGAATATGCTAGCATTCTCCTTTTGTTTCCACATGAAATTTAAATGTCTTCTCATCTTTCAGGGAGTGAAAATTCAAACTCCGGAGGTAACGACTTCTCAAGTAACTTAAACTCCAAGTTATTACATCTGGCATGGCATCCCGAAAAGTACTTGATTGCTTGTGCTGCTGGGAGTAGCTTGTTCATGTATTATGCATGAATTTTTGTACAGCTTTTAACACTTCCAGAAAGTGTTTGCTGATAGGTAGAACATGAGTCGATGAGAGTTGTATTGTGAATTTTGTTTTTCTAACACCCAAGGAAAAAAAAATAAAAAGGAAGAAAAGCAAAGAGATGGAAGGAGATGTGTAAAATAGTAAATTTAGGAAGATCCTGTTTTGTTAAAAATAATGCTCAAGGCTTAAGCTATACCCAATGACTAGGTGTGAAGTGTTTCCATGTATTGGAATATTCAGTTCAGAAATTACTTGTCATGCACAACAGAAATAGGGCAGAAGTATTTTATGTATTCGAATTGTATGTATGTATGTATGGGTAAACAGAAATAGGGCAGAAGTATTTTTATGTATTCGAATTGTATGTATGTATGTATGGGTAATGGGAATTGTTTAGCAATAGTTAAACTCTCTGGTTGTCATGTCGGATTGGAAAGGATTGATGTCTGGTTTATTTTTATTTTATTATTTATTAACGACTAATATTAGCTAGTGCAACTCGGAATAACATTAGAGCTCGAAAACACGATAGAAGCGTCGAAAGCTTAAGTTATTAAGATATGGACAACTCTAATACTATTTTTAGAAACAAAGCAGCAAATATCACGATAGCACTTAAGAAAAACTATTGTCCAGCGATTTTCCGCATATAAAGTCTATGTATATGCACAATTCAAGACTTCAGTAGCCAATGGACTTGGTGCTTCAGTTTGCTTGCTATGCCAATGGTGGATTAATCACAGAGGCTCTTTACAAGCAAATTATTAGAATAGCCAAAACTGTTTGTCTCTCTCACCACGATATATGATCTCATCACAAGTTGTTATTTATCAAAAAAAAAAAAGGACAACAGAAAAATAGAAAAAAGATAATTCAAAACAAAGATAAACGACATTGACAACAAATAAGAAAGCAAAGACAGAAAAACGTGTTAAGCCTCCAAACGACGGTGTTTACTCTTCTAAAAGAGAGTCAATTAGCAAAATGACTCAATTATTTTCTTTTATTTGTTAAATAATATTTCAAAAAATTTTATTAATAAAATGACTTCAGAACAACCGAGAACAACTAGTTTTTAAATCCGTCGTTCCGGTGTCAAAATTAAAAAAAAGATTATTTTGCTAATTTCAACTTTTTAAGGTTGTCAATTTGAAAGTCCTGAAGTCTTCCTGAAGAGCAGGGGCATGAGGATGAAAATACTCAAAGTGTTCCGCTACGCTTTTTATTCGGAGAAAGGACTCATCTCCTTCCCTATCCCGTTTGAAACAAAGTCCTCCAGATCCCGTCTTTGTGTGGAATATTGTCATTTCTAATTGCTCCACTATGACATTGTATATACTCATTTATAGTAAAAAGTACCAGCAAGCATCAGTTTTGCACGCCTCTTGGGAAATAATTATGTAATATTCTCTAATAAAATTATTTCTCAGTATTTTATTACATATGTGAAACTAAACAAACGAAGAACATGAAGACAAAACACGACCAAACCATACAAACTGATATAATACAAAGCACCATACATAAAATTACATATAAATAACAGATCACATATTGGTGGTTTTATTTAAATATTTATTTTTATAAAGAAAAAGTACCGGAAGGGGGTCGACCGACGTTTGCATATCCTGTATATCCAAGAATATACAGCACGATGGTTTATTTTATCTATTAAGTACTTTTTTTTGTTTTTTTGGGTCTATTCAAGTAGTTGTGCAGAAGCAATGCAGGCAGGCATTATTCAAGTAGTACGGGTGCTATTGAGAATCTTGTCAATGGATTTGAGAGCCTCAATGGCAATCTTAATGTAGTAGCCAACAGCTCCGACTATGGGACCGAACGGATCGGCGAGGCGTTCTTGTTTGACATCGTCGGCGGCGGAGGGCGGTGGCTTGGTAGGATCCTTGTCAAATTCCTTGGCTTGCTCAAGGTACGCGTCCATACGCGGAGTGGCAAATGTTCGCACCTTATCGGGATCACCTCTCGCAGCGTAACGCTGGCGATCATGACTAGTCTCGAAAGACAGCGCATAAGGACGTCCTTGTGCTTCGTACACGGCTTGTGTCCTCATGAGCTTGAACAGCTGTTGCATTTCGTATTTCAGCGTCTCAATTACCTGGTTAGGCTCTTCAATATCGACATCTTCGAGCGAGTTTTCGGCTTCAACCACCTTGTCCTTGGCTTCCTCCAGCTTGCTGACATCAGCCATGCCTCTTGCTTCTTTTACCTTCTCTACAGTCTGCAGCCGGCTCTCCTCAACAATCACCTCCTCCCTCTCTTTCTCCATGGCTCTCCCTGTGCGGGTTACCGTAACCGTTATTGGAGGGGCTGGAATCGCCGGATTCCCCTTTCCAGTTCTGCACGCACATCAGATTTTTTTTTCTCTTAAAATATCAGTGATTGGTATACCCATTGATGATTTACATTTTAATCACTCAATGATTAATGATCAATCGGTGATTGACTATTTAAGAAAATTAATTAATTATTATTTAAGGCTGTTTTGCTCTAAAATCAAAATGATCAAAATGCGAATATTATGTGTGTGTAAATAAAAATTGGTATCACCCACCTATATGTGTAACTGACTTCGAGAACATCTGGGCTCTTTCGACTCTCAACAGCGGGAAGAAGGAGGTCCACCATGACCTTGCGTACCTCTCTGTTGTAGAGTTCGCCAAATGAAATGGTTATGGAGCCATCGTTGTTCCTGGTTTGTGGATAGTTTCCAGCGAACACTTTTTCTATTTTCGATTCGTCATCGACTTGTTTGATGGTCAGATTCAGGTCCTGAACAACCACGGTCAGAAGCCCCCCCAAGCATTGGGAAAATGCAATGCTCAAGTTGTCCTGGTTCTGAACATCAGAGAATGTTCCCCCCTTGCTGTTCGTTGCGATGGCTTGTAGAACCTATATATATATATATATATATATAGCAAGAATTAACACGCATGAACTAATTAACCCCCATTTAGATTATAGATTCAAACCCACAATTTAGACAGTAAATTCAAATTTTTATTAGGGAAAACTGTGACACAAACAGGAGCATAATATTTACGGTATATTGCAATGTATGAACCTGTGGTTTGGCGTTTGCACCGAAACCGAATGTGTGGACTGGAAAGTTGTCAACGCGAATTTGGGTAGCATCACCGATGTTTTGTTCACCATCAGACATAAGCATGATGGCACCAACACGCCCGTCATTAAGACGGCGGTCATTGAGCACTTGTAAGCCTGTTTTAAGGCCGTCAGCGATGTTTGTTTTGCCGGCGGCATCTAAAGCCTTGACTTGCTTTATGATCTCTTCTTGAGATTTTTCGGTTATCTGGCGCAATGGGAACAACCTATTGGAGTTGTTGGAGAATGTGACAACCGATAAACGATCAATCGGGCT
Organism: Ficus microcarpa; assembly: GCA_025413485.1. Taxonomy (NCBI): domain Eukaryota; kingdom Viridiplantae; phylum Streptophyta; class Magnoliopsida; order Rosales; family Moraceae; genus Ficus; species Ficus microcarpa. The sequence goes on along the minus strand of JAINRI010000551.1, from coordinate 1,109,400 downwards.
AAGTTTCCTGATGAGGAACTGCATAGCGATTTTCAATTTTTCTAACTTGTCTCCTTTCATGCTTTCGCTGACATCTAAGACCGTCACAAGATCCACTGCGGATCTACCTTCGTTATCTCCTGTCCCTGTCAGCTCCAACAACACTTTCAAATTGGTTTCTTCCAGTGGTGCCTCAGGCTTGTTGATGATTGTCACCTGTGTTCTTTCCGATTTAAATGCTGCAGGTTTTTCCCCTGAAATATTTATATAAAAAAAATTATTACATATGTATATCACACACACAAACATTATAGGAGAACGGTGACTTTCACTTATTAAATTTTTTTTTTCAAAGTAGAGTTTTTCTCCAACTCCCTTCTTATTTACTGAGCTAGTCTGAGTGGGGATGTTTTTGAGTGCTTATAAAAATGATCAATGAAATCGTGAAATATATGATCATAATTGAAAACAAAATATGAACCTGAGACATCTGCGGGTGCAACAATCGGTTCATCATCGTTGAAGGTCATTTTGCCAACAAAAACTGATAGAGAAGAAATAATTGAATTATGAATGTTCTTGCGTCTCTGCCACTTTCAACTTCCAAAATATATAGATAGAGAAGAGGTAATTGAATGGTAAATGTTCTTTTCACATATATGTACCAAACTCGTTTGTCCTTGCATCCCATAATTATAAATAAGAAACTACTTCTCTTCCAAAAAGATAAATAAATAAATAAATAATAAATAATAAATAATAAATAATAAATAAATAATAAAAACTTGAAGCCAAAAAAGAAAAAGTGCCTAAATAATAATAATAATAATAATAATAATAATAATCGCTTGTCGTTGTAAGTAATTTGGACCACGGTACCAACTGGATTCCGTTTCCATTGGATATGCTTTCAAGTCAAGTAGATAAGGTCCACTCTCCTAGTTGTAATGAACGTTAAGTTCAGCAGGTGAGAAAAAAAAAAAGATTTGAAATTTCACTTTTCTAGTAGAATTCATAGATCTTTTACTATAAGGTGTAAAAAATAAATAATAATAATAATAATAATAATAATAATAATAAAAGGTGAGACAAGTTGATGCAATATTCTGCACGACAAATATCCTAAAGGTTTGAGATCTCTCCGTTAGCCTCCAACGCACCACCCTCATCAGAAGTCAAGATTAATTGTCTCGAATTTTATGTCTTATTAATGATCCCCCCAATTGTGTTATGTCATGTTATATGAATTTAAAAATTTATTAACCACATTAAAAATGCTAAATATTAAATATTCTTAAACAAATTGATAAGCTATCAAAACACTATTAAATGGACATCTATTGAGACAAGAAAATGAGCTAGCAGATTCGGACTCCTGCACCGACAGCACCCATTATCCTTGGATTCAAAAGGGTTATATTATGTAATTACAAGTCTTTAGTTTTGTTATTCTTAAAGTATTTTGAAACTTTTTGTTTTTAAATTCCGACGTCACTAATAGAATTTTGTAATAATGGTTTTTGTGCTCATTTAACAGAAGTCTTACCAAAAATTGCAGCTATTTAATAAGTGTTTGGAATTGTATTTTTCTAAATAAGCTTTAATAGGTCAAAATGATTTTCTAATTTTTAATAAATTGTAAAAATGTTAAAATGAAGTTTATAAATATTCTATTAAAACTTTGATACAAATTTGAAACTCTATTTAAAAGAGCTTCTTTAAGAAGTCACATTTTGTAGTTTCGATTGAAAGCTCATCTAACAATTTATCCAAGTAACTTTTAGACCTAAAAAGTCAAAAGCAATTTATGAAAAAGCTCGATTAAAAGTTTGTTCATGGAGAAAGACAAGTTCACCATCTCCTTCAAGTTTCCTATCTCTGAAGGAATTGGGCCCGAGAGGTCATTTTGATCAAGATATAGTGCTTGTAGGTTCATAAGTTGCCCGATTTCATGTGGAATTCGACCCGAGAATTGTTTTCTATATAGCTCCAAGTTTATCAGCTCCTTCAAGTTTCCTATCTTTGAGGGAATCGGGCCCGATAAGTTATTTTGATATAGATAAAGTACTTGGAGCTTCGTCAGTTTCCAAATTTCATGTGGAATTGTACCTGAGAGTTGGTTTCTAGATATTGCCAAGTTCGTCATCTCCTTTAAGTTTCCTATCTCTGAGGGAATTGGGCCTGAGAAGTCATTTTGATGCAGATAAAGTATTCGAAGTTTCGTCAGTTGCCCAATTTCAGGTGGAATTCGACCTGAGAGTCTGTTCATGGAGAAAGACAAGTTCACCATCTCCTTCAAGTTTCCTATCTCTGAAGGAATTGGGCCCGAGAGGTCATTTTGATCAAGATAGAGTGCTTATCGGCTCACAAGTTGCCCGATTTCATGCGGAATTCGACCCGAGAATTGGTTTTCATATAGCTCCAAGTTCATCAGCTCCTTCAAGTTTCCTATCTTTGAGGGAATCGGGCCTAATAAGTTATTTGATATAGATAAAGTACTTGGAGCTTCGTCAGTTTCCAAATTTCATGTGGAATTGTACCTGAGAGTTGGTTTCTAGATATTGCCAAGTTCGTCATCTCCTTTAAGTTTCCTATCTCTGAGGGAATTGGGCCTGAGAAGTCATTTTGATGCAGATAAAGTATTCGAAGTTTCGTCAGTTGCCCAATTTCAGGTGGAATTCGACCTGAGAGTCTGTTCATGGAGAAAGACAAGTTCACCATCTCCTTCAAGTTTCCTATCTCTGAAGGAATTGGGCCCGAGAGGTCATTTTGATCAAGATAGAGTGCTTGTAGGTTCACAAGTTGCCCGATTTCATGTGGAATTTGACCCGAGAATTGGTTTCCATATAGCTCCAAGTTCATTAGCTCCTTCAAGTTTCCTATCTTTGAGGGAATCGGGCCTGATAAGTTATTTTGATATAGATAAAGTACTTGGAGCTTCGTCAGTTTCCAAATTTCATGTGGAATTGTACCTGAGAGTTGGTTTCTAGATATTGCCAAGTTCGTCATCTCCTTTAAGTTTCCTATCTCTGAGGGAATTGGGCCTGAGAAGTCATTTTGATGCAGATAAAGTATTTTTCATCAATTGCCCAATTTCAGGTGGAATTCGACCTGAGAGTCTGTTCATGGACAAAGACAAGTTCACCATCTCCTTCAAGTTTCCTATCTCTGAAGGAATTGGGCCCGAGAGGTCATTTTGATCAAGATATAGTGCTTGTAGGTTCATAAGTTGCCCGATTTCATGTGGAATTCGACCCGAGAATTGTTTTCTATATAGCTCCAAGTTTATCAGCTCTTTTAAGTTTCCTACCTTTGAGGGAATCGGGCCTGATAAGTTATTTTGATATAGATAAAGTACTTGGAGCTTCGTCAGTTTCCAAATTTCATGTGGAATTGTACCTGAGAGTTGGTTTCTAGATATTGCCAAGTTCGTCATCTCCTTTAAGTTTCCTATCTCTGAGGGAATTGGGCCTGAGAAGTCATTTTGATGCAGATAAAGTATTCGAAGTTTCGTCAGTTGCCCAATTTCAGGTGGAATTCGACCTGAGAGTCTGTTCATGGAGAAAGACAAGTTCACCATCTCCTTCAAGTTTCCTATCTCTGAAGGAATTGGGCCCAAGAGGTCATTTTGATCAAGATAGAGTGCTTGTAGGTTCACAAGTTACACGATTTCATGTGGAATTCGACCCGAGAATTGGTTTCCATATAGCTCCAAGTTCATCAGCTCCTTCAAGTTTCCTATCTTTGAGGGAATCGGGGCTGATAAGTTATTTTGATATAGATAAAGAACTTGGAGCTTTGTCAGTTTCCAAATTTCATGTGGAATTGTACCTGAGAGTTAGTTTCTAGATATTGCCAAGTTCGTCATCTCCTTTAAGTTTCCTATCTCTAAAGGAATTGGGCCTGAGAAGTCATTTTGATGCAGATAAAGTATTTGAAGTTTCGTCAGTTGCCCAATTTCAGGTGGAATTCAAACCGAGAGTCTGTTCATAGAGAAAGGCAAGTTCACCATCTCCTTCAAGTTTCCTATCTCTGAAGGAATTGGGCTCGAGAGGTCATTTTGATTAAGATAGAGTGCTTGTAGGTTCACAAGTTGCCCGATTTCATGTGGAATTCGACCCGAGAGTTGGTTTCCATATAGCTCCAAGTCCGTCAACTTCTTCAAGTTTCCTATCTCTGAGGGAATCGGGCCTGATAAGTCATTTTGATATAGATAAAGTGCTTGGAGCTTCGTTAGTTGCCCAATTTCAGGTGGAATTCGACTCGAGAGTTGGTTTTTGAAAAGGGTCAAGTTCATCAACTCCTTCAAGCTTCCTATTTCTGAGGGAATGGATACCAAGAATTCATTTAGGTCTAGAAAAAGGATTTGGAGTTTTCTCAGTTGCCCAATTTTGGGTGGAATTTGTCCCGAGAGTTGGTTTAGAGAGAGGTCAAGATGGATTAAAGAAGACAAGCATGAAAATAATTTAGACCAGTCTGGAGATTCCAAGTAGTTGTCTCTAAGGTCCAAGTACCCGACCTTTCGTAGATTCCCCAGTTGATGAGGGATGTTATGATTGAAATGGTTGTTGTGAAGACTCAGAAACCCAAGCTCTGTCAATTGGCTGATCTCCATAGGTATTTCTCCTTCGAAACCGTTGTTGCTCAAGTCCAAGAAAGTAAGCTTGGAGAGGTTACCAAGTGTCTTTATCACCAATAATCACTTTTTTTTTTTAAACTTAAAACCTCCTCTAATATCACCAAAAAAAAAAAAAAAACTGGGTATAATGAGCTTGCTAATAGTCTTATTTTTGGAATGAGAAATATGACTGCAAGTACCACCACCAGATAAAATGACAGCATTATAATTATCATCGACGATTGAGCCAAAGATCATCTATCACGAATATATATATATATATATATATATATATATTTTACAGCTCTAATGAATTCGCTTTCAATAATCTAAACTGGAAGACTACTCTCCACTACCGAAAACTAATTGAACACGTTTATTTCAAAAATCTTGGTAGATGAATAATTGCTTCTGCTCTTTTAGCCTAACTTGTTCGTCGATTTCTTGGGCAAATATATTGCACGTGTTTTTTTTTATCATCAATAACAAAAGGAAGATTATTTTTACATTTGGTCGCTGAATTATAGATTGAGTCTTATATTGGTTCTTGATTTTTAATTTTCGACGTGACTCCACTTTAGACTTTTTTATCGTTATACAAATGATTCCTATTTTGATATTTTGTGAAAATTTAATGACAATTTAAACACATTTAAATTAGTATATGTGAGCATCAATTAAAACTAAAATCATAATAAAATATTTTTATATAGGAAAACTGTACCTCTAAAAAGTATATTTGATGACGATGTATATTTTTAATGTAGTATATATAATTTTCTTCCAAATTATCTCTAATGGAGATACAATTTCCTTCCAAAAATGTTTAATTATGTTTTTTACCACACTTATTTTTCTCTCTATCAAATATCAATTCAGTTTAAATTCTCAAAATTTAATTTTAACCAGTGCTCCAAACATGGTCTAACACTGCTAGTCTTCAACTTGAACCAACTTTGTATTCTTGCTAATAATTAATTTTTATGAAGGCCGGTGATTTATTTTAGTTTCCCAGCGATCATGTGGACAAATGTTTTCTAGTTTTTGTTTTGATTTCAGAATTGTAAGATCTTTTCTTTTATTTCTCAAAATAAAATAATTTTTTTCTTGCTAAAAAAAAATATGTAGACAAATAACCAAAGATAATATTAATCGTCATCCACATGGAGTAGTTGTCAACGTACGTTTTCACATTCAATCCATTAATTAAAAAAAAAAAAAAAAAAGAAGAATTGAGCTTGATTATTTATACATCTCAAGTGGATGACTAGAAATTCACACATCCATCTTTGCTATACAACTCTAAAAGAAAGGAAAAAAAAAAAAAAAGGGGATTACAAAGAGAGAGAGAAATCTTCCTTTAGATCTAGAATAATATGGCAGAGAAGAGAGGAAGCATTGCCTTCTTCGCAACGTACCGGCCACCGGTGCCGCTAGACATATACTCTTGCCCGCTCGAGCCTCCGCCGACGTCGAAAAAAGATGAGCTTCACATGACGGACGGAGACTCCTACAACTACAACGCCCGAGTCATTCCACCCGCGGCTCTAAAGAAAATCCTCAAGCGCCCTAAATTGGCCTCGGAAGGTGTATACAAAGACGCCGATGTCGATTCAGGTCGTCTCTCGGGCACGATTTTCGTGTCCGAAAGAGGCGACATCCAGCTTGAAACGCTTCATATAGCTCTCCGCTTTAACGACAACGCGGTAGTGCCGAAAGTCAGAGTCTATAGCTTGGGTGATGTCTTCGGCACTACCGCGTTCAGTGGTATTCGCATGGAGGACAGCGGTTGCATTGCCGGTGATTATCTCGTCTATGTCTCCACCAAGGACCCCGCTCCCGACCGCCGTCAGCCCTGGACCGCCGTCTATAAAACAAATCTTGTCACCGGAGAAACCGATCGAGTCACCCTATCAGGTTCCTACCTTACTACCTAATTCCTTCTTCAGTTTTCACACACACACTCACACACATATATACTTCTTTCCCTTTTTTTTTAATTTTATTTTTTTTGATGTGATGAACGTTGGGACACTAAAAAACACAAAGCTTTTAAACACTACAAACGATATAAAATGTGTTCAGAAAATAATATACAAAATAGATTTTGTTTCGTTCATCTCAATATTGTGAATATTTTGATATAAGAAACATTTAATTTTGATTTGAAATAAGAAAATTTGCACTTTTAAAGTTTAAGTTATTTTTTTTTAAATGAAAAAGAGAGAAAGTGAGTTGTAAATTTCAAGTTAAAAATTTAAAAACTCCATCTGGCGATGGAACTCCAAACGCCCATTTTGTGACAACAAAATATTAGTAACAGCTATATCATCACTAGTCTCCTCATCAGAGGTGCCATATCTCCTAAGTGCATTATCAAAGTTTAGAGTTGAAATTTTTAAGTTGGAGTTAGTTATTTTTTAAAAATTAGTTAAAAATTAATTTTTTAGAAAAAAAATAAAAATTAAGGTAGAAAAGTACAGTTTAGTTGGATTTAAACTTAACCACCAAGCAAGCCGATAGTGTTAGAAATGCCAACTCTTACCCTAATTTACAAAAAACATAACAGTAAAATTTTTTGTACAAAAATATTGTTGTGACTAAATTGTATTTGTCACAAGTTGTGAACAAAATGATAGAATTTTCTGTAGTGAGAAAATGAAAACTTAATTTAGCTGATGTATCGTCATTTACATATAAATATGCTGCATCAACAGGGCAAGCTGATTTAAGCCCCTCCGTGTCTCCGTCGGGAAAGATGATAGCGGTGGCGTCGTTCCAGGGAAAGGACGGCGGTTGGGAGGGCGAGATCGAAGATCTAAAGACTAACATCTTTGTGATGAATGTAGAAAAGCCCTTCAATCGCAAGTTGGTTGTAAAGAATGGTGGGTGGCCAACTTGGGGAAGTGACAATGTCATATTTTTTCACCGCAAGGTAGACAAATTATGGGGTGTGTTCAGAGCTAACATTAGTAACAGATCACTCACATCAGACACCCCTCGGGTGACCCCGAACAATATCGATGCAAGAACTCCGGCAGCGATCAGCGACACCAAAGTGGCCATGGCAACGATTCGTAAGGAATCAAAGTTCGGCGAGCACCGTGAAGAACAACAGTATCGACACATTGAGATATTTGAATATTCAACTGATGGAAGACAAGTAGAACCCGTAAAACTTACTCAAAAAATCAGAGCAAAGGCTGACCACTTCAATCCCTTTGTGATAGATGGTATTGGTGGGAGTAAGCGGATCGGTTACCATCGTTGCAAGAGCGACACAATCAAGGCATCAATTATTTACCATTTTGATGTTTATCAAAATATATATATATATATATATATAAGTATATATATACATATTTACTTACCATTTTGTTTTTGATTTGCCAATGAAACTTCTATATTGTTTTGGTCCAAATTCTTTTCAAATATACATCCATGTTTAAACTTGCAACCCTCTCTACTATAATTTAGATAATATATTATTTCATAGGCACAAAGTTCCAACTAATATATATAAATGTACAAGTATATATTGTTGATAAAATATATATACTGATTGTGAGACGTTGTGACAGAAAGTAGATGATATCCCAAGACAGTTTCACAAGCTTGGCTCTCCCCTTCCGGATGTTGGACTGTTTAGGGTGTCAGGAGTGTTTCCAACATTTTCCAAAGACGGCACCAAGCTTGCATTTGTTGACAATGAGTTTAAGGCCTTGTGGGTTGCCGATAGCAAAGGCTTGCGTGTCGTTTACGAGGTATATCATTATGTATATTTATATATACACACACACGTAACACATGCTAAGTCTTAAATCCAATACCTAAATTCAGTTACTTTGAATGTGAATTTCAGTTATTAAGAATGTGAATCTAAGCAGAAGAAAATGTAGCTAAAGTGAGTCTGAATTTCCCTTATTTTACATTTCCTTCTCCATTTCACATTGTTAGTAACTGAAGTTCACATTATTAGATATCATTAGATGCCAGATTTAGGATCATTCCAACATAAAGCTAATATATTTTTATGGGTCAATTATTGATTGATGAATCACTGATTCGCAGCATTTTAATGACCATAGCCACCGGTCATTTTCCTTTGAAAAAAAAAAAAAATTCGGCCATTTTTTATTTTAAAAAAATATAAGCACATCTAAAAACTGTCCATTGATCTAATTTTTCCTTTTAAAAATTGTTTTGTGATAAATGCAGAAAGAGGTCGACAATTTCTTCTCGCCGGTTTGGAACCAAAATTCAAAAGAGGATACACTGTATGTATGCGTTGGACCTTCTTTCAACGCTAAAGAAAGACTGAATATCTGCGCCATCCCAAATGTGTCCCGTGGTGGCCAGCAACGTCAAGCCCTCACTTCCGAAGCTAATAATGCCTTTCCATCCACCAATCCTGAGGGTAAGTCCTACTTGTTCCTTCTCATTAATTCTTTCCAAATACCAATCAATTCAATTATCATACAAAATTATTGATAAAGTCTCCTATCCGACCGCCGTGCACTCTGGCACACATAACATCATGATTAACACATAGTAATATATATACTAACTCATAACGTGTCATAGTTTTTGTTGATACTTGTAAGTTGCAGTAGAAGTTTCAAGGGTAAATTGCTAGGTTAATCTCTGAATTTTTAACTATGTGTAACTTTGGTCTCTGAACTTTATTTTTTGTAGCTGGAATGCCCCTAAACTATTTAAAATATCTACGTTAATTTTTAGACGGAATCCGTTAGTTAACATCACTTTTTGATCAAATAACTAACATATTCTATTTAAAAATTAGAGTAAATTGTTCATTTAGTCCTTAAACTTTTAATCTTATACAACTTTAGTCCCTGAATTTTTTTTCGTGACTAGAATGCTCTAAAACTTCTAAATGTTACTACAACAGTCTCTTCTGTAAATTTTTGTGCGGAATCTATTAGTAACTTGGTTAAAAAGTGATACTAACTACGGATTCTGTCAAAAAATTAACGAAAATAATTACTGTAGCAATGTTTTTGATAAGTTATAATCATTCTAGTTATAAAAAAAAAACATGGAATGTCCCTAAACTATTAAAATATTGCTACTATAGTCATTTTTGTTAATTTTGAAACGAAACATATTAGTAATTTGGTCAAAAAGTGATACAAACTAACGGATTCCATCAAAAAATTAATGTAAAGGACTATTGTAGTAACATTTTAAATGTTTAAGAGTATTCCAACTACGGAAAAAAATTCAAGGACCAAAACTGCATAAAGCTAAAAGTTCAATAACTAACCTAACAATTTACCCAAGTTTCAAAATATAACATGCTACGTGTATACAAAGTTACGTAAAGTTACATAGCGTGAAACATATATCAATTGATAGTTACAAGAGTTTTATTAAAAAAAATTAATTTTTTTAGACTTGTACGGCTGTTAAATAGGAGACTCGTTCCAAAATTATATACTTATGCTGATCGATATATATCTTGTTGAAGAATTTTGGTGGAGGAAAATGTTCTGTTGGCTTAATGACATCCATAAATTAAAGACGCTTTTTTTTTTTTTTTTTTTTTTTTTAATAACATGAAGTGTTTTCAAAACTAATTTGTACGGACGGGTTGAAAATTAATGTAACAGGGACGAAATTAGTTTTTCGATCTACAAGAGATGGAGAGGATGAAAAACACAAGAATCTGTACATAATGGAGAACGCAAAAATAGGGGAACACGGAGGCAAAATAAGAAGGCTAACAACTGGGGATTGGACTGATACACATTGCCAATGGTCTCCGAGCGGAGATTGGATAGTCTTCTCGTCAACCCGAGACAAGCCCCAAGGAGCACCTGAACTTGACAACGGTCTCGATCCAGGATACTTTGCGGTGTTTCTCGTAAAGTGGGACGATCCGTCGGTGATCGTAAGAGTGTTAGGAAGTGGAGATGACCTTGCAGGGCATGTGAACCATCCGTTCTTTAGTCCGGATGGAAAGAGCATCGTTGTGACTGCAGATCTCGCGGCAGTTTCTGTCGATCCCGTCTCTTTGCCTCTCTTTGAGCACTCTGTGCGGCCTTATGGAGATATCTTCACGGTCGACATTGACCCGGATGACATAGAAAAAAATAAGAATGTGAAGACGTTCAATCGCATCACACATAGTAGGTTTGAGTATTCCACTGCGAGTTGGACCATGTTCTCGACTCAGGACCCGAATGCAGCCTGGAACCTGCAGTTTTCAGCAGGCCAAGGCTACACTCCGACATGCCCTTATGCACTCCCCGACGGAGGCGAAAGTTGGCACATGACCGGCCACCTTTGCATCCCGAAAAGATGCTGTTGATCCCGTATGTATGCATCCGTATGATATTCCTATTATGAATAAGTTCGCTATCTTTCAATATCCAATAAGTACCTCAATTTCAATGAGAGTCGTGGCTACAGTGTTGTTTCCACACTCGTATGGTACCATACATAGCAAATCCTGGTTGTTGTTTGAAAATGGAAGCTGTTTCATAAATAAACAAATGCTTTCATATGTATATAAATGATTGCAACATGCAGTGAAATCTACAATCCATTTGTATTAAGAGTGGATTATTAATTCGCAGTCGGTTGCAAGCATGATCTGTTGTTTGGAATTTACAGATGTGTTTTATGTACGAACAAAAAGTAATTTACATACGTAGCCGATGCCCGATACTCATTTGCTCTGACAATTGGGTTCCTTTACTATTTTTAGAATTAAATTATGAAACGTTCCTTTACTATTTAATTTTTCTTTTTATAAATAGTCCTTTTGTTGAACTTGTACCAAATTTAGTCTCCGAACTAAAAAAAAAAGTACCAAAATTAGTCCATATGTTAACGTTTATTACATAGATGAGCAACGTACAAAACGAAATTGTACCGAAATTATTCACTAAACCGAGAAAAAAAAAATTGGGATGTGATCGTCGAGACTATACTGTGATCGACCCCCAACTTTCATTTGAAGAATTTGGGTTTATGTGAGAAAAAGTGAAAATAACCTTTCATAGTTTATTTTTTATTTTTTATTTTTTTGGTCATTTGAAGAATCTGGGTTTCCATGGGGTTTTTTTTTTCTTTTTTTTTTGAAAAAGGGATATTTCATTTCATAAAAACAAAATACATAAGACACAAATGTCCTCATATACAAAGGAATTCGACCCCTAATCAAAGACTGGATCTATCAGGAAAGACCAAAATAGCACGTAGATGAATACAAATATTGTAAGACCCGAAATTTTGTAGACTTGTAATCTCCTTGTTCATAAGGAATTAGAGTCTAATTCATGTAATTATGATGTGTTAAATGAAAAATTATGAATCATAATGAGAAATTCATAATTTTATCTAAACGATGTTCGAGTTCTCATTTAATGATTTTGGGACTCAATTAAGGTTTTACGAGCCAAGAATGAAGTTTTTAAAGGAAAAAGGAATGAAAAAGGATGAAATTTGACAAAAGTCAAAGATTTGACCAAAAGTCAAAGGGTTGACCAAAAGTCAAAGGGTTGACCAAAAAGTCAAAGTTTGACCGGGACGGGTCACAACGCCGACTTTACAAGTATGATGAAGAAACATGAAAAGAATCTCCGAAAATGGAGTTTTATAAGCCGTAAATCCACCCTAGAAAGATCAAGCACACCGAAAAAGAATTAAGGGCAAAAAGGTCTCCGAAAAATTGGAGAAAGAGATTATTGGTCCAAAAATTTAATGGAATAATTTTTGGATCAAATTACAAAATAAAAATGCTCATCACAGTGTTGGAAATAACTGTAGAGCGCAAAAAGAGCTGTGCAAGACCGAAATGGCCAAACAAGAGCCCATGCCCATGATATCATCCTCCACTCATCAAAGAGTAAATAAGTGAGCTTGTCCTTTCCCCCCCCATCATATTCGGCTGCCACACAAAGAAGAAAGAAAGAAAGAAAAAGAAAATCCAAAAGGACAAGCAAAGTGAGAGACAAAGCCATAAATCAAGGAAAAGTGCACCAACTTTTGTCCATCAAAGGTCCCCCATCTCTAGTCACTTTTTGTCTAAAAAAATGGACTAAATCCCTTGTCCAATCCCCCACAAACAGCCGGCTGCACCTTTCCCCCTCTCCTCATGAGTTTCGGCTGCACCAAGGAAAGAAAAAGGAGCATGGGAAAAAGTTTTTTTTTAAAGGAAAAAGGGTTGGTCAACAAGCCATTAAAATAAACTAACCTACTCCCCTTTTTTTCTCCACAAATCCGGCTGCCATGTCTCCCCTCCCATCCTTCAATTTCAGCAGCAAGCAACCCCCCTTAATCCTCTTGGATTCGGCTGCAAGGAAAGGAAAGCAAGACTTGACAAAAGCCTTAAGTTAAGGCAAGCAACCAACTACTCCAATCAATCAAAGGAAACCCTTCCATCCTTTGTGCTTTTTGTAAGAAAAAGAGAGCCAAAACCTCTCATTCTCCCTTGTTCATGTTCGGCAGCAAGAGGAGGAAGAGAGAAAGAGAGATTCAAAAGTTTTGAACTCCCATTCCAAGGGTGCACGGCTTTGAGAGAAAGAGAGAGAGAGATTGGAAAAATTTTCTTGTGAGTTCTCCAAGGATAGCCGAACCAAGCAAGAGAAAAGAGGTAAGAGAATCTTAAAAATTTCTTGGATTTCTCCTTTGATCATGCTCGGTTTTGAGTTGAGAAGAAGCTAATAAAAAGGGAACTCTTGGATCTCATTCTAGCACCAAAACCGTGAGCAACCAAGAGCAAGGAAACTTGAGAGGATTTTTGTGGATTTCTCCAAGTCTTGGCCGAACAAGGAAGAGAAGAAAAAGGTAAGAAAAACTTGGTTTTTCATCATATGGATTTCGGTTTTAGTTGCAAGCAAGAAGAGCTAACAACAAAAATTTTTGGATGCATTTTCATGAAGAAAAACCGTGGGTTAGGAGCAAGCCAAGGAAGGAAGAAAATCTTTGGGATTTTGAAAACCCTAACTTGGGTTGAGGTAAATCTCTAAAACCCCTTGGATCTAAGCTTTATTTAAGTGTTGTTAAGGTTGGTTCAAGAGATTTGTAAGGACATAAGTCCATTTAATTTTCAGCCCTATTTATGGTGTGTATGTGCTTGATAGGTTAGGGTTGGTTGGCTAATCTTTCTATGCTTGTTGCTTTAAAAATTTGTGCATGAAAATGATGGATTTTTCATGCTAGAAGATAGGTTATATGTCCCATAAGATTAGGCCAAAAAATCTGCCAAAACAACCCACTTATTGTATGCTAGCTTAAGAGGTAAACCGGAGTAACTCACCAAGCTGCCAGTTCGGTTTCGAACCTGAGCAGTTTTGGAAAAACGAAAATATAAGGCCTTTAGAGGCCAAACGGGGAAAAACTCAAAACACAAAAGTTGTTCGGAACAACTTTTCCTAGAGGAAAGCGCGGACAGAATCTCGAAATAAGGCTCCAAAGGCCTTCGTTTTGCTCGAAACCCGTGGCTGAACCCTGGGACGTCCTCCACACAGTTTTCCAGAACTAACCCGTTTTCAAATAAAAACTGGTACTGATTTAGGCCGAACTAGATTTTGTGCAAAACATGAAAGTTCTAGCATTTTTCGTTAGCTACAAATTTTGTGAAGAAAAGTTTTTCAGATTCCGAGCCGATTTTTAAACTGGGCGCGTTTTGTGAGAGGCGCGCAGAGGGTCCGAAAATCAACAAATGAATCTCACGAAAATCTTTTCTAGAAAAGTAATGAGGTGTTCCAAAATGGTCATTTTAGCATCGGAAACCGTTCCAAAGGTGGTTTCCGACCCCAAATGATTTTACAAAATAATTATTTCGAAAACCATGGATTTTAAGGGCTCGGGTTTGAAATTCACACTTTTCCATAAAGAGAAGAAAAATAGGGTTTCAACCAAACAATTGCAAGATAAAGAAAATAATAAAATTAAGCTAATGAATTTTCTAACTAAAAGGAGTTAGAATTTTATAAGAAGAATGAAGGATTTTTGGGAAGTAAATTACACAAGATTTTCCAAGAATAAGGAAGAGAAATTTTATAGTAAAATTGGTGAACAAGCCGATTACGAACGGTAACCGGATATTAGATCCGAGTTACATACCCAAGGATAACCAAGGGTTGACAAGAGGTTGACCCAAGGTTAATTAAGGTTAACCTTAAGGGTTACCCAACATAACCCTAAGGGATACCCACAAGTGTATTGGGCTAAGATTTAATGGGTTCAAGGAAATAACCCAATAACATAGATATATGAGCAAAGCCCAATAAGAGAACAAGGCTCTAACCAAAAAGGTTACCCAATGTAACCTTATAAGGAATTATCCAAGTCCAATAAAGAATGGGGATAAAAAAAAATGGCCTAGATGGATTTTATGAATAGGGGACATACAACCAAAAGTAAATATGAGTGTTGGTAGGTCACCAACACCTTACGAAAAGATCCTGATCCTATATTTTGGATATATCAGGAAAGTGAATTGCGGTTGCCGACGATCGAAAGGACGCAATTCTAAAGGAACACGGCACTAGAGGTAAGTACAAACCTCACCTGCAGTATGAAAACTAGTAAATTATGTAGTTTTCAAATGTGCTACAATATGTCGTGTGCTATATCTGTGAAATGCCATGTTTTATGAAAAGTGCTATTTTTGCGAAATGCCATATTTATAAAAGGTGCTATTTTCGTAAAATGCTATGTTGATGAAAAGTGCTATTTTTGTAAATAATCATAATAGTGCTATATTTGCAAAATGTCATGTTTATGAAAATGTCATATCTGCAAATGCCATGAATGAAAAGAATGCCATGCCATGTTAATAATGAAATGAAAAGTATGTTATCATGTAGTGACATCATATTGTATGCTCACTAAAGATAAATGACATGGTAAGAAGTCACAAGTAAAGTGTCGTACCAACCTCCTTGAAGTGGAGGATTTTTATGTACAAGTTATGGATTCACCCTCGCGCTTATGTAAGAGGGTGTAATCACTCATGTTTCCCTTGTACAGTTAGGGGCTTGCAACCCCATCTAACTGTATCTGGAGGCGCGCTATAATTTAAAGGTACGTACACTAAGGGGCCCATAAGGAAGATAAGAAAATTAATGAAATGCATAAATGGAACATAACTGGTTCATGCATATGCATATGATGATGTATGTTTTCTTCATGATGTTTAAATGTTTTGTGAGATATGTTTGTGCTTACTGGGCGAAAGCTCATTCAGTTATATTTCATACTGTAGGTAAGAAACCCGCAGCTTAATGGTGGGCATTGTTGGAGCGGTGTGACGGCAGACGAAGGCGGTATGGATACCACTACGCATGTTTTCCGCAAATCTTTTGATAAGTAAAGAAGTTTTGTACATATAAGTATGTATGGTAAAGACGAATTATGCTTTACGGTATTTTGGAACCAAACACCTTAAGTAACGTTTACTTAAGTAGTAATGATATGATGCTAAAGGCAATGTTTATTATGTATGTTCAAAAAAAAAGATAAGAGTTTTAAGATACATAAGAAGTTAAAAAAAAAAAAAAAAAAAAATATCCCCAAATTTTCAAGTAATCTAAGTAAGGTAAGGAGTGACGGCCCTACGTAGTAAGGGGGCGTCACAAATATAGACTTAAATGGGGAAAGATCCGATTGGCACATAAACTTCGAGCTTGACCATCACTCATTAAACAATACCAAAACAGTTGATGGATTAATCCAGTCAATCGAGACCAATCCCCATGTAATGGGGTCACTCACACCACGGCATCCGATAACAAACAGATAGGAGACACAAGCGGAGGACATCGCCTCTATTATTACCGAAGCAAAAATATCAGAGTAAATAAAAATAAAAACACACCTATGGAGTGGAAATATTAATGCCCTTATTGCAACAAAATAAAAGAAAGATCCATCGGTTGTCGAATAGAAGCCAGATTTGAGCGGAGCACCCCAAAAAGACAACACACCTCCAAGACAGGTTAGATCCGCCCTAATGGATGCACCGTTCCACTCACAACCACCATCACGAGAAAGCCGACGTTGAGACAAGTTCAGAGACTAAACTTAAAGTTTAGAAGCCTTAAAGTTTAGAAGCCCTGAGACAAGCCCAGAGGAGGCACCAAAACTCTGGACAAACACTGTAACTTTTTTCGTATTCAGAGAGATACAATATGATAATTTAATGTGCATATATGGTTTATGTGGGTTTTTAATTTCAATGTTTCAGTATACTAGTTTTTGGCACGTGCAAAGCACGTGCACGTGTTTTTTTTTTTTTTGGGTAATTTTCTCATGAATTTATATATGAAAATTTTATATTAACTTAGAACAAAAAAAATGGATAAAGTTATGCTCTTTAGTGTTGGATCAGTCCATAATATCTAAATTTTTTGAAATGTAAAGTTTTTAGATTATATTTGAGCTAAGTAATCAAACCAAAATTACATATTGATTTTTATAGTGATGAGTACATAGAGAAATAATAATTACATAGGAAAATGAGAATTCATTTTGTAATTACAAAAGGCAAAATGAGTTGTCATTGATAACATTAGTAAAAGTGCATTTGTATAGTTTTAACCTGCAAGTAAAATAAAAATAGGATAATTTAGTGAAAATGATTTTGAAAGATAAGTGTTATGCATTTATTAATTGATGGCATATCAAACAACAACATATGAGTTATATATCTATAATGGGAGAAAGGAAAAAAATAATAATAATGATCATATTATAAGATGTGAAATTTATAACTAAAGTTTCTAAGGTAAGATATGATAAGTCATAGTTAAAAACCAGCGACTACAACAAAACAAAAAAGGATTAAAAAATAACCCCCCCCCCCACAACTATAATCCATTTCAGATCATATATAAGTTGTTACCACACCATATCTCTTTCTACTTGTAAGAAAAAAGTTAATAATAGCACTATAGACAATGTTTAGCTAGTATTTTAGGTTGTGTATTTATTTTATTTTTCTCTCCTTGCAATAGAATCTTCCACCTTTTGTTATTTTATCCAAAATATATCTTACTTAGAGAAAAAAGAAAAGGAAAGGAAAACAAAGAAAGCAAAGCTGATAAATAAAGCAAGAGAATATATTGTGATCTTCGTTGTTTTTTGTTTATTTGTTTGGTTTTTTTGTCTTTGTTTTACTATATGAAATAGAAGCAACCAAAAAAAAAAAAAAAAACGTAAAATCCTCTTCGATAACTAAAAGAACAACGGAAGTAAAGTCATTGCAATACAAAAATCAAAACTCAATCACAGACAAGATTCCAAATCGAAGCTAAAAAGATTCCTTTCCAATTAGAACACTGTTTAAGAACTAAAAAAAGATTGACTCAACCAAGATGCCCCATTTGGCCTAAAGAACAACAAACATGGGTAAAATCGTACCCTCCTCCAATCCATCCTACCAAATGTATACATATATGCATATATCTTCCAGTTGAAGGACATAGGATTACTACAATTTACATTGATCTACAACTAAAACCCCCTAAATTAATGAAATAAAATCAATGAAGCAGGGAAAAAAAACCAAGAATTGCATTTCTTTTTTTCCTCTCGGATCTCTCTTTCCCTAAGCCATTTATTGGATAGTTTTAATATTCTTAAACTGGGCAACTCTATTTATGCCTCAGAGTTGTCAATCCATTTTTCTTTTCTATTCCTCGTTTCTTTTTCATTAGGAAAATCTCCTCAATGGACAACCAACATTTGTAAAATCAATTAACACTATAGAATTTGTAATATTCCATGAATTGTTTGTTTATTAGCATGCAGATTGGTGATCACTTTTTCAAGTCGTAATTAAGTTAAAAGGCATAAATTTGTATCCAAAGAGAAACAAAATAGAAAAAGAAAATGTTGAGCTTCTAAAAAAAATGGAACTTTCATGTGTAGAAATATTGCATAGAACAATTACAGGGAAGGGAAGAAGGGAAGAAGATGAATAAGAATGAGAAGAGCACTTTTCAAATTTAATGCACACTAACATGTGTCTTCATACATCTATTGATTGAATGTATACTTATGGAGTATACAATTGATGTACATGAAGATTCATAAAGCAATCGCAAAGAAGGGCAAAAGTTGATTGCAGACGCTAGGAAATTATTTATGGCTCTTTTTTGTGCAAACTTTAAGGCATTAATAAGGTGTTTTTATCGGTTAATTATCCTAAACTAAGAAATATGTATTTTAAGTTTTTCCAGGAGAAAAGACATCATCTCCATCCCTGTCCCATTTGAAACAAAGTCCTACAAATCCCGTCTTTGTGAGGAATATTGTCATTTCTAATTGCTCCACCATGGCCATTATATATACTCATTTATAGTATAGAGTAACAGCAAGCATCAGTTTTGCACGCCTCTTGGGAATTAATTATGTAATATTCCCAAATAAAATTATTTCTCAGTATTTTTATTACATATGTGAAACCAAACAAACGAAGAACATGAAAACGAAACACGAACAAACCATACAAACTATTATAATACAAAGCACCATATATAAAATTACATATAAGTAACAGATCACATATATATGGTGGTTTTATTTAAATATTTATTTTTATAAAGAAAAAGTACCGCAAAGGGGTCGACCGACATTTGCATATTCTGGACATCCAAGAATATACAGCATGATGGTTTATTTTATCTATAAAAGTACTTTTTTTTTTTTTTTGGGTCTATTAAAGTAGTTGTGCAAAAGCAACGCAGGCAGGCAATATTCAAGTAGTACGGGTACTATTGAGAATCTTGTCAATGGATTTGAAAGCCTCAACGGCAATCTTAATGTAGTAGCCAACAGCTCCGACTATGGGACCGAACGGATCGGCGAGGCGTTCTTGTTTGACATCGTCGGCGGCGGAGGGCGGTGGCTTGGTGGTATCCTTGTCAAATTCCTTGGCTTGCTCAAGATACGCGTCCATACGCGGAGTGGCAAATGTTCGCACCTTATCGGGATCACCTCTCGCAGCGTAACGCTGGCGATCATGACTAGTTTCGAAAGACAGCGCATAAGGACGGCCTTGTGCTTCGTACACGGCTTGTGTCCTCATGAGCTTGAACAGCTGTTGCATTTCGTATTTCAGCGTCTCAATTACCTGGTTAGGCTCTTCAATATCGACATCTTCGAGCGAGTTTTCGGCTTCAACCACCTTGTCCTTAGCTTCCTCCAGCTTCCTGACATCAGCCATCCCTCTTGCTTCTTTTACCTTCTCTACAGTCTGCAGCCGGTTCTCCTCAACAATCACCTCCTCCCTCTCTTTCTCCACGGCTCTCCCTGTGCGGGTTACCGTAACTGTTATCGGAGGGGCTGGAATCGCCGGTTTCCCCTTTCCTGTTCTGCACACACATCAGATTTTTTTTCCCCTTAAAATATCGGTGATTGACTATACAAATTGGTGATTTACGTTTTAATCACTCACGAGTTAATTATTGATTGACTAAATTATGTGGTCACTACCATTTAAGAAAATTGATTAATTATTAAAAAAAATACTCTTTAATAAATTTTTAAAAACTACGATAATTTAAGGCTGTTTTGCTCTAAAATCTAAAGGACCAAAATGCGAATATTATGTGTGTGTAAATAAAAATTGGTACCACCTACCTATAAGTGTAACTGACTTCACGAACATCCGGGCTCTTTCGACTCTCAACAGCAAGAAGAAGGAGGCCCACCATGACCTTGCGTACCTCGCTGTTGTAGAGTTCGCCAAACGAAATGGTTATGGAGCCATCGTTGTTCCTGGTTTGTGGATAGTTTCCAGCGAACACTTTTTCTATTTTCGATTCGTCATCGACTTGTTTGATGGTCAGATTCAGGTCCTGAACAACCACAGTCAGAAGCCCCCCCAAACACTGGGAAAAGGCAATGCTCAAGTTGTCCTGGTTCTGAACATCAGAGAATGTTCCTCCCTTGCTGTTCATTGCGATGGCCTGTAGAACCTATATATATATATATATATATATAGTAATATAGAAAGAATTAATACGCATGAACTAATTAACCCCGTTTAGATCGTAAATTCAAACTCACAATTCAGATAGTAAATCCAAATCTTTAGTAGGGAAAACTGTGACACAAACAGAAGCATAATATTTAACGGTATATTGCAATGTATGAACCTGTGGTTTGGCGTTTGCACCGAAACCGAATGTGTGGACTGGAAAGTTGTCAACGCGAATTTGGGTAGCATCACCGATGTTTTGTTCACCATCAGACATAAGCATGATGGCACCAACACGCCCGTCCTTAAGACGGCGGTCATTGAGCACTTGTAAGCCTATTTTAAGGCCGTCAGCGATGTTTGTGTTGCCGGCGGCAGCTAAAGCCTTGACTTGCTCTATGATCTCTTCTTGAGATTTTTCGGTAATCTGGCGCAATGGGAATAACCTCCTGGAGTTATCGGAGAATCTGACAACCGATAAACGATCAATCGGGCCAAGTTTCCTGGTGAGGAACTGCATAGCGATTTTCAATTTTTCTAACTTGTCTCCTTGCATGCTTCCGCTGACATCTAAGACCGTCACAAGATCCACTGCGGATCTACCTTCGTTATCTCCTGTCCCTGTTAGCTCCAACAACACTTTCAAGTTGGTTTCTTCTAGTGGTGCCTCAGGCTTGTTGATGATTGTCACCTGTGTTCTTTCCGATTCATATGCTGCAGGTTTTTCCCCTGAAATATATATATATATATATATATATAAATTATATGTATGTTTACACACACACAAACATTATAGGAGAATTGTGACTTTCACTTATTAAAAATGGTCAATAAAATCGTGAAATATATGATCATAATTGAAAACAAAATATGAACCTGAGACATCTGCGGATGCAACAATCGGTTCATCATCGTTGAAGCTCATTTTGCCAACAAAAACTGATGGGGAAGAAATAATTGAATTTCGAATGTTCTTGCGTCTCAGCCACTTTCAACCTCCAAAATATATAGATAGAGAAGAAGTAATTGAATGGCAAATGTTCTTTTCACATATACGTACAAAACTCGTTTGTCTTTACATCCCATAATTATATTTAAGAAACTACTTCTCTTCCAAAAATAAATAATAATAAATACAAATTAATAATAAATAACAAAAAGTTGAAGCCAAAAAAGAAAAAAAAACCCTAAATAATAATAATAATAATAATAATAATAATAATCGCTTGTCGTTGTAAGTAATTTGGACTGCGGTGCCAAATGGATTCCGTTTCCATTGGATATGCTTTCAAGTCAAGTTGATAATGTAAAAGAGCTTATGAATACCTTACTAAAACTTTGGCATAAATTTTAAAGTCTATGTAAAAGATTTTTTTTGAGAAGTTACAATTTTGTAACTTTGGCTATATATCCTTCTAACAGATTATTCGAACATCATTTTTAGGAACAATTTTCAGATTTAGAAAGTCAAAAGAAGCTTTAAGAAAGTTTTGTCAGATAGACTCTATGACATGTTGTGATTCTTGGGGACGTCAATTAGAGGAATGTCACTTCTAAAAATTTCAAAATTCAAATTTATCGTTTTAAGTAAAAAATTTAAACCTAATTTTTATATTATCAAAATAACATAAATGAATAATCAGATTTCAAAAGTGATATGCAATCTCATTAACAAGTGAATAGCGTCCGCTACACATGTGAAGACTGAAGCTTTCACTGTCATAGCTTCTTACATGGAAAATCTCTACAAAAGGGTCGAAATCTCTATCCTTTCCAACAATAATTATTTAATTCTTCCAAAGGGATAAGATAAACTTTGTCTTTGGGAACTGACTTGTTATGAACCGACAGTTTTTCTGAATTAGATCTCTAGTGCTTTCTTGGGTCAATTAGCAACTTTTTTTTTTTTAATTATTATTTTGAAAGTTAATATCTTCCAAATATACGGGGAATTAAAAACAGAAAAAAGTTTGTTGGCATATATACCAGTCTCGCTCGTCGGTTCATGGACAACATGCCACATTATCAATAGAAAGTTAAAAGCTTATACTACAAGATTCACTCGCTTTGTTTTTTTTTTTGTTTTTTTTGTTTTTTTTAATATAAAAATCAAATTAAAGCATTGTTGGTGTATGTGTGTGTGTGTGTGTGTGTATATATATATATATATCAAACTCGTTGGTCAAGTAGATAAGGTTCACTCTCCTAGTTGTAATGAACATTCAATTCAACAGGTGAGAAGAAAAAGAATTGAAATTTCACTTTTCTTACAAGTGGAATTCATAGATCTTATACTATAAGGTTAAAAAAAAGGGGGTAATGCATGTTGATGCAATATTCTGCACAACAAATATCCTAAAGGTTTGAGATCTCTCCATTAGCCTCCAACGCACCACCCTTATAAGAAGTCAAGATTTATTGTCCCAAATTTCCTATTTAATTGGTTGTCCCCCTAATTGTGTTAAGTCATGTTATATGAATTTAAAAATTTAACCACATAAAAAATACTAAATACAAAAGATTCTTAAACAAATTGATGTGTTATCAAACCACTATAAAATGGACAAACATTAAGACAAGAGAATGAGATAGTAAATTTTGACTCCCACACCGACTGCACTTAGTGACCATGGAATCAAAAGGGTTATATTAAGTAATTAATAGTCTTTAGTTTTGTTATTTTTAAAGTATTTTGAAACTTTTGTAATTAAATTCCAACGTCACTAATAGAATTTTGTAACAACGGTTTTTGTGCTCACTTGACAGAATTTTTACCAAAAACTACAACTATTTAATAAGTAATTGGAATTGTATTTTTTTAAATAAGCTTTAACAGGTCAAAATGATTTTCTAATACTTAAAAAATTGTAATTATGTTAAAATGAAATTTATAAATATGTTATTAAAATGTTGATACAAATGTTAAACTCTTATAAAAGTACTTCTTTAAGAAGTCACATTTTGTAGCTCTGACTGAAAGCTACAAAATGTTGGCATATATAACAGTCTTCCTCATCGGTTCATGGACAACATGCCACATTATCAATAGAAAGTTAAAGCTTATACTATATGATTCACTCGCTTTGTTAGTATATATAAAAATTAAATTAAAGCTTTGTTGGTGTGTTTTGTGTGTGTGTATATGTATATATATATATATCAAACTCGCTTGTCAAGTAGGCAAGGTTCACTCTCCTAGTTGTGATAAACGTTAGGTTCAAAAGGTGAGAAGAAAAAGATTTGAAATTTCACTTTTCTTATAAGTAGAATTCATAGATCTTGTACTATAAGGTTCAAAGAACAAAAAGGGTAATAAAGGTTGATGCAGTATTCTGCACAACAAATATCCTAAATGTTTGAGATCTATCCATTAGCCTCCAACGCACCACCCTCGTAAGATCTCAAGATTTATTGTCCCGAATTTCCAATTTAATTGGTTCTCCCCCCAATTGTATTATGTCAAGCTATATGAATTTAAAAATTTAACCACATAAAAAATGCTAAATGCTAAATGCTAAATACCAAATACCAAATATTCTCAAAGAAATTGATGTGTTATCAAAATACTATTGAATGGACACTCATTGAGACAAGAAAATAAGTTAGTAAATTTTGACTCCCTCACTAACGACACCGAGTATCCTTGGAATCAAAAGGGTTATATTATGTAATTACAAGTCTTCAGTTTTGTTATTCTTAAAGTATTTTGAAACTTTTATTATTAAATTTCAACGTCACTTATAGAATTTTGTAGTAACGATTTTTATGCTTACTTGACAGAATTTTTACCAAAAATTGCAACCATTTAGTAAGTGTTTGGAATTGTATTTTTTTAAATAAGCTTTAATAGGTCAAAATGATTTTCAAATTTTTAATAAATTGTAAAAGTGTTAAAATGAAGTTTATAAATATCTTATTAAAACTTTGATACAAATTTTAAACTCTTATAAAAGTGCTTCTTTAAGAAGTCTCATTTTGTAGCTTAAAGGAACAAAATGTTGGCATATATACCAGTCTTGCTCGTTGGTTTACGGACAATATGCCACATTATCAATGGAAAGTTAAAGCTTAAACTATAAGATTCACTCGCTTTGTTAGTGTTTGTGTGTGTGTGTGTATATATATATATATAAATATGTATATTTATATATATCAAATTAAAGCTTTGTTGGTGTGTGTGTGTGTATATATATATCAAACTCGCTTGTCAAGTAGGCAAGGTTCACTCTCCTAGTTGTGATAAACGTTAGGTTCAAAACGTGAGAAGAAAAAGATTTGAAATTTCACTTTTCTTATAAGTAGAATTCATAGATCTCGTACTATAAGGTTCAAAGAACAAAAAGGGTAATAAAGGTTGATGCAATATTCTGCACAACAAATATCCTAAATGTTTGAGATCTATCCATTAGCCTCCAACGCACCACCCTCATAAGATCTCAAGATTTATTGTCCCGACTTTCCTATTTAATTGGTTCTCCCCCCAATTGTATTATGTCAAGCCATATGAATTTGAAAATTTAACCACATAAAAAATGCTAAATACTAAATATTCTTAAAGAAATTGATGTGTTATCAAAACAGTATTGAATGGACATTCATTGAGACATGAATACGAGTTAGCAGATTTTGACTCCCTTACCGACGGCACGTAGTAACCTTGGAATCAAAAGGGTCATATTATGTAATTACAAGTCTTTAGTTTTGTTATTCTTAAAGCATTCTAAAACTTTTGTTATGAAATTCCAACGTCACTAATAGAATTTTGGAACAGCGGTTTATGTGCTCACTTGACAGAATTTTTACTTAAAACTGCAGCTATTTAATAAGTGTTTGGAATTGTATTTTTTTTTTTATATGAGCTTTAATGGGTCAAAATGATTTTTGAATTTTTAATAGATTGTAAAAATGTTAAAATGAAATTTATAAACATCTTATTAAAACTTTGATACGAATTGTTAAACTCTTATAAAAGTGCATCTTTAAGAGGTCGCATTTTGTAGCTTCGAATGAAAGTAACAAAATGTTGGCATATATACCAGTCTTGCTCGTTGGTTCATGGACAACATGCCACATTATCAATGGAAAGTTAAAGCTTAAACTATAAGATTCACTTGCTTTGTTAGTATATATAAAAATTAAATTGAAGCTTTGTTGGCGTGTATATATATATATATATATAACAAACTTGCTTGTCAAGTCGACTAGGTTCACTCTTCTAGTTGTAATGAACGGCAAGTTCAACAGGTGAGAAGAAAAAGATTTGAAACTTCACTTTTCTTATAAGTAGAATTCATAGATCTTGTACTATAAGGTTTAAAAAGCAAAAGGGTAATACAGGTTGGTGCAATATTCTGCACAACAAATATCCTAAATGTTTGAGATATGTCTGTTAGCCTCCAACGCACCAGCCTCATAAGATATCAAGAGTTATTGTCCCGAATTTCCAATTTAATTGGTTCTCCCCCCAATTGTATTATGTCAAGTCATATGAATTTGAAAATTTAACTACATTAAAAATGCTAAATACTAAATATTCTCAAAGAAATTGATGTGTTATCAAAATACTATTAAATGGACACTCATTGAGACAAAAATGAGTTAGTATATTTTGACTCCCCCACTGACGACACCAAGTATCCTTGGAATCAAAAGGGTTAGATTCTGTAATTATAAGTCTTCAGTTTTGTTATTCTTTTGAAACTTTTATTTTTAAATTCCAATGTCACGTATAGAATTTTGTAGTTACGATTTTTATGCTCACTTGACAGAAGTTTTACCAAAAACTGTAGCTATTTAATAAGCGTTTGGAATTGCATTTTATTAAATAAGCTTTAATAGGTCAAAATGTTTTTCAAATTTTTAATGAATTGTAAAAGTGTTAAAATGAAGTTTATAAATATCTTATTAAAACTTTGGTACAAATTATAAACTCTTATAAAAGTGCTTATTTAAGAAGTCACATTTTGTAACTTTGACTGAAAGCTACAAACTGTTGGCATATATACCAGTCTTGCTCGTTGGTTCATGGACAACATGCCACCTTATCCAAAGAAGCGTTGTCAACGTACGTTTTCACATTCAATCCATTATTTGAAAAAAAAAAAAAAAAAAGAGTTGAGCTTGATTATTTATACATCTCTAGTGGATGACTAAAAATTCACACATCCATCTGTGCTATACTACTCTAAAAGAAAGGAAAGAGAGAGAGAGAGAGAGAGAGAAATCTTCCTTTAGATCTAGAATAATATGGCAGAGAAGAGAGGAAGTATTGCCTTTTTCGCAACGTACCGGCCACCGGTGCCGCTGGACATATACTCATGCCCGCTCGAGCCTCCGCCGACGTCAAAAAAAGATGAGCTTCACATGACGGACGGAGACTCCTACAACTACAACGCCCGAGTCATTCCAGCGGCGGCTCTAAAGAAAATCCTCAAGCGCCCTAAATTGGCCTCGGAAGGTGTATACAAAGACGCTGATGTCGATTCAGGTCGTCTCTCGGGCACGATTTTCGTGTCCGAAAGAGGCGACATCCAGCTTGAAACGCTTCATATAGCTCTCCGTTTCAACGACAACGCGGTAGTGCCGAAAGTCAGAGTCTATAGCTTGGGTGATGTCTTCGGCACTACCGCGTTTAGTGGTATTCGCTTGGAGGACAGCGGTTGCATTGCCGGTGATTATCTCGTCTATGTCTCCACCAAGGACCCCGCTCCCGATCGTCGTCAGCCCTGGACCGCCGTCTATAAAACCAATCTTGTCACCGGAAAAACCGATCGACTGACCCTACCAGGTTCCTACCTTACTACCTAATTCCTTCTTCAGTTTTCACACACACACACATCCCCATATATATATATATATAGGCTTCTTTCCTTCCTTTTTTTTTTTTTTTTTTGATGTGATGAACGCAGGGACACTAGAAAACACAAAGCTTTTAAACACTACAAAGGATTTAAAATGTGTTTAGAAAATAATGAACAAAATGGATCATCTCATTATGATGAGTGTTTTGATATAACAATCATGGAATTTTGATTTAAAATAAGAAAGTTATGCATTTTTAAAGTTTACGTTTTTTTTTTTTTTAAATGAAAGAGAGAGAGTGAGTCGTAAATTTAGGAGTTTTCAAGTTAAGATTTCAAAACTCAATCTCGCGATGGAACTCCTAACGCCCATGTTGTGACAAAAAAAATATTAGTAACAACTATATCATCACTAGTCTCCTCATCGGAAGTGCCATATCTCCTAAGTACATTATCCAAAAACTAAGTGTTAGAATGCCAACTCTTACCCTAATTTACAAAGTAAAACAAAACAGTAAAATTTTTTGTACAAAAATATTGTTGTGACTAAATTGTCTTTGTCACAATTAGAATTTTCTATAGTGAGAAAATAAGAACTTAATTTAGCTGATGTATCGTCATTTACATATAAATTTGCGGCATCGACAGGGAAAGCTGATTTAAGCCCCTCCGTGTCTCCGTCGGGAAAGATGATAGCGGTGGCGTCGTTCCAGGGAAAGGACGGCGGTTGGGAGGGCGAGATCGAAGATCTAAAGACTAACATCTTTGTGATGAATATAGAAAAGCCCTTCAATCGCAAGTTGGTTGTAAAGAATGGTGGGTGGCCGACTTGGGGAAGTGACAATGTCATATTTTTTCACCGCAAGGTAGACAAATTATGGGGTGTGTTCAGAGCTAACATTAGTAACAGATCACTCACATCAGACACCCCTCGGGTGACCCCGAACAATATCGATGCAAGAACTCCGGCAGCGATCAGCGACACCAAAGTGGCCGTGGCAACGATTCGCAAGGAATCAAAGTTCGGCGAGGACCGTGAAGAACAACAGTATCGGCACATTGAGATATTTGAATATTCAACTGATGGAAGACAAGTAGAACCCGTAAAACTTACTCAAAAAACCAGAGCAAAGGCTGACCACTTCAATCCCTTTGTGATAGATGGTATTGGCGGGAGTAAGCGGATCGGTTACCATCGTTGCAAGAGCGACACTCTCAAGGTATCAATTATTTACCATTTTGATGTTTATTAAAAAAAAAAATGTATATATATATATACATATATATTTTCCATTTTGATTTTGATTTTGATTTGCTAATGAAACTTCTCCAGTGTTTCGGTCCAAATTCTTTTCAAATATATATCCATGTTTAAATATTTTTTCTTGTAACCCTCTCAACCATAATTTAGACATTATATTATTTTACACTCAGATGTCTGACTAGTATATATAAATGTACATGTATATATTGTTGATAAAACATATATACTGATTGTGATACGTTGTGACAGAAAGGAGACGATATCCCAAGACGGTTTCAAAAGCTCGGCTCTCCCCATCCGGATGTTGGACTGTTTAGGGTGTCAGGAGTGTTTCCAACATTTTCCAAAGACGGCTCCAAGCTTGCATTCGTTGACAATGAGTTTAAGGCCTTGTGGGTTGCCGATAGCAAAGGCTTGCGTGTCGTTTACTCGGTATATCATATATATGTATTTATATATATGCACACACAAAGTCTTAATAGTATTCGGTAGTATGAACTTCAGTTACTAGAAATGTGAATTCATACAGAAGAAAATGTAGTTAAAGTGAATGTGATTTTCTCTTATTTGTATTTTCTTCTACATGAATTCACATTTCTAGTAGCTGAAGTTTACATTTACAGTAACTGAAGTTCATATTACCGGATATTATTAAGTATCGAATTTAAGACCATTCCTGTATATAGATAAAGTTAATATGTTTTTATGGGTCAATCATTGATTGACTGCGGTCATGAATTATTGATTCACAGCATTTTAATGACCATAGCCACCGGTCATTTTCTTTTGAAAAAAAAAATTGGCCATTTAAAAAAAAAAAATATATATATATATATATATATATAAGTACATCTAAAAACTGTCCATTTATCTAATTTTTCCTTTCAAAAATTGTTTTATGATAATGCAGACAAGGGTCGACAATTTCTTCTCGCCGGTTTGGAACCAAAATCCAGAAAAGGATACACTGTATGTATGCGTTGGACCTTCTTTCAACGCTGAACAAAAACTGGATATCTGCGCCATCAAAAATGTGTCCAGTGGTAGACAGCAACGTCAAACCCTCACTTCCAAAGCTAATAATGCCTTTCCATCCACCAATCCTGACGGTAAGTCCTACTTATTCCTTCTCATCAATCCTTTCCCAATACCAATTAATTCAATTATCATACAAAATTATAGGTATAGTCTCCTATCCAATTGCCATGCACTCCGGCCATACACTCCGGTACACATAACATCATGATTAACACATAATAATATATATACTAACTCATTAGCGTGTCATAGTTTTTGTTGATACTTGTAAGTTGTAGTAAAAGTTTCAAAAGTAAATTACTAGGTTAATCCATAAATTTTTAACTTTATGTAACTTTGATCTCTGAACTTTATTTTTTGTAGCTGAAATGTCCATAAACTATTAAAATGTTACAACAATAGTCATTTTTTAAAACAGAAGTCGTCAGTTAACATCACTTTTTGACCAAATAACTAATGGATTCCGTTTAAAAATTAGGATAAATTGCTCATTTAGTCCCTAAAGTTTTAACCTTGTGCAACTTTGATCCCTAAACTTTTTTTTGTAGTTTGAATGCCCCTAAACTTCTAAAATATTGTTACAATAGTCTTTTACGTAAATTTTTGGATGAAATCTGTTAGTAA
Organism: Ficus microcarpa; assembly: GCA_025413485.1. Lineage (NCBI taxonomy): Eukaryota > Viridiplantae > Streptophyta > Magnoliopsida > Rosales > Moraceae > Ficus > Ficus microcarpa. Next base: position 1,079,116 of record JAINRI010000551.1, on the reverse strand, counting down.
TTTAGTTAAAATGTGGTGCTAACTACGGATTCCATCAAAATATTAACGACAATGATTACTATAACAACATTTTTAATAAGTTATGATCATTCTAGTTATCAAAAAAAAAAATGAAATGCCCCTATGCTATTAAAATGTTGCTGATATTGTTATTTTTGTTAATTTTTAAACGGAATATTTTAGTAATTTGGTCAAAAAGTGATGCTAACCAACGGATTCTATCAAAAAAATTAATGTAAAGGACTATTGTAGCAATATTTTAAAACTTTAGGGGTATTCCAGCTACCAAAAAAAGTTAAAAGATTAAAGTTTCACAAAGTTAAAAGTTCAAGGACCAACCTAACAATTTACCCAAATTTCAAAATATAACATGCTACATGTATACAAAGTTAGGTAAAGTTACATAGCGTGACACATATATCAATTGATAGTTACAAGAGTTTTATTTAAAAAAAATAATTAATTAATTTTTTTAGACTTGTACGGCTGTTAAATAGGAGACTCGTTCCAAAATTATGTACTTAAGCTGATCGATATATATCTTGTTCAAGAATTTTGGTGGAGAAAAATGTTCTGTTAGCTTAATGATATCTAGAAATTAAAGACGCTTTTTTTTTTTTTTTTAATAACATGAAGTGTTTTCAAAACTAATTTGTACGGACGGGTTGAAAATTAATGTAACAGGGACGAAATTAGTTTTTCGATCTACAAGAGATGGAGGGGATAAAAAACACAAGAATCTGTACATAATGGAGAACGCAAAAATAGGGGAATACGGAGGCGAAATAAGAAGGCTAACAAGTGGGGATTGGACTGACACACATTGCCAATGGTCTCCGAGGGGAGATTGGATAGTATTCTCCTCAACCCGTGACAAGCCCGAAGGAGCACCTGAACTTGACAATGATCTCGATCCAGGATACTTTGCGGTGTTTCTCGTAAAGTGGAACGATCCTTCGGTGATCGTAAGAGTGTTAGGAAGTGGAGATGACCTTGCAGGGCATGTGAACCATCCGTTCTTTAGTCCGGATGGAAAGAGCATTGTTGTGACTGCAGATCTCGCTGCAGTTTCTGTCGATCCCGTCTCTTTGCCTCTCTTTGAACACTCTGTGCGGCCTTATGGAGATATCTTCACGGTCGACATTGACCCGGATGACATAAAAAAGAATGAGAATGTGAAGAAGTTCAATCGCATCACACATAGTAGGTTTGAGTATTCCACTGCGAGTTGGACCACGTTCTCGACTCAGGACCCGAATGCAGCCTGGAACCTGCAGCTTTCAGCAGGCCAAGGCTACACTCCGACATGCCCTTATGCACTCCCCGATGGAGGCGAAAGTTGGCACATGACCGGCCACCTTTGCATCCCGAAAAGATGCTGTTGATCCCGTATGTATGCATCCGTATGATATTCCTATTATAAATAAGTTCGCTATCTTTCAATATCCAATAAGTACCTCAATTTCAATGAGAGTCGTGGCTACAGTGTTGTTTCCACACTCGTATGGTACCATACATAGCAAATCCTGGTTGTTGTTTGAAAATGGAAGCTGTTTCATAAATAAACAAATGCTTTCATATGTATATAAATGATTGCAGCATGCAGTGAAATCTACAACCCATTTGTATTAAGAGTGGATTATTAATTCGCAGTCGATTGCAAGCATGATCTGTTGTTTGGAATTTACAGATGTGTTTTATATACGAACAAAAAAGTAGTTTACATGCGTAGCCGATGCCCAATATTCATTTGCTCTGACAATTGGGTTCCTTAACCATTTTTAGAATTAAACTATGAAACGTTCCTTACTATTTAGTTTCTCTTTTTATAAACAGTCCTTTTGTTGAAATTGTACCAAATTCAGTCTCCGAACTAAAAAAAAAAAAATACCAAAATTAGTCCATATGTTAAAAGTTTATTACATGGATGAACAACGTACATAACGAAATTGTACCGAAATTATTCACTAAACCGAGAAAAAAAAAATTGGGATGTGATCGTCGAGACTAGACTGTGATCGACCCCCAACTTTCATTTGAAGAATTTGGGTTTATGTGAGAAAAAGTGAAAATAACCTTTCATAGTTTATTTTTTATTTTTTTGGTCATTTGAAGAATCTGGGTTTATGTGGGGTTTTTTTTTTTTTTTTTTTTTTGAAAAGGGATATTTCATTTCATAAAAAACAAAATACATAAGACACAAATGTCTCCATATACAAAGGAATTCGACCCCGAATCAAAGACTGAATCCATCAGAAAAGACCAAAATAACACATGAATGAATGCAAATATCGAGACTTAAATGGGGAAAGACCTGCTTGGCACATAAACTTCGAGCTTGACCATCGCTCATTAAACAATACCAAAACAGTTGATGGATTAACCCAGTCAACCGAGATCAATCCCCACATAATGAGGGCACTCACACCACGGCATCCGATAATAAACAGATGGGAGACACAAGCAGAGGACATCACCTCTATTATTACCAAAGCAAAAACATCAGAGTAAATTTAAATTAAAAAAAAAACACACCAATAGAGTGGAAATATCAACGCCCTTATTGCAACAAAACAAAAGAAAAATCCACTGGTGGCAAGCCATTGGTTGTCGAACGGAAGCCAGATTTGAGGAGAGCACCCCAAAAGGACAACTCACCTCCAAGACAGATTAGATCCGCCCCAACGGATGCACCGCTCCACTCACAACCACCATTACGAGAAAGCCGACGTTGAGACGAGTTTGAAGACTGAACTTAAAGGTTAGAAGCCCTGAGACAAGCCCAAAAGAGGTGCCAAAACTCTGGACAAACACTGTAACTTTTTTCATATTCAAAGAGATAAAATAGGATAATTTAATGTGCATATATGGTTTATGTGCGTTTTTAATTTCAGTGTTTAGGTATACTAGTTTTTGGCACGCGCAAAGCACGTGCACGTGTTTTTTTTTTTTTTTTTGGTAATTTTCTCATGAATTTATATATGAAAATTTTATATTAACTTAAAACAAAAAAATGGATAAAGTTATGCTCTTTAGTGTTGGATCAGTCTATAATATCTAAATTTTTTAAAATGTAAAGTTTTTAAATTATAACTGAGCTAAGTAATCAAACCAAAATTACATATTGATTTAAATAGTGATGAGTACATAGAGAAATAAAAATTACATAGAAAAATGAGAATTCATTTTGTAATTACAAAAGGCAAAATGAGTTGTCATTGATAACATTAGTAAAAGTGCATTTGTATAGTTTTAACCTGCAAATAAAATAAAAATAGGATAATTTAGTGAAAATGATTTTGAAAGAGAAGGGATATGCATTTATTAATTGATGGCATATCAAACAATAACATATGAGTTATATATCTATAATGGGAGAAAGGAAAAAAAAATAATGATCATATTATGAGATGTGAAATTTATATTTACTAAAGTTTCTAAGGAAAGATATGATAAGTCATAGTTAAAAACCAGCGACTACAACAAAACAAAAAAGGATTAAAAAAATTAAAAAAAAAAAAAAAAACCCCACAACTATAATTCATTTCAGACCATTTATATGTTGTTACCAACCATATCTCTTTCTACTTGTAAGAAAAAAGTTAATAATAGCACTATAGGCAATGTTTAGCTAGTATTTTAGGTTGTGTATTTATTTTATTTTTCTCTCCTTGGAATAGAATCTTCCACCTTTTGTTATTTTATCCAAAATCTATCTTACTCAGAGAAAAAAGAAAAGGAAAGGAAAACAAAGAAAGCAAAGCTGATAAATAAAGCAACAGAATATATTGTGATCTTGTGATCTTTGTTGTTTCTTGTTTGTTTGTTTGGTTTTTTGTCTTTGTTTTACTATATGAAATAGAAGCAACCCAAAAAAAAAAAAAAAAGAATGTAAAATCCTCTTCGATAATTAAAAGAACAACGGAAGTAATGTCATTGCAATACAAAAATCAAAACTCAATCACAGACAAGATTCCAAATCGAAGCTAAAAAAATTCCTTTCCAAGTAGAACACTGTTTAAGAACTATAAAAAGATTGACTCAACCAAGATGCTCCATTCGGCCAAAAGAACAACAAACATGGGTAAAATCATACCTTCCTCCAATCCGTCCTACAAAATATATACCTATATACATATATCTTACAGTTGAAGGACATAGGATTACTACAATTTACATTGATCTACAACTAAAACTACCTAAATTAATGAAATAAAATCAACAAAGCAGGGAATTAAAAAAACCATGAATTGCATTTCTTTGTTTCCTCTCGGATCTCTCTTTTTCCCTAAGCCATTTATTGGATACTTTTAATATTCTTAAACTGGGCAACCATATTTATGCCTCAGAGTGGTCAATCCATTTTTCTTTTCTATTCCTTATTTCTTTTTCATTAGGAAAATCTCCTCAATGGACAATAAATATTACAGGGAAGGGAAGAAGAGGAAGAAGATGAACAAGAATAAGAAGAGCACTTTTCTAATTTAATGCGTATTAACATGTGTCTTCGTACATCTATTGATCGAATGTATACCTATTGAGTATACTATTGATGTATATGAAGATTCATAAAGCAATCGTAAAGAAGGGCATAAGTTGATTGCAGACGCTAGGAAATTATTTATGGCTCTTCTTTGTGCAAACTTTAAGGCATTAATAAGGTGTTTTTAATAAGGTGTCCAAAACTAAGATATATGTATTATAAGTTTTTCTAGAACTGGAGATCTCTAATATGGATTTTCTGAAATCAATCCTGCCGAGGACTGTAAATTTGGCAGCGTATCAATCTAAAAGCTCTCCTTCATGGTGTCAAGTGCCAACATCATGTCTCATGAAAACTCCAATGTGCAGTATATAAACTTGGAATATTGAGCAAGTGCCTTAAATGCAAAGAATGGGAAAACAACGAAAGAGGAAATCTATGCTTTAATATTATCTTACTATATATAAGATGAAAGTTCCCGGGAAAAAAAAAGTGCCAGAGAACAAAATAGACAGAGAAATGAAAGCATCTACGGAATATAACATTCTCTTTAGGGGCGTACGGTATTGGGTAATCTTAAGAGTGAGAATAAGAATGTACAAAATTCCTATATTTGGTATAAGGATTTTAATTTGTACATTTCCAGGAAAATCAATCCTATAGATTCACTTTAACCCGTTTTGAGGTAATCTGAAACCCACACAATAAAGTATTATTTAAATTTCTGGAAATCACAATACCAAGAAAAACTCATTAAAAAAAAAAAAAAAAAAAAAAAAAAAAAACCTTAACTCATCAGTAATCAACACCAAGACCATTGTACACCACCACTACAGCAACCCGTGTGTCGGATGTAGCTGCCACCTCGCCCGAACTTTGTTGCAACCCCGAAATCCACGTCCGCTCATTCCAGTGCTGTTGGGTCATTCTGCCTTGTGAAGCCCAGCCCCATGCCCAGATCTGATAAGCTTCGAGAGGAGAGGAGAGAGAGAAAGCGAGAGGAAGAAGGGGAAAGAGAAAGGGCAGATTTGGTTTTATATTTTTTTTTTTAATTGTTATTGAACCTTTTGTTTTCTTGTTCTGATTATAAAATTTTACTTTTCAAAACTACCTCTCATAATATTAAAAAAACGTAAATGATAAAATAATTATTTTCTAATCTAATATTATAAGATTTAGTTTGTTTTATGATTTTATAAGAAGAAATACATTACAAGTTTAAATTAGTATCTAAGCCCTCGTTTCGTTCACCATTCCAACCAAAATTTTCATATCAGTTTTTGTCTTTTTCTGAAAAAAATTTTCGTCTTTTCTGAAAAAAATTTTTGTCTTTTCTGAAATGTCAACAAAAATTACTATTGAAATTTAAAATTTCCAACTCAAGCTAGTGAACCAAACGAAACCTAAATAATTAAAAAAAAAACACATATCCTCTGAAAACAAAAGTCTAAAATATATATATATATAAGGTGTCAAATGATAAGGTGATAATTATCTAATTTAATAAGATTAATTAGTTTTAAATTATTTAAATTAATTGATTTTATAAGAAAAGTACATTCATATTACTGTGTATAACTAAACATAACAAAATTTTATTCCTGGGAATGTGAGAAAACATTATAGATATAACCAAACGTGATAATTCATGATGCATGGAAATCATATTACCCACTATCACTTTCTCAGTATCATGATTCATACTGATTACCATATACCAAACTCCCCCTTATGGAATTATTGTGTCTTCCAAGTAGAGATCCGAAGCTCTAACAGCAAACCAGGAACTTACAAAGGCTTTAAATGCGGGCTTGTGAGCAGCCATTTAACAGCAAACTCCCCCTTCCTTACTAACAGCAAACTCCCCCTTCCTGGAAATCAAATTGCATCTTGAACAGAAGCCAAAAAGTGACCAATATAATACCATATATATATATATATATATGAATACATTTACGTTTACGTTTATATTTAAGAACCCTTACCTAAAGACCAATTATCTGATTTGGAACCATAAGGCATATCAGCAAGAAGTTCAGGGCACATAAAACTTGGAGTTCCGACAGCCTGCAAAGGTCCGGTACCATTGAAACAAGAAATTCAAGCACGGGGGCTTTATAGATAAAGGGGAAAGAGAAAGAAATATTTAAATAAGCTTAGCTACTCACAGAGAAAGCAAGAACGTCAGAAGTCAACTTCTTGGCAAGACCAAAATCACTTGGATTCACCATTCGTATTTATACACACTCGTGAAAATTTATACAAAATTCTATAACCACAGTAACATAAACCAAGGCAAATGTGAATGATGACAGAGGTACTTGTAATGTCAATTAATGATAACCCTACAAAATAAAGTTATTTCATCTCTTTTACACATCTAAATTGACTATATTCTTAAACATTTCAATCTGTTTTAAGTTATATTTAGTTTAATTTTGCTTAATTTTAATTTAGAGTAGTTTATTTTGATTTATTTTCTTTTTGTGTAATTTGATTTGATTTGATTTTAATTAGTTTAATATTGATTTAATATGTTGTTACTAATTTACCCCTCTAGATAATTAATTTTCTCATTTGTGTATGTTAATTAGGTGAGAAAGGACAAAATGGGAATTTTGGGCTTCAAAGGGGGTAAAAACTGACATAAAAAAACTTTAAAAAATGTATAAAAATTTGAATTTAACTCGCACCAGCCAGAAGTTGTCACGTGTCTTATTACCCAGAGCACCGGATCACCTACTGACGCACCCATTTTAATCCCGTGGGTCCCCAAGTCTCGCCCAGCCAGTTCATGCCACGTGGACTGCACTAACCCCTCCCAACCCTTCTCCGCGATGTGGCTGCTGCACTGAACAGAAAAGGAGGGAACAAATGCTCCCCCTAGCTGGCGTTGCAGCAAAGAAAGGAAAAGAGAAGAAAAAGAGGATGAAAGGGGGGCGTTGGCTGGCGTTGGAGGCAGAGAGCGAGGTTTGGCCAAGAACAGAGGCTAAACCCAGAAGAAAGAAATTAAGAGAGAAAATGAAGAAGAAAGAGAAAAAAAAATAGAAAAATAGAAAAAGGTAAAAAAAAAAGAAAAACAAATAGTAGTGTAGGATTTTTAGGTTTTGGAATCAATTTTTATTTTTTAGTTTTAGACTTTATTTTTAACAAATTTCAAAGGAGATGACATTTAAAGAATAAAAGAAGGATACGAGAAATTCGTGAAAAACTTGAAAATTTGTGAAAACAATCATTGAGGTTTTCATTCTTTTTTTTTTATCTCTTTTATTTTTGTAGTTGTTTAATGTTTGAACTCTTGATTTGCTTAATTTTGTGTTCAATTTTATTTATGGGTTTTCCATAGTTCGTTAGTTATAGAGTTTGATGTAGCTCTACGTTAACTATGTTTTAATGATTTGGTTAATTGTTAATGAAATCTCTATTCAATTCATTTGTGTTTTTCTATACTTAATGCTTCTAATTTGTAGGGAAATGAATTAATTGATTTGATTTATAAATTTTAATGCTCGGGAGAGATTAATTCATTTATCGGTTTGTGGAATACAATCTTAGTTATTGTTGAGTTTGGAAAGCCAACGACACTTTGATAATCATATAAGGGTGTGCTTAATGATAGTGCAGGTAAACAAGTTAGATAGGGATATCAATTTGGATACTTATGCATATTATCTCATTTAACACTCGGGAGAGGTAATAAGATTATATTAGAGCCATTAATTAATGAATTAGATGAAGTTTATTAAAAATTGCTAAATTGGATAAGCATAGGGATAGTAGAGTAAAATCAATTACCTAGAACCTTAATAGTGTCTTTTTATTTCATCAGTTTTGTTTGGTTATTTTAGTTTACTTTATTTATTTTAATTTACATTTCTATTATTTTTAAATCGATCGTTCAAATAATCCTAGCATTAATGAATTTCAATAATTAATTTAAAATTAAGCACAATCCTTATGGGATCGACAATCTTCCTTATCACTTCATTACTTGTACGACTAATACACTTGCGAGATTTCGTGCAACAATTAACAACAATAGAAACAAGAGGAAAGAAAAAGAACAAAACGTAAATATCAGGTACCCTTTAATAAAATGTCAAAAGTTCCAACTATCCAATAAAAAGGAGTCAAGATAGACACAGAATCAGTAGTCAATAGACTTGGAGCTTCAGTTTGCTTGTTATGCCAATGGTGGATTAATCACAGAGGTTCTTTACAAGCAAATTATTTGAATGGCCAAAACTGTCCGTCTCTCTCACCACAGTATATGATCTAATCACATGTTGTTATTTATCAAAACAAAAAAACAAATAAAAAGACAACAGAAAAATAGACAAAAAGATAATTCAAAACAAAGATAAACGACACTGAAAACAAATAAGATAGCAAAGACAGAAAAATGTGCTAAGCCTCCAAACGATGGCGTTTACTGCTCTAAAAGAGAGTCAATTAGTAAAATGACTCAATCATTTTCTTTTATTTGATAAATAACCTTCCAAAAATTTTTATTAACAAAATGACGTCAGAACAATTGAGAACAACTGATTTTTTTAGTTCATCTTTCCAATGTTAAAATTACAAAAAAAAAAAAAAAAAAAAAAAGAAGATTATTTTGCTAATTTCAACTTTCAAGGTTGTCATTTTGACGTCTCCAAGTCTTCCTCAAGAGCAAGGGCTGCATGAGGATGAAAATACTCAAAGAGATCCGCTCCGATTTTAATTCGAAGAAAAAACTTCATCTCCATCCCTGTTCCGTTTGAAACAAATTCCTACAGGTCCCGTCTTTGTGAGGAATATTGTCATTTCTAAATACTCCACTATGGGCATTGTATATACTCATTTATAGTAAAAAGTACCAGCAAGCATCAGTTTTGCACGCCTCTTGGGAATTAATTATGTAATATTCCCAAATAAAATTATTTCTCAGTATTTTTAATACATATGTGAAACAAAACAAACGAAGAACATGAAAAAGAAACACGAAGAAACCATACAAACTAATATAATACAAAGCACTATATACAAAATTACATACAAGAAACAGATCACATAAGGTGGTTTTATTTAAATACTTATTTTTATAAAGAAAAAGTATCGAAAAGGGATCAAGCAACGTTTGCATATCCTGGATATCCGAGAATATACAGCATGGTGGTTTATTTTATCTATAAAGTACTTTTTTTTTTTTTTTGGGTCTATTCAAGTTGCTGTGCAAAAGCAATGCAGGCAGGCAATATTCAAGTAGTACGGGTGCTATTGAGAATGTTGTCAATGGATTTGAGAGCCTCAATGGCAATCTTAATGTAGTAGCTAACAGCTCCGGCTATGGGACCGAACGGATCGGCGAGGCGTTCTTGTTTGACATCGTCGGCGGCGGAGGGCGGTGGCTTGGTGGTATCCTTGTCAAATTCCTTGGCTTGCTCAAGGTACGCGTCCATACGTGGAGTGGCAAATGTTCGCACCTTATCGGGATCACCTCTCGCAGCATAACGCTGGCGATCATGACTAGTCTCGAAAGACAGCGCATAAGGACGGCCTTGTGCTTCGTACACGTCTTGTGTTCTCATGAGCTTGAACAGCTGTTGCATTTCGTATTTCAGCGTCTCAATTACCGGGTTTGGCTCTTCAATATCTACATCGTCGAGCGAGTTTTCGGCTTCAACCACCTTGTCCTTAGCTTCCTCCAGCTTCCTGACATCAGCCATCCCTCTTGCTTCTTTTACCTTCTCTACAGTCTGCAGCCGGTTCTCCTCAACAATCACCTCCTCCCTCTCTTTCTCCACGGCTCTCCCTGTGCGGGTTACCGTAACCGTTATCGGAGGGGCTGGAATCGCCGGTTTCCCCTTTCCAGTTCTGCACACACATCAGATCCCCCCTCAAAATATCAGTGATTGACTATATAAATTAGTGATTTACATTTTAATCACTCAATGGTTAATTGATGACTGATTAAATTATGTGGTCAATCGGCAATTGACCACTAAAAAAAATTGATTAATTATTTTAGAAAAAAAGGCACTTTAATAAATTTTTAAGAACTATGATTGTTTAAGGCTGTTTTGCTGTAAAATCAAAATGACCAAACTGTGAATATAATGTGTGTGTAAATAAAAATTGGTACCACCCACCTATATGTGTAACTGACTTCGAGAACATCCGGGCTCTTTCGACTCTCAACAGCAGGAAGAAGGAGGTCCACCATGACCTTGCGTACCTCTCTGTTGTAGAGTTCGCCAAATGAAATGGTTACGGAGCCATCGTTGTTCCTGGTTTGTGGATAGTTTCCAGCGAACACTTTTTCTATTTTCGATTCGTCATCGACTTGTTTGATGGTCAGATTCAGGTCCTGAACAACCACTGTCAGAAGCCCCCCCAAACATTGGGAAAATGCAATGCTCAAGTTGTCCTGGTTCTGAACATCAGAGAATGTTCCTCCCTTGCTGTTCGTTGCGATGGCTTGTAGAACCTATATATATGTATATATATATATAGCAAGAATTAATACGCATGAACTAATTAACCCCCGTTTAGATTATTTATAGATTCAAACCCACAATTCAGACCGTAAATTCAAATATTTAATAGGGAAAACTGTGACACAAACAGGAGCATAATATTTAACGGTATATTGCAATGTATGAACCTGTGGTTGGGCGTTTGCACCGAAACCGAATGTGTGGACTGGAAAGTTGTCAACGCGAATTTGGGTAGCATCACCGATGTTTTGCTCACCATCAGACATAAGCATGATGGCACCGACACGCCCGTCCTTAAGACGGCGATCATTGAGCACTTGTAAGCCTGTTTTAAGGCCGTCAGCGATGTTTGTGTTGCCGGCGGCAGCTAAAGCCTTGACTTGCTTTATGATCTCTTCTTGAGATTTTTCGGTTATCTGGCGCAATGGGAACAACCTACTGGAGTTGTTGGAGAATGTGACAACCGATAAACGATCAATCGGGCTAAGTTTCCTGATGAGGAACTGCATAGCGATTTTCAATTTTTCTAACTTGTCTCCTTGCATGCTTCCGCTGACATCTAAGACCGTCACAAGATCCACTGCGGATCTACCTTCGTTATCTCCTGTCCCTGTCAGCTCCAACAACACTTTCAAATTGGTTTCTTCAAGTGGTGCCTCAGGCTTGTTGATGATTGTCACCTGTGTTCTTTCCGATTCAAATGCTGCAGGTTTTTCCCCTGAAATATATATATATATTATTATATATGTATACACGCACAAACATTATAGGAGAATTGTGACTTTCACTTATTAAAAAGAGAATTAAAATTTTTTTTAGGTATTTTTCTCCAACTCCCTTCTCATTTACTGACCTAGTCCGAACGGGGATGTTTTTGAGTGCTTATAAAAATGATCAATGAAATCGTGAAATATATGATCATAATTGAAAACAAAATATGAACCTGAGACATCTGGGGGTGCAACAATCGGTTCATCATCGTTGAAGGTCATTTTGCCAACAAAAACTGATAGAGAAGAAATAATTGAATTATGAATGTTCTTGCGTCTCAGCCACTTTCAACCTCCAAAATATATAGATAGAGAAGAGGTAATTGAATGGTAAATGTTCTTTTCACATATATGTACCAAACTCGTTTGTCCTCACATCCCATAATTATATATGAGAAACTACTTCTCTTCCAAAAAAAAAAAAATAAATAAATAAATAATAAAAACTTGAAGCCAAAAAAGAAAAAATGCCTAAATAATAAAAATAATAAAAATAATAATAATAATAATTGCTTGTCGTTGTACGTAATTTGGATTGCGGTGCCAACTGGATTCCGTTTCCATTGGATATGCTTTCAAGTCAAGTAGATAAGGTCCACTCTCCTAGTTGTAATGAACGTTAAGTTCAACAGGTGAGAAAAAGATTTGAAATTTCAGTTTTCTAGTAGAATTCATAGATCTTTTACTATAAGGTGTAAAAAAAAAAAAAAAAAGTTAATACAGGTTGATGCAGTATTCTGCACGACAAATATTTTAAAGGTTGGAGATCTCTCAATTGGCCTCCAACGCACGACCCTCATCAGAAGTTAAGATTAATTGTCCCGAATTTTCTATTTTATTAATTGTTCTCCCAATTGTGTTATGTCATGTTATAAGAATTTAAAATTTTAACCACATAAAAAATGCTAAATATTAAATATTCTTAAACAAATTGATAAGTTATCAAAACACTATTAAATGGACATCTATTGAGATAAGAAAATGAGTTAGCAGATTTGGACTCCCACATCGACAGCACCCATTATCCTTGGATTCAAAAGGGTTATATTATGTAATTACAAGTCTTTAGTTTTGTCCTTCTTAAAGTATTTTGGAACTTTTGTTATTAAATTCCAACGTCACTAATAGAATTTTGTAATACTGGTTTTTGTGCTCATTTGACAGAATTTTTACCAAAAACTGCAACTATTTAATAAGTGTTTGGAATTGTATTTTTCTAAATAAGCTTTAACCAGTCAAAATGATTTTCCAATTTTTAATAAATTGTAAAAATGTTAAAATGAAGTTTATAAATATCTTATTAAAACTTTGATACAAATTTTAAACTCTATTTAAAAGAGCTTCTTTAAGAAGTTACATTTTGTAGTTTCGACTGAAAGCTCATCTGGCAACTTATCCAAGTAACTTTTAGACCTAAAAAGCCAAAAGCAGTTTTTAGAAAGTTTTACCATACATGCTCTACAACATGCTGTGGTTGTTGACCCCATAAGTTAGAAGAATACCACTTTTAAACTTTTGAAATCCAAATTTATAGTTTTAATTGAAAATTTAAACCTAATTTCATATTAAAATATTACAAATGAATTACAAAATTTCAAAAGTGATATACAATCCCATCATCACGTAAATAGCATACATTACAAATGTGAAGCCTTGAAGCTTTCACTAGCATAGCTTCTTAAATGGAAAATCTCTAAAAAGGGACAAAACTCTGTCTTTTTCAACATTATTTTATTTCTTGAAAACGGAAATGGGTTCATATTTGGATAAGCTTATCGACTTGTTGAAAACAATCAATTCCTCTGAATTTTTCTTTAATTAGTATAAAAACAAACAAGTTTGTTGGCATTTATACCATTCTCTGTCGTGGGTTCTTTATTGGCATATCTAACTCTCTTGTCGGTTCTTAGCCTGGTGACACGTTTTTTTTAATTGCCATTAACAAGCTGAGAATAGTTCTATGTATACTGAACTAAAACTTGGAATTAATTCCTTCCAAGATTTTATTTTAGTTGACCAGTAAGTGGTAGCCATATCTTTTTTTTTTTTTTTTTTTTTATGCATCATCCCAATATATGTGTGTGTATATATAATATTTAGAAAATTCTATGATGGGGTATATGCTTTTCCCATCAATAGGGTAGGAAATGTGGGCCTTAGTTCATTATGATCAATAATTCAAGATGAGGGTATTCGTAAAAACTAATGTAACATATATTTGATTACATTCTTCTTTCCAAGTTTGAAAGTTATAAAACTATCCCTACATTTTGTAATATATCATTTTCTACTCGTATAAATCTCAACCATCAATCTAATTTGAGCTTTGATCTTAGTCTTATTTCCAAGTTGTTTAAAACCCTAACACTAGCAGCAACTAATTAATCGCTAAGAGTGTTTTGTTAGGAGAGAAAAGTGAAAGGAATGGGAGGGCCGGTTTAAAGGAGTAAGGGAATGATTTTAACATTCGTGGTTGTATGATTAGAGAGAAAAAGAAAAGAATGAATAAATTAAGGGACTCTAAATCGTTTAAAACATCTAAAGTTTGATCTTACCAAGTGTTATAAGAGAAAGAATATCTTCATCTTTTCTTATTTCTCTTACCTAAGTGATCTATCACTCGCTTCTTTTCATTTCCTCTCCCTGCCAAACATATCATAAAGGTATGAGATCTCTCCATTAGCCTCCAACGTATTTAGACTACCAACAGAGCCCCAACGCACCCCAATTTATGTAATTACAAGTCTCACCTCCTATTTATTTCGCATACTCATTTTTAAAATGGGTGGAAAAATAACAAACGAGTCTTTTTTTTTTTTTAAATTTTTTCATCATTCTTCTCATTCAAAAAAAAAAAAGGTGGATATCTCATTTTCAAACATATTTAGGGGGAGTTAGGCAACCATTTTAGTTCAAACTTATTTCAATTTTTTTTTTATCTTTTTCTTAAAAAATTTTTGTCTTTTTTTTAAATAATTTTTTATCTTTTTTAAAAATTTAAAAAAATTTACTATTATAACTAAAATATTTCAACCCAAACTAACCAATCAAACTCCTTAAGTACAGATTTCAAAAGTGAAATGCAATCTCATTAATCAAGTGAATAGCGTCCGCTAACATGTGAAGACTGAAGATTTCACTATCATAGCTTCTGACATGGAAAATCCCTATAAAAGGGACAAAAACTCTATCCTTTTTAATTCTTGCAAAGGGATAAGATAACCTTTGTCTCTCGGATAAGACCTGTTATGAACCATCAGTTTTTCTGAATTTGATCTCTAGTCTTTTCTTGGGTCAATTAGCAACTTTTTTTTTTTTAAATTATCATTTTTTGGAAAGTTAATATCTTCCAAATATAAGGGGAAATAAAAAAAAAATATTTTGTTCGCATGTATACCAGTCTGGCTCGTTGGCTCTTGGACAACATGCCACATTATTAATAGAAAGATAAGCTTTTTTGTTTTTTGTTTTTTGTTTTTGTTCTTTTTTTGTTTTTGAAAGGATTGAGAGTTAAAGCTTTGTCGGTAAGTATATATATATATATATGTATATATATCGAACTCGCCTGTGCGTTATGGACAACACGCCAAGTGTCTTTATCACCAATAATCACATTTTTTTTTAAACTTAAAACCTCTTCTAATATCACCCAAAAAAAAATATATATATATATAATGAGCTTGCTAATAGTGTTATTTTTGGAATGAGAGATATGACTGCCAGTACCACCACCAGATAAAATGACAGCATGATAATTATTATCGACGATCGAGCCAAAGATCATCTATCACGAATATATATATATATATATATATATATATATTCTCATTTTACAGCTCTAATGAATTCGCTTTCAATAATCTGAACTGGAAGACTACTCTCCACTACTGAAAACTAATTGAACACGTTTATTTCAAAAATCTTGGTAGATAAATAATTGCTTCTGCTATTTTAGCCTAACTTGTTCGTCGATTTCTTGGGCACATATATTGCACGTGTTTTTTATCATCAATAACAAAAGGAAGATTATTTTCACATATGGTCGCTGAATTATAGATTGAGTCTTATGTTGGTTCTTGATTTTTAATTTTCGACATCACTCCACTTTAGATTTTTTTATCGTTATACAAATGATTCCTATTTTGATATTTTGTGAAAATTTAATGAAAATTTAAACACATTAAAATTAGTATATGTGAGCATCAATTAAAACTAAAATCATAATAAAATATTTTTATAGAGGAAAACTGTACCTCTAAAAAGTACATTTGATGACGATGTATATTTTTAATGTAGTATAATTTTCTTCCAAATTATCTCTAATGCAGATACAATTTCCTTCCAAAAATGTTTAATTATATTTTTTACCACACTTATTTTTCTCTCTATCAAATATCAATTCATTTTAAATTCTCAAAATTTAATTTTAACCAATCTCCAAACATGGTCTAAAACTTATAGTCTTCAACTTGAGCCAACTTTGTATTTTTGCCAATAATTTATTTTTATGAAGGCCGGTGATTTATTTTAGTTTCCCAGCGATCATGTGGACAAATGTTTTATAGTTTTTCTACAGATTTTAGAATTGTAAGATCTTTTCTTTTATTTCTCAAGGAGTGTTTGGTGAATGAGTTTAGTTTAAAATTTTTAAGTTTTAATAGTAATTTTTCAGAAAAGACAAAAAACTTTTTCAGAAAATACAAAAATTTTTTTCAGAAAATACAAAAAACTTTTTTAGAAAAACATAAAAATCATGATGAAAAAAGTATAATTTAATTCAAATCAAACTAATAACCAAACGGGCCCTCAAAATAATGTAATTTTTTTCTTGCTAAAAAAAATATGTAGACAAATAACCAAAGATAATATTAATCGTCATCCACATGGAGTAGTTGTCAACGTACGTTTTCACATTCAATCCATTAATAAAAATAAATAAAAAAATAAAAAAATAAAAAAAAAGAATTGAGCTTGATTATTTATACATCTCAATTGGATGACTAAAAATTCACACATCCATCTTTGCTATACAACTCTAAAAGAAAGGAAAAAAAAAAAGGGGATAATAAAGAGAGAGAGAAATCTTCCTTTAGACTAGAATAATATGGCAGAGAAGAGAGGAAGCATTGCCTTCTTCGCAACGTACCGGCCACCGGTGCCGCTGGACATATACTCGTGCCCGCTCGAGCCTCCGCCGACGTCGAAAAAAGACGAGCTTCACATGACGGACGGAGACTCCTACAACTACGACGGCCAAGTCATTCCACCCGCGGCTCTAAAGAAAATCCTCAAGCGCCCTAAATTGGCTTCGGAAGGTGTATACAAAGACGCCGATGTCGATTCAGGTCGTCTCTCGGGCACCATTTTCGTGTCCGAAAGAGGCGACATCCAGCTTGAAACGCTTCATATAGCTCTCCGTTTCAACGACAACGCGGTAGTGCCGAAAGTCAGAGTCTATAGGTTGGGTGATGTCTTCGGCACTACCTCGTTTAGTGGTATTCGCTTGGAGGACAGCGGTTGCATTGCCGGTGATTATCTCGTCTATGTCTCCACCAAGGACCCCGCTCCCGATCGCCGTCAGCCCTGGACCGCCGTCTATAAAACCAATCTTGTCACCGGAAAAACCGATCGACTCACCCCATCAGGTTCCTACCTTAATTACTACCTAATTCCTTCTTCAGTTTTCACACACACACATACATATATATATATAGGCTTCTTTCCCCCTTCTTTTTTTTTTTTTTTTTGTTTTTGTTTTTTTTTTGATGTGATGAACGTGGGACACTACAAAACACAAAGCTTTTAAACACTACAAAGGATTTAAAATGCATTCGGAAATTTATATACAAAATAGATCATGTTTCGTTTGTCTTTATCACTGTGAGCATTTTGATTTAAGAATCATCTAATTTCGATTTGAAATAAAAAAATTATACATTTTTAAAGTTTAAGTTTTTATTTTTATTTTTTTAATAAAAGAGAGAGAAAATGAGTTGTAAATTTAAGAGTTTTCAAGTTAAGATTTCTAAACTCCATCTGGCAATGGAACTCCAAATGCCCATGTTGTGACAAAAAAAATATTAGTAACAGCTATATCATCACTAGTCTCCTCATCAGAATTGCCACATCTCCTAAGTACATTATCCAAAAAGTAGCGTGCGTTTGGTTCGATAGTTTAGAGTTGAATTTTTAAATTGGAGTTGGTTGATTTTTTAAAAATTAGTCATAAATTTCTTTAATTTTTCAGAAAAAAACAAAAATTAAGATGAAAAAATATAATTTAGTTGTTGTTAAACTTAAACACCAAACATGCTGGTAGTGTTAGAATGTCAACTCTGATCTAATTTACAAAGTAAAACAAAACAGTAAAATTTTTTGTACAAAAATATTGTTGTGACTAAATTGTATTTGTCACAAGTTGTGAACAAAATGATAGAATTTTCTGTAGTGAGAAAATGAGAACTTAATTTAGCTGATGTATCGTCATTTACATATAAATATGCTGCATCAACAGGGCAAGCTGATTTAAGCCCCTCCGTGTCTCCATCGGGAAAGATGATAGCGGTGGCGTCGTTCCAGAGAAAGGATGGCGGTTGGGATGGCGAGATCGAAGATCTAAAGACTAACATCTTTGTGATGAATGTAGAAAAGCCCTTCAATCGCAAGTTGGTTGTAAATAATGGTGGGTGGCCGACTTGGGGAAGTGACAATGTCATATTTTTTCACCGCAAGGTAGACAAATTATGGGGTGTGTTCAGAGCTAAAATTAGTAACAGATCACTCACATCAGACACCCCTCGGGTGACCCCAAACAATATCGATGCAAGAACTCCGGCAGCGATCAGCGACACCAAGGTGGCCGTGGCAACGATTCGTAAGGAATCAAAGTTCGGCGAGGACCGTGAAGAACAGCAGTATCGACACATTGAGATATTTGAATATTCAACTGATGGAAGACAAGTAGAACCCGTAAAACTTACTCAAAAAATCAGAGCAAAGGCTGACCACTTCAATCCCTTTGTGATAGATGGTATTAGTGTGAGTAAGCGGATCGGTTACCATCGTTGCAAGAGCGACACTCTCAAGGTATCAATTATTTACCATTTTGATGTTTGTCAAAAAAAAAAATATATATATATATACATATATACTTACCATTTTGTTTTTGATTTTGATTTGCCAATGAAACTTCTATAGTGTTTTGCTCCAAATTCTTTTCAAATATATATACATGTTTAAACATTTTTTCTTGCAACCCTCTTAACTATAATTTAGACAATATATTATTTCACACGTGCAGAGATCCAATCAGTATATATAAATGTACATGTATATATTGTTGATGAAATATATATACTGAATGCGAGACGTTGTGACAGAAAGGAGACGATATCCCAAGACAGTTTCACAAGCTTGGCTCTCCCCATCCGGATGTTGGACTGTTTAGGGTGTCAGGAGTGTTTCCAACATTTTCCAAAGACGGCTCCAAGCTTGCATTTGTTGACAATGAGTTTAAGGCATTGTGGGTTGCCGATAGCAAAGGCTTGCGTGTCGTTTACTCGGTATATCATTATGTATTTATATATACACACATATTTATTCTTAAATCCAATACCTGATGGTATTTGACAGTGTGAACTTCAGTTACTAGAGAATGAATTCATACAGAAGGAAATATAGTTAAAAGGAATGTGAATTCCCCTTATTTTATATTTTCTTTTGTATAAATTCACATTTCTAGTAACTAAAATTCACATTCACAGTAACTGAAGTTCACATTGTCGGATACCATCAAATATTAAATTTAAGACCATTCATATATATGGATAAAGCTAATATGTTTTTAGGGGTCAACGGTCATGAATTGCTGATTCACAGCACTTTAATGACCATAGCCACCGGTAATTTTCTGTTCAAAAAAAAAAAATTGGCCATTTTTTATTTTAAAAAAATATAAGTACATCTGAAAACTGTCCATTTATCTAATTTTTCCTTTTAAAAATTGTTTTATGACAAATGCAGACAAAGGTCGACAATTTCTTCTCGCCGGTTTGGAACCAAAATCCAGAAAAGGATACACTGTATATATGCGTTGGACCTTCTTTCAACGCTAAACAAAAACTGGATATCTGCGCCATCAAAAATGTGTCCAGTGGTAGACAGCAACGTCAAACCCTCACTTCCAAAGCTAATAATGCCTTTCCATCCACCAATCCTGACGGTATGTCCTACTTGTTCCTTCTCATTAATCCTTTCCAAATACCAATTAATTCAATTATCATACAAAATTATAGGTAAAGTCTCATATCCGACCGTTGTGCACTGGCACACATAACATCATGATTAACACGTTGTAATATATATACTAACTCATTAATGTATCATAGTTTTTGTTGACACTTGTAAGTTGTAGTAAAAGTTTCAAGGGTAAATTGCGAGGATAGTCTTTAAACTTTTAATTTGATGTAACTTTGGTCTCTGAACTGTATTTTTTGTAGTTAGAATGCCCTTAAATTATTAAAATATTGTTATAATAGTCATTTTCTAAAACGGAATCCGTTAGTTAACATCATTTTTTGACTAAATAACTAACGGATTCCATTTAAAAATTTGGGTAAATTACTCATTTAGTCCCTAAACTTTTAACCTTGTGCAATTTTAGTCCATAAACTTTTTTTTTATGACTGGAATGCCCTTAAACTTCTAAAATATTGCTACAATAATCCCTTTCATAAATTTTTAGTTGGAATTTGTTAATAATTTGGTTAAAAAGTGGCGCCAACCACAGATTCCGTCAAAAAATTAATGAAAATGATTATTGTAATAACGTTTTTAATAAGTATGATCATTCTATAGTTACAAATATATATATATATAATGCCCCTAAACTATTAAAATGTTGCTGCTATAGTCATTTTTGTTAATTTTTAAACGGAATACATTAGTAATTTGATCAAAAAATGATGCTAACTAATAGATGCTATCAAAAAAAATTAATATAAAGGACTATTATAGCAATATTTTAAAATTTTAGGGGGTATTCCAGCTACGAAAAAAGTTTAAGAATCAAAGTTGCACAAAGTTAAAAGTTCAAGAACCAACCTAACAATTTACCCAAGTTTCAAATATAACATGCTACATGTATACAAAATTACGTAAAGTTACATAGCGTGACACATATATCAATTGATAGTTACAAGAGTTTTATAAAAAAAATTATTTTTTTAAAGACTTGTACGGCTGTCAAATAGAAGACTCGTTCCAAAATTATATCCTTAAGCTGATCGATATATATCTTGCTCAAGAATTTTGGTGGAGGAAAATGTTAGTTTATTGATATCCATATATTGAAGACGCTTTTTTTTTAGAACTTAAAAGAGTTTTCAATACTAATTTGTACGGCCGGGTTGAAAATTAATGTAACAGGAACGAAATTAGTTTTTAGATCTACAAGAGATGGAGGGGATAAAAAACACAAGAATCTGTACATAATGGAGAATGCAAAAATTGGGGAATACAGCGGAGGCGAAATAACAAGGCTAACAGAGGGGGATTGGACTGACACACAATGCCAATGGTCTCCGAGGGGAGATTGGATAGTCTTCGCGTCAACCCGCGACAAGCCCCAAGGAGCACCTGAACTTGACAACGGTCTCGATCCAGGATACTTTGCGTTGTTTCTCGTAAAGTGGGACGATCCGTCGGTGATCGTGAGAGTGTTAGGAAGTGGAGATGACCTTGCAGGGCATGTGAACCATCCGTTCTTTAGTCCGGATGGAAAGAGCATCGTTGTGACTGCGGATCTTGCTGCAGTTTCTGTCGATCCCGTCTCTTTGCCTCTCTTTGTTCACTCTGTGCGGCCTTATGGAGACATCTTCACGGTCGACATTGACCCGGATGACATAAAAAAGAATGAGAATATGAAGAAGTTCAATCGCATCACACATAGTAGGTTTGAGTATTCCACTGCGTGTTGGACCATGTTCTCGACTCAGGACCCCAATGCGGCCTGGAACCTGCAGCTCTCAGCAGGCGAAGGCTACACTCCGACGTGCCCTTATGCACACCCCGACGGAGGCGAAAGTTGGCACATGACTGGCCACCTTTGCATCCCGAAAAGATGTTGTTGACCCCGTATGCATCCATTCATTTGATGTTCCTATTTTAATTTATATATGCTGTCTGTAATTATCCAATAAGAACTGCTATTTCATGCAAGAGCCGTGGCTACAGTGTTGTTTTCAAACTCGTGTCGTACCATAGAAAGCAAATCTTGGTCGTTGTATTCAAATCTTGAACCTGTTTTATAAGTAAGCAAATACCGTCACATGTTCTTATAAACGATTGCATCATGTAGAATTAATCTAACGTGCTTTATGTATGAACGAGAAACTTGTTTACATTTGGAGCCGAATATATATATATTTTATTTATTTATTTATTTATTTATTTATTTTTGTGATAATTGGGTAATTTAAAAATCAAATTGTGAAAGATTCCTCAACTTTTTACTCTCTTAAAAATAGTCCCTTTGCGATAATTGTACCAAATTTAGTCACCTAAAAAAAAGTACCAAAATTAGTCCACTTGTTGAAAAAGGATGAAAAACGATCAAACTTGGTCTTTATGTGAAAAGCAAACGAAGCCCTAGCCCTAGCACAATAGGTTCCACGCCTAAAGATGATATGCCACAAATTGCGTTCTTCTTTATTGATAAAGATTTTGGGGTTTATAGCTAAATAGCATTCTTTTAAGAACATTTTTAATAAAGGGTCCAAGTTTTTAAAAATCAATTAAAAGACCTTTTTTTCCTCTAAAATGATCAATCAATTTTGTGAATACTCACTCATTGATTGACCATGTTTAATCAATTATTGAGGTAAATTATTTATTGACCCCGAGTAAATCATCGATTGACCCTTAATAAATTAATGATTGACCCCATGTAAATCATTGATTGACCCCAAGTAAGTCATTGATTGACCATGGTTAATCACTAACTGACCATCGTTAATCATTGATTGACCATAATATAAATCACCATTTTTCTTAGTCAATCCATGATCGACCATAACCAAAATCACCAATTTTCAGTTAATCAATGATTAATTATGGTAAATCACTAATTTAACATTAAAAAAAAAAAAAACCAAAAAAGCAACTTTCTCTTCCCACCCCCCCCCCCAACCCACGATAGACTCTCGTCCATTCATCTTCTTCTCCTTCTCCTCACCATTTTCCACACCAAACCCTAAACCACTCAAATTCACCGTCTAGAGCTCCATCTCCAACACTCCATGCTTCCCAAGTCCGCCATCTAGAGAATCTTTGAGAAGCTCCGTAGCCTTGGCTTCACCGTCGACAAAGATTCCAGCCTAGAGTCAAAGATATCCTTCATCAAAGAAATCTTTGTTCTGTTGTTGAAGCAAAATTAAGGGTCGAGCACACGATCGACGCCAACTGGAGCATGTTGGAGAATCCGATCCCAGCGATGGGCATGGGAACAACAATTAGGAGGCTTCCAATTGTCCAAAGCCACACTGCATGATTTCGCATGACGGCAACAATTTGGTCACAAACAAAGAGAGAGAGGGGAGGAGGAGGAGGGCAAAGAGATGGGTGTTTGGGGAAAATGAAAATTGATTGACTAAAACATCCACATGCATGGCCATTTAACTAAATAAAATAAAATTGAGCAATCTATTATATTAGATAATCAAAATAGATCATCCAAACTAATTTTCCAAAGGTTTTGCACTTATATTGCCACATAAATCTATTATTAAAATTTAAAACTTGCATATTTGCTTAGAGCCCCTCCTGCCTGCTATTACGGGTTTGCATCAATACCCGTTTCTATGAGTTTCAGTAGCTTGCCCTCCTTTGGCGGAGAGGGTTCAATTTTGGAAAAATTCATTCCCCATAATATTCAAGCAGCAAAGAAAAATGCATTTGTGTTTTGTATCATCCTTATGTTTTGATAAGAAAAGGGAGGAAAGGGAGTGAAAAAAAAAAGGAAAAATATATACTGATATGAGGAAAAATGAAAAAACAATGAAGGAACTTTTATTTATATATTGTTTAATAGAAAAGAAATATAAAAGAAAGAAAGAAAAATATATAATCTTAATTGTTTTGTAATTATATTTTAATATAGAACGATGATTGTGATTTGAGTTAAAAAGGTTATTTAATATACTTAATTTTGTTAGATACTTTAACTCAGTTTCTATTGAAAACAATGGGCAATCCCAACTTATTTTCTATCAAATAATCTAAAGAATCAATTTTCCTAAAATACCTCGTCTAATTTCTCTTCTCTTCATCCAATAACATCTCTCAATTTGTGGGGAGAGATTAAAACTATATTTGGAGTGGAGGACTAGATCCAATCCTTATTTGATTCGAGGGAAGAGAAGAAAAATGTAGAGAGGAGGGATGTCGTCTCATACTCTCATTACAAACCCACCAAGTTGAAAACTTTTATTATTGAAAGGATTTAAAGAATCTGTCAACTTTAATGCTATACGCTTGGGAAAAGGATTCAACCCATTGATTTTAGAGTCATTAATGTAAAGCATCATGTTTGTATCAACACATTAATAATCATCTGTGTTATTCCATTTTCATTTATAGTTTATATCATCAAGTTTGACTCACAATTCATTTATAAACATGTTGAGCCGTATGTGTATGTGCCTTTATCATGCTGAATAAAACAATTACAAACAAACAAGAACAACATATATTGAATACAATGAGAATATTGATTTTTAACAAAAACAAAGATATCATTAAAAAAAAAATTACGATGTTAAAACTTTTACTAAAGGAAAGCTCAAATAAGATAAAATATTATTTAAAAAACAGAAGTAAATAATTTTCATTATAAAGAAAAATCATAAGAAGCAACATTCTCGTACCCTTGTTAACTGCTTATCATGGTCATGTCCATACTCATACCGTGCCTTTAATATGCACCGTGTTCAAACTTAGTATCGAACACGACTCACTTAATAAAACATTATAGTTTGGGCTCATTTTTTTTCCTCGTTGACAATGGTATCATGTCCACTTTTTACTCTATTTGTATTGACCAACTGGACCTACACTGTTTTGACATTTATAGTAAGAGAAATGGAAAATAGGAGGGAAAGAAAAGTAAAACTAGGTGAGGAAAATTAAAAGGAATGGCAAAAGCTTTCCTTTATGTTGTTTGACAGAAGAAAGAGAGAAAAAAAAAAAATCAACTCTAGTTTATTTTATAATTAATTTTACAAAAATAATAAGTTGAGAAGTGATTAAGATCAAAATAGTTGTTTTACATATATACCATTTAATTTTCCTTTGCTTTTGTGTCCAAAGTTTAAAAAATAAAAAATTGATGAGCTTCCTGGATTTACAACTTCATTCTTTCTCATTTCTTCTTAATCAAAAAACTCAACATTCTCTTTTCTTCTTATGCTATATTTTGTAAGAGGGATGTGCAGGTTGGAAGAAAAAAATATTGATTCTTCTTATTCTATATCAGGAAACGTACACTAGAATATATAGGGAAATCTGTTCGCTTGGTACCTTAACTAACTCAAATAAAATAAAATAAAATAGATAATCTAAATAATCCAAGATATCCTCAGATTCTTATTGAACAGAAAAGATAATATTTTATCCTAACTAATCTCCTAAATATCTTTAACACTCCCCCTCAAGTTGGAGCGTAGATGTCTATCATGCCCAACTTGCCGACAAGAAGCTCGAAATTAGGTTTGAATAATCCTTTAGTTAGGATATCTGCGGTTTGCTACGTGGTGGGGATAAACGGCATACAAATAATTCCTGCTTCTAACTTCTCCTTAAAAAAGTGCCGATCGATTTCAACGTGCTTGGTTTGATCATGTTGCATGGGATTATGTGCTATGCTTATGGCAGCCTTGTTATCACAATACAGCTTCATTGGAGCTTCTACTGGCTTCTTCAATTCCTCCAATATTCATCGAATCCACAAGATTTCACAAACTCCATTAGCCATTGCTTAATTCTCGACCTCCGCACTGCTACGAGCTACCACGTTCTGTTTCTTGCTCCTCCATGTAACTAGGTTTCCCCACACGTAGGTGCAATAGCCAGTTGTTGACTTTTTATCTGTCACTGAGCCTGCCCAATCCGCATCGGTGTAAACTTTAATTGCCTGCTGTCCACCTTTCTTGAATAACAAACCCTTTCCTGGAGAACTCTTTAAGTACCGTAATATTCAGTAAGTGGCTTCAAGATGTTCCTTATGTGGAGCATGCATAAACTGACTCACCAAGCTAACGGCAAAGGCGATATCGGGCAGTGTATGTGATAGGTAAATCAATTTGCCAACAAGTAGTTGGTATTGGCCTGTATCCACCGAATCTCCCTATTTGCCATCTCCCAGTTTCTTATTTGGATCGATTGGAGTATCTACTGGCTTACATCCACTCATCCCTGTCTCCTTAAGAAGGTCTAAGATGTATTTTCGCTGGGAAACCACGATTCCCTTCTTGGACCAAGCAACCTCCATTCCAAGAAAATACTTGAGGGATCCCAGATCCTTAATCTCAAATTCGGATGCTAGGCTAGTTTTCAATCGGATTAATTCTCTCATATCATCTCCCGTAATTATGATGTCGTCCACATAAATGATCAATACTGTCACCTTCCCATCTTCTGAATGTTTGATGAACATAGTGTGGTCAGTTTGCGCCTGGTTGTAGCCTTGCTTCTTAATTGACTGGGTGAATTTTTCGAACCAAGCCCTCAGTGATTGTTTAAGACCATATAGTAATTTTTTAAGTTTACACACTCTCGATCCGAACCTGTGTTCAAAGCCCAAAGGAGGATCCATATAGACTTCTTCTTCGAGATCTCCATTCAAGAAAGCGTTCTTAATATCCAACTGTTGCAGTGGCCAATAAAGAGTTGTTGCAAGCGATAGAAGTACCCAGATGGTGTTGAGTTTTGCCATAGGTGCAAACGTCTCTGAATAGTCAATACCATAGGTTTAAGTGAAACCCTTGGCAACTAATCTTGCTTTGTATCGGTCCAAAGTCCCATCAGACTTGTACTTAGTGGTGAACACCCATTTACAGCCAACTGTCATTTTCCCTTTTGGTAGTACTCTGGTCTCCCATGTCTGATTCTTCTAAAGCGCTCTCATTTCTTCAAGTACAACTTCTTTCCATTCTGGAACATTTAAAGCATCCTGTACTGTCTTTGGAATCTCTACACAAGAAATCTGAGAAGTGAAGGCATAAAACGAACGTGAAAGATTTTTGTAGGACACAAACTTAGACATTGGATACAGAGGACGACTTGTACAAGACCTGACACCTTTGCTAATGGCTATGGGAGGATCAATATCTTTAGGTGACATGCTTTGAGAATCTGGTTTGGATAGAGAAGAATTTTCAAAAATGGAATGAGAATTACCTGAAGATCTTTGTGGATCTCGGATTGGACCAGGAGTAGACGTGTGGTCAGACAGAGAGATAATGGAATTTTTCTCTTGATTGGAATTCTTTTCCTCGTAAATTAAGCTAGAGATATTTTTTAAACCCATTTCTCCTCTGATCTCGGAACTAGGAAGATTTTCCTGCAGTTGCATTATAGATTGGTCCACAAGATTTTCTTTAGGAGAAAAATCTGTTTGTTTCACTTGTTGAGGGAAAGATTCAATGTCAAACTTTGACTTGGCTGTGACATCATTTTTTTTGGACTGATTTGATTTTCCAGCCTTGAAATTTTGAGCAGATTCATTGGAAATTCCAGCCTTCAAATTTTGACCAGATTCATTGGAAAAAGAAGTTTTTTTAGAGTTTAAATTTGAATTCTGATCAGATTTTTCAACAAAAAATCGTCCAGGTTCATCAAAAGAGGAGACTTTTTCAAAACTTGAATTGCTTCTGAAATTTGAGTCTTTTTCAAAATTTTCTTGATAGATTTTTCCTTGTACCGAATTTTTGAAAAGATTTTGTTCGAACAATCCATCTTGAAAAAATCCCACCGAATCTTCCTTATCTTTCTCCCCCTAAAGATGAGTGTGAAAATATGATGAGTTTTCAAAAAACAAAACATCCATGGTAATAAAGAGTTTTTTTGAAAGTGGATTGTAACATTTATATCCCTTCTGATATGGAACAAAACCTACAAAAACGCATTTTTTAGCTTTAGGATCTAGCTTCCCACGCCCCTTATCAGTATCACAAACAAAAACTGTACAGCCAAATATTTTTAAGGGTAAGGAAGATTGAAGCCGTGAGATAGGGAAAAAATGTTCAAAAACACTAAGTGGGGATTTAAAACCTAAAACTTTTGAGGGCATTCGATTAATTAAATACGTAGCTGTTAGAATTGCTTCACCCCAAAGATATTTTGGAACATTAGTTGAAAAAAGTAATGCACGAGCAACTTCTAAAAGATGTTTGTTTTTCCGTTCCGCAACTCCATTTTGTTGTGGGGTATCATTGCAGGAACTTTGATGTATTATACCTTTTTCAGAAAAAAAAAAAAAAAAAAATTTGCCCCAAAACTTGGTTAAAATACTCCCTACCATTGTCACTACGAAAAACTTTTATTTTCTCCTGAAATTGAGTTTGAACCATGGTGTAAAAATTTTTAAAAACACTTTCCACATCCGATTTTTCTTTGAGCAAATAAACCCAACTAACCCTAGTGTGATCATTAATAAAAGTGACAAACCATTTTTTTCTTGAAATAGATGAAATTCGTGATGGTCCCCAAACGTCACTATGGATTAATGAAAAAGGTGCTGAAGGTTTATAAGGGTGAGAAGGATTAAAGGTTCGGTGGCGTTTTGCTGAAGCACAAATTTGACACTGAAATGAAGATGGAATTTTATGCTTAAATAGAGTCGGAAACAAGATCTTTAAGTAATGAAAACTAGGGTGGCCCAACCTATAATGCCACAACATTATTTCCCTATCACTAGAAACTGAGACAGACTCGAAACAGGTAACCTGGACTAATTTACTTGAATCGGTTCCATCTGCAAAGAAATAAAGTCCATTACACTCTCTAGCACTGCCAATCGTCCTCCCCGAGCCCATTTCCTGAAACTCACAACAAGATGGGGAAAAATGAGCCACACAATTATTATCACGAGTAAGTCTGCTTATAGACAATAAATTACAAGAAAGTTTAGGAACATGGAGGACATTATGGAGTATAAGGGAGGACGAAATTTTTATAGACCCAGTTCCAGCGATTGTCGAGAAGGAGTCGTCAGCGATTTTTATTTTTTTGTTCTTGGCACATGGACTATAAGAAAAAAACAATCTTGAGGATCTTATCATGTGGTCAGTTGCTCCAGAATCGATGACTCAAAAAAATTCAGAATTGTGTTTGAAGCTAGAAAGGGCTGCAATAAGATAATTATTGGTTTGGGCTAAAGAACAAGAAGAAGGAACAGAAAATTGTGAAGATTGGAAGAGATTGTACAGTTGCTCTAATTGTTCCTTGGTGAAAGAATTGCCAATTGAAGAAACGTGATGCTCTTGAGAAGGTTCAACCGCGGATTGTAGAGTGCAACCATCAGTTTGTTTCTTCAGATGGGGTGGTTTCCCATGAATCTTCCAACATGTCTCCCTCGTGTGTCATGGTTTCTTGCAATGATCACACCATGGCCTTTTCTTCTTGTCTCCTGTATAATTGGAATTTCTCATGACAAGGGCATAGCTCTCGGGATCCAATTTGAGGCTGGATGCAGAATCACCCAACATAATCCGTTTCCTACACTCTTCCTGTTGTACTGCATAAAAGACTTCACGGATGGATGGAAAAGGTGTACGAGCAAGAATTCGTCCCTTTACATTGTCCAAGTTTCGGTTAACACCCTCTAGGAACATGTAGACATGATCATTCTCCTCTCACTTCATATGGCACGCACAATCATTCGGACTCTCCCAGACATCATCATAGCACTGATCTAATTCCTGCCAAAGGGTTACCATCTCATTGTAATAGAGAGTAACCTCACGATCGCCTTGTTTAAATTGCCACAGTTTTGATTTCAATTCAAATATCTGAGAGGAATTTTCGAAGTCAGAATACGTCTCTCGAACAAAATCCCACACGTCCTTGGTGGTCGGGAGAAAAAGGTTCGGCTTTGCTATTGCAGCCTCCATAGAGTTAAGGAGCCATGCGGTCGTAAGTGAGTTCTCAGAACGACATATCGTAAAGCTGGGATCGGTTGTTGCTGGCTTCAGGACTTCACCAGTTATATAACCTAATTTACCTCTACCATCAATGGCTAGTTTGACCGATTGGGACCACTCCAAATAGTTTTTGCCATTTAATTTATGAATGGTGATTTGGAGTGAAGAACCCAAAGACAAATGATCAACACTGCCAGAGGTGGTGAATGTTGTGGTTGTGGAAGGATCGCCCCCGGAATTTCCAGAAACAACACTTGAAAAAGATGGAGAAGAACCAACTCCGGTCACCTTTGTCTTGGGTGCAGTCGGTTTTGCCATTAGAGGCTTTGATACCATGCAGGTTGGAAGAAAAAAAATATTGATTCTTCTTATTCCATATCAGAAAATGTACATTAGAATATATAGGGAAATCTATTTCCTTGGTACCTTAATTAACCCAAATAAAATAAAATAAAATAGATACTCTAAATAATCCAAGATATCCTCATATTCTTATTAAACAGAAAAGATAATATTTTATCCTAACTAATCTCCTAAATATCTTCAACAGGATGAAAATAGAAAGGACGTGAAAATACAATATTTGGTTGAGAAAAGAAATTTATAGAAAAGAAAGTAAAAGAGTTTAAAAAAAAAAGGTTCAATCTAATACATTTTAAAATTATACTCTTATATTAATAAAAGATTAATCAAAACTACAAGCAAAAAGTTAAAGTCTCTCTTCCAACTTCTCTTCCTTTTTTGCTCTACCAAACATAGGAGGTATTTGTTTTAAAGTTTATTTTAAATTAAATTATACTTTTTTTATCATGATTTTGTCTTTTTTTGAAAATTTTTTTTGTCTTTTCTAAAAAATTACTATTGAAACTTAAAAATCTTAAACTAAAATCATTGACCAAACACTCCCACAGACTAGTTTCATAAGACCATTTCATCCTCTAAAAAAATATTTTATAACAAAAAATGAGGCAATTTTATAATGAGGGTAAAGTCATTCTGCGTCGTTGATGGGATAAAATTTTTTAACCGTCCGATTTCATTTGAGCGGATTAGATGTAATGTGTACATGAAATCAAGTGTGCATCCAACCATATTGGATTTGAAAACAAGTACTTAAAAAAGAAAAAATACACTGAGAGTTCTTTGCGATGTGGTCGTCGGGCAGGCCCACTGTTCGCATCACCATGAGATTTGGAGGCCAGAGGAGGAACTTGCCGTCACCGTCGCACTGGTGGCCGCCGGGGGTTGCCTGCAGCACACACCGCCGAAGGGGACCGTTTGGGATTGCGATTGTCTAGATCCGTCGGAATTGTAGCTCGCCGTCGTGGGGAGGAGCTGGGTCCCGTGGTGGTGTTGGTTCATTGTCGCGGAGGGAGGGGGGTCTCGGCCTTGTTGGCGGTAAACGATTGGGGATGGGGGTAGATCATCTGAACTCCACCCAAGCCATCGAGCCTCCACCGTCGCGAGCAGTAGCTCCCACAACTCACCAGGTTTCTTCCTCATCTCCGATCAGCGTAGATCGACAAATCCGATGGAGGGAAGGTGCCGACGAGTCGTAGTGGCCTCCACGGCCGTGAATGCGCTGACGAGACCGTGAGGGAAAGGAGGTCGGCGAGGGTGTCAAGGGTGCAGAGGGAGGTCGCGTGAACGACGCCGGTAACGGAGATGGCTAAGAACCGGGCCGGATAGCAGTTTCCAGATCCATCAGCCATGGGGACGCCGACCATTGGTCCTCGACGAGGATGGCTTCGACTGCATCACACCGTCATTGTTCAGCTTCCTTCCGACAGTGTCCCCCCCCCCCCCCCCCGCCCCCCCGCGAAAATTTTAAAATTTTTTGTAAAACAATAATCAGGTGTTTTGTTATTTATGATCATTTGATACATCCATTTGTTCTTGACCATCGAAAAAGTTATCTGATGGTTAAGAAAGCACTTTTTACCGATTACTAAAAATATATATATATACATTAAGGATTCGTTTGATATTTGAGTTGAATTTCAGATGAGATGAAATTTTTAAGTTTGAATTGAGTTGATTTTTTAAAACCAGTCATAAATTATATTGACTGTTAAAAAAAATAAAAATTGAGATGAAAAATTTGAGTTAAATTTATTTACCAAATATAAACTAAATATACAAGTATCCATCATTTTAATTCTCTCCTTTCTAAAAATATATAACATCAAGAGAATGTTTGGTGAATGAGTTTGAGTTAAGATTTTTAAGTTTTAATAATAATTTTTTTTTTACTTTTTAAAAAAATAAAAAAAATTTTCAAAAAAAGACAAATGCTAAACGGTCCTAAGTTTCCTGTATGATAGTCCCATTTGGACGAGCTCTTTTACTATCATTATACTTAAATATAACATACTTTTGGTTTAACCATTACTAGCTATTTGAATTTTTTTTTGTTTATAAATTAGAGATTAAGCATTTGAATATTTCATTATTTAATAGTAGTTAAACTTGAATTCAAGCCCAAATTCAAAATTTCACTTTTTTTCATATCATACTCAATTTTATAAATTTTTGTTATTCAAATATCAAATTTAATAAAAATTTTCTAGACACATTTCATCTTAATAACAATTCAAATTTTATATTTAAATACACATTCAATATAAATAAATGGTTAAATATAATCTCCAATACAATCAGGTCATAAAACTTTCTATCCCGTCAACTCTTAGGGTTCATTTAGGGAATATCTAGAGATGATATTTTAAATATTATGTTGAAAATATATGTTGAAAAAGAAAACTTTCAAAAAAATTCTGTGTGATATAAAAAATAATATAAAAATTTAAAATATATTCAGAATAAAATATACAAAATAAATTTTATTTTTTGTTCACCTCATCATAATAAATATTTTAACATAAAAACATTTAATTCTAATTTAAATAAAAAAATTATAAATTTTTAAAATTTAAATTTAAAAAAATTTAATATAAAATTAAAATTTTAAAATTCAAATAACATTTCACCGTCCGAAAGATAACATCCTAAACAAACCCTTTATCATTCCACCAAACAAAGTATAAAAACAAGGGTCCACTTGGACTTTTTTTCTCAATTTCTCTCCTACCAAACAACCCACTTTCCACTAAACAAAAAAAAAAAAAAAAAAAAAAAAAAAAAACCCCTTTCCTATTTTTCTCCCAAAATCTCTACACCTCCCCTTCCTTCCCTCCTCTCCCTTCTCATACATAGTTGCGGTTAGGGTTTGAATTCTTGCTTGAGAAACTGAACGAACTTATATAGATATTATCCAAGTACCAACCCCAAATCAACCTCGCCTCTCTCTCTCTCTCTCTCTCTAACTCCGACGGAGAGGCCGTCGCCGCCGTGACCACAATCACCGTCGCCGCCACGGCGCGCAACGTCATTCGTCGCCGACAATCACACCTTTAACGTACGTGGGAAAAAATCTTACCATTCTTGATTCAGTTTACATTTTGAAGGTAATGCCTTGGAACTTGCTATATTTGCGAAATCTGCGTGTTTGCTTTTGCTCTTGAAGTTG
Source organism: Ficus microcarpa (assembly GCA_025413485.1). NCBI lineage: Eukaryota > Viridiplantae > Streptophyta > Magnoliopsida > Rosales > Moraceae > Ficus > Ficus microcarpa. The sequence goes on along the minus strand of JAINRI010000551.1, from coordinate 1,045,658 downwards.
GATTTGATTTTTAATCCCTTAGTTTTGTTAGGATTTGACGCCAATTGTTTTGGTTTTGGGATTTTATTTATTTATTTTTTATTTTTAAAGAAACTGAGAAATGAGAAATGCTATAAGACCAGAAAGTAAGGGAAAAAAAAAGTAACCATTAAGAAGAATAAAAGGAATAAGACAAAGGAAGAAATAAAAACAGAGGCCATTTGTTCCCAATGGCACTTTTCCAGTTTTAAAACTTTCAAAGAGAAAGGAAAATTCTTGAACGTTTTGTACGTTGAAGCCCACAATGGAATTTCTCTCCTTCCGTATTGTCCAGAGCAAGGAGATCACCATACTCTTCTACAGAACCGTCATTAACCGAAAATCACCATGCTCATAATTTAAGGAATTTAAGGCGCGAAAATGTACTGGTAAGAGGTCATTGATGAGTATCTATAAGGAATGATGGTATATTCTTTGGAAAGTATCTTGGAAAGGTGTTGGTTTTCAAGTACTGGGTATTTGTGATGATAAATAGTGGATTTGTTGGTTTTTTAAATTTCTAATTACAAGTTGTTTATTATGGCCAAGATTAGCACTATTTTAGTCTTAATTGGAGGATGTAATTTGTTTGAGAAAAGTTTTTGGAGAGATTTTAGTCAACCAACTAATGTCAAGTGGAGAGTTTGCATTTTAGCCCTTGGGCAAGGATAAAAGATGAATTGTGGTTACTAATATTACTCACTCATAGGATTTGGTAAGTTGAGTAGCAAAGCTTGTAGTTTTCTCCCAAACGATCTTAAGATTCAATTTTAGGCTACCAATTAGCTAGTAAGTATTACTATGGATTTCCAAAGACGATAGGGTTTGGTGAGGTCTTCTTTTTGGATTTGAGTCGAGTAAGTGGTTTCAGGTAGTGATTTGTGAATGCTAAAGTACCGTTTTCTCTATGTGAAGGACTAGAAAGTACATTAAGTTTCTTGGGAGAGTGATTTCAATCGAAAGAAATGGAGCTAATCCTAGTTGACGAGATAATTTAAAGCTTTTAGTATCTTATGTTGCATTATTAAGAGTGAAGTTGAGTTTGGTTTTAGATGATGCTGTTTTATTTATTTTTCTTTATAAGAAAAACCCTTTTCATGGGGATTTAATCAATTACAAGGACAGGAGTGTGAGAGATCCTCAAAACAAAAAAAGTAAAGAAAATATAATGCCATGCAATAATGGAAAACAAACTAAATTAGTCTCAGTCCTCACAAACTTACTATCTTCCGATTACATCCATCCAATCAAAGAGAATGGATCTCCTTGAACACCTTGTCAGTCGCAACCCATAACAAGGCTAAAATCTTGGCTTTTTAAAAATGTCTATCACCACTATTTCTTCTTCCTCAAAACTTTTTGGAGCTCTTCGCCATCCATATTGTTCAAAGTAGAGAAAGAACCATACATCTACATTGCAACTTTTTCAATCTTATTAAGGGGGTGTTTGGAAAACCATTTCAAACCAAAATTTTCATTTCAGTTTTTGTCTTTTTCTGAAAAAGTTTTTTGTCTTTTCTAAAAGTCAATAAAAATTACTATTGAAACTTAAAATTTCCAACTCAAACTCATTCACTAAACGGACCCTAAGACGTGAAGCCAACAGTGCTTTTGTTTTCTTGTTAAAGGAAAAGAAAGACTACATCCATGACCAGGAAGAAGCTTGGGTTAAACTAAGTGGAGGTATGAACCGACTGATGTTGAAGAATCAGCAGACGAGTTGTGGTTAGGGGTGAAAGGCCACTCGAACCTAGCGCTAGTTGGTTCTCATCAGAATGCATTGAGGCGTAGCAATTGATTGGACATCTTGGGGTAAAACACTATTCTGGTGTGGGCAAATAGTTGAGGGTGGCATGTCTATATAAAATTGGGGAATGTATGACACATCACAAGTTATACAGTCACGATATGGATTGACTATATACCATGCTCACCTAGGTGGGATTGAGTTGGACCCAAAACATTGTCGAGATAACAAACAACCTTAACACCTAACTGAATGATCGGTGTTGGATTTGTTTAGGTTATGGAAAATCTAGGATGAGATTGGCATTTGGTAAAACCTGATTTTGACCATATTATCGCATGATCTGCTACACATAGCCATATTTGTGAAGCAAGCCATGCCTTTCTTTTAAAATTCTGCTTTTATTGTATTCTTGGTATGTTTTTGTCTGAAAATCTGATTTTCATGACAAATTTTGTTCATAGCACAAGTAACATTTTTATTTTAAAACCTACATTGCCTTTAAATTTGACTTTTCTTTTATACACGATATGTCATAACTATGGTTCAATGGATATTAAAGTTTATCTATGATGGTTTATTTGTTATAACTCATTGTAAAGAACATTATCAAGATTTTGAGGATTGGTGGTAGAAAATATTTCTACTCCCATATTGATTTTTCTCTCAAGTATGCATTTTAATAGATTGAATGCCCATTGATGTTTTCTTTTCTTGAAGTCGTTTTATGCCCTTTTCTCATTCAATGTTTTTCCTCAAATGTGTGTGTGATTTAATTTCTTTTATAGCACTCAGGATGACCTTAGTAGATCTTGTGGACTTATCTAGTGATGATGAACTTGGGGAGTTGGATGTAAGAGCTGTTAAGTTAGAGGCAAAGATTGGGAGTACGACGCAACAAAAGGCAAAGAGTAAAATCCAACTAGCCCAGCATCAAATTTCGAAAATTGGATCTACAACACGAGATCATCAAGAAAATAGGAGCTTAAATGCTTCAAGTACTGGTCACAGTAACTCCAGTATATTGGTTCAAGGACTATCTCCAGAGGACACCGGACTTTCTTCAACAGTATCGTTATCTCCAGCTCCACTTTGTCGGCAATTTTGGAAAGCTGGGAACTACAATGATGGTCTTCCTTCTAAAGTCACGCATCAAAGTATATCTCTTTCTACCCTTGAATTTTTCTTGAACAAAATTCATATTATCTTAAGATAACAACAAAACCTCCCTTGTGATTAGTTGAAATGCGGGAATTCATCCTGTGTTGTTGAGATTATCTCGTGCTTTTCTAATCGCACAACTTTACCCTTATGTTTTCCTAATCACACGTACTCTTGAGATCAGAATTCGTCCAAACTAGTTGTGAAGAGAACTATGCGTAGAGACGTTTTTGCTCTTAAAAAATCGATGTGTTTTGATCATAAGGGCTACAACCTTGTCGAGTTTCATGTATCAACCAAAATCAAAACTTCTCTCTTAGGGTGTGCTTGGAAGGAAGGAGAGAAATTTGGAAGGAGTGGTAGATCATCTGGGTGATGGAACTGGTGAAGGAGGGAGAGGTCATTTCTCATTTTGTTTGGTATGAAACCTCTTCAATAATCTCTTCAACATCGAGGTATTTTGATGAATTTGAAATCTCTCCTTTAATCAATTTTTTCTCGCTTCTCTTTTACCAAACAACCATGAATGTCCACCCCTTTCCTTCCACTTTTCTCTTCTATCAATCACACTCGTATAGGATTGTCATTAGGATTTCTCACTTCGAGAACCATGATTTCTCTAACTTCTATCAATCACACTCTTATAGGATCATCATTAGGATTTCTCACTTCGAGAACCATGATTTCTCTAAGTCAATTGAAATCTAGAGTTACTATGGGAAATTCGCTTTCATAGAGAACCATAATTTCTTTATGAAGGGTAATAATGTCTTTTCACACAGTTAATTTTGATGAAATTTAATGTCAGAGGCGGATTTCGTGTGATTAGAAAAATACAAAGGATAATTTCATGATTTTTTGAAACATGGGGTGGCATTGCATTTCGGTTACACACAAGGAAAGATTTTGTTGTTATCGTTATTGTATTCTACAAGTAAGGTAATTACATAATTACATGTTGTCGTTTTAATTATTTCTCAATTTGTTCCTCTGTTTTTTGTAAATTACAAAGTTGTCATTTGAATTTAAAATTTTCTATAATTTTTATTCCTTCTTTATGAATGGAAAAAATTGGGCGAAACTACATAAAACCCTAGATAGATTATGAGCAAATATATATATATATATATATATATTTAAATATCATAAAAACCCAAAAAAAAAAAATTCAAAAAATAGTCTTGAATTTTTTGTTATTAAAGCATAAAAGGCATTTTTGAATTTTTGTCAAGAAAAAAAAATATTTTTTTAATATAAATTCGGTGTAATTTAAAGCATCTTTGTCTTATCCCCTTGTTTTTTCGTCTACAAAATGTGCTAGTGATGAAATTGAAATAAGTTTTTCAAATTCACATGATAGCTTTAAATTTTCTAAAATCAAAGAGATGAATTGAGAAATAATTCAAACTAGGAAGTATAATTATTTGATTAACGTTATGTCAAGTTAGTTTGACTTGCTACAAGTGTCACATTCATGAACTTTGACCCAATCTCATTTTAACTCTTGAGTTACACTAAGGGCGTGTTTATCATATGATAAAGGAATGTAGTGGGATTGGAAATGAAAGTAAAGGAAGAACAATGAGGATTGTTGATTCCCTTTTCATGTTACTTGTCTATTAGATGTTCTAATGGGAGACAGTCCAATCGTCTTTCTAGTGTTTACTTTACTTCAGAATAGTAATATTATCAATGAATTACTAAAAGGTTCTTATACATAATTAAATACTTATTGACACAAAAAATATGAACTTACTAAGACCTCGTTTGGATCATAAGTTCAAACTGCATTTCAAATAGTAAATTCAAAATTTTGTGAGAGACAACATTGTAGAAAAAAATTTGAAAAGTGGTATGAAAATGGGGGCCAAGCGGAAGCTAAGGGTATACAAGTAAATTTGGCACCTATTCTCTTCAATTGGGAATCAATACCAAGGAGGTGCAGGGACTAACATTCCCTTTTCTCATTCCTTTTATTGTGGGGCGCACTTAATCCTCATTATTGATTTTGGAAGTAAACGCATCGTTAGGTAGGAAATGGAATCACTACTTGTTCTCTATTTCCCTTTCATGCCAAGTAAGCATGCCCTATGTGTCTTAAAACCTATATTAGTGTTGGGAATCAATTGAATTTTCGGGGGATAAAATTTATCATATTTTATGAATATATATATTTTGATATATGTTTGTTTGGCATGACGGAAGGATGGATGGGTTTGATTATGAGGCATATGAAGATAGTGGATATCGCAAAGTTTGGTAAAGTGGTCATAGGCTTAGCCTGGTAGTCGCACCGATGTATAATGTTGAGATCCCAAAGTTCAAACCTTGCACCACCTTAGAAAAAATTGGTTGTACTTTCCTTTGTTTATTAAAAGTTGAAGAAGTAGATGAAAGGATGGGCTGTTATATGTATAGTTATTCTAAGATATAATGACATGTTTTACGTATCAAAGAAAGTTTATAAAGAGAATAAGATCTTTCATTAGGAAGAAACAAGCAAAGACAAAAGACAAAGTTAGAGCCAAATTCTATATATTCTACGTGTCTCTTTGAGATAGCTTTTAACAGTAGATACGAAGAAGAAACGGAGAAGTAAAAGTTATAGCTTTTAAGTAACTGTTTGGATAGTGTGCTTTAGAAGGGCTGTTTAGGAGTTTGATTACTCTCCTTATGCATTTATGAGCTTATAACTAAAACGACACATTTTAGGTGACAGGTGACCACTAAACCAGGTTCAGAGGATTTCTTAGTTATCCATTAGAAAATCACTTGATTTGTTGTTCTTTTGACTTGGGTCAAAGTTCAGGGATTATCATGGGCATCTACTTGGATGGCTCTTGCAAAACATTAATGGATTGTTGAGAAGTGTGAATTCCATTTGATTCCTGTGTTACTTATTCAGTTTGATATTTATCTTACTATGACTGATTTGGATTTTTCAGCAGTAGTAGCAGAGTTGTTTCTTTTTCATGACTGTTAATGCTCTATGTGTATGTTTGGCATTTACTTGTGGATTGCAGATGGCAAAAACTATCTACACGTCCATCCCATGTTCCTTCATTCCAATGCTACCTCCCATAAGTGGGCCTTCGGAGGTAGGTTCAGTATAGAAAATGATGAATTAGTACATTTCTCGCTTTTATTTTTGAAAACAATTATGTATAGTTTACGCTTTATGCTATCTTCACATAAGAGTTTTCTTCTTGTTTTCAGCCATTGCAGAACTGCTTGACAATGCAATTGATGAGGTAAGCTCAATCTGATCTCACCTTAAAAGCCTTGATCAAAACTTTGGTAAGGGGTTGGTCGGTAAAAGTGTGTCTTTCATAGGATATTCACATTCTTTTTCGTTCTCTATGTTGTTGGTATATGCCTTTATGGTGGATGGTCAATGGACATTTGCAAAAAAATTGATACTGCATCAGATTTAAGCTTATTTTCCTTTTTGTTTTAAAAATTGGTTAGATCCAAAATGGAGCGACTTTTGTCTCTATTGACAAAATCTCAAACCCAAGAGACGGAAGGCCGGCGCTGCTAATTCAAGGTATTGTGTATCTGGGGCTTCCTATACCAATAAAGTGTGGATTGGAGTGGTCACCTTAATGTTTATACGTGAAAACTTTTAATGCTACATGTAGCTAAATATGTTAACCAACTTATTTTTGTAAAACCTAAACTTTATGTCTAGATGATGGTGGCGGGATGAACCCAGAGGCGATGCGTCGTTGTATGAGTTTTGGATTTACAGATAAGAAAGCAAAAACAGCTATTGGACGATGTATGGATTCTAACTTTATTTATTTCAAATTTGTTTAACTCTCTTATTCGAGTTTGTTAATAGACAAATCTTCCAGATGGAAATGGCTTCAAGACTAGCACAATGAGACTTGGTGCAGATGTTATTGTCTTCAGCCGTCACTTAGATAAAAGGTTTGGCTCTAGTAGTACTGTTTTCTGTTATGCGTTTACAATTCTAAGCTATTATTTGTCAAAACTATCTTTTTTACGCGTTTACAATTCCAAGCTATTATTTGTCAAAACTATCTTTATACCATTTTTTTCCCCCCTCAAAATCCTTTTTTGTTTTGGTGCCATCGATATTCTTTTTTGAATGAGAGAGAATGATGGAATTCAAACGTGACTTAACTACTAAAGTTATATATAGCTGAAACATACCATCTAATTTCCTTAATATTATAAATTATAGATATCTGTTTTTCTAACGATTCTTCCCTCTCATCTTTCCATTAGTAATTGTATAGCTTGTGAGTATGGATATGATTTTGATGAAGTCCTTATGATTTAGATGCCTTTTTTTTTTTTTTTTTTTTATTTATTTTTAAACAGACATTTTTATACGCCTTATAGCTTGACAATACTCTAAATTAAGTTTAAACTAGATTTTAAGTGTTGGTTTATGACGCCTATGAATAGAATATGTCTAGGCCTTATACCGTTATTCTTATGAGCAGGATAATGACTCAAAGCATTGGTCTTCTCTCTTATACATTCTTGAGAAAAACAGGCCATGACAGAATAGTTGTACCTATGGTGAGCTTTACTCCAAACTCGCTATTTAGTAGGTTTATTCTACTTGTATTAAATTCCCTTTCATCCCTATGACCATTTTATTATTTTCCTTATTTATGCAAATAATGTTATGATTTCAAAAGGCCAATTTGACACCTTATTGTGGGAAAAAAATTTAGCATTTACAGAAGAAAGCAGTGGAATTTAATTTAAGCTATGCTTCAACGAATTTTGCGGAGTTACAAAAGATAATTTGAACCTTTCATCTCCATGTAATGAAGTTTTCTATGTAAATTTTATAGTGTCTAATGTGTGGTGTGCCATGGTGCCTCATCAGTGATCCTATCTTGATTTTACGGCCTTCAGACTGAAAAGTTAATCTGATTGAGTCATTATAAACAATTTTTATTTTAAGTTTTTAAATTTGATAGATTGTGCCATAAGCTATTTCAGTACGCCGCTAAACCATACATCTTGTGGGCTTCATTTATCTTGTGAATTTTGGTTTCTGTGGTGTTTGATTCCTGTAACTAATTTAATTGCAGGTTCATTATGAGTTTAATACATCATCTGGAAATTTGGATTTCTTGCATGGTAAAGAACATTTTATACCCAATCTTACTATGTTATTGCAGTGGTCTCCTTTTTGCACAGAACCAGAGCTTCTGAAGCAAGTAAGCTGTTACAGAATATTTTTCTTCTCAGATATCATGATTATTTCTTCTTATCAACACACTTCAAATGCTTTTATTAAAAGTAAATAGATAACAAAGAAGAGTTGCAAACGCATTTTTTTCTAGCATCTTTTTTTCCTCGATAATCATGTATAATAGGTTTACCAAGAAAGATACATAAGGGAAGGCTCTTTTCAAGTGACTTGGTTCTCTTCCTCCTTAAGAAGAGGGATAACCCGACAACTGTTTAGTCAGTTGCCATTTACTCGACGTTCTGCAATAACCTCCTTTGATGTTGCATAGCATTTGGTAGACAAGTTGTTTGTTGGCACGCAAGTATGGCTGAGAAAGCTAAAAGGACACGATCATCACTTCATTTCATATTAGCTTTCAATCATATGACAGTACTTTATTTTTCCCTGAATTTACAGTTTGATGACATTGGACCTCACGGTACAAAGGTCATCATCTACAACTTATGGTGTACTGATGATGGGATTGAGGAGCTAGACTTCAATACAGATCCTAAGGTAAATTATTCCTTTTTGTTTTTCTCCAATTTTTGAATGTATTATGACCAAAACTAAATGTTGACCTTTTATGATTTGATGGTTGCAGGACATTCGTATTAGTGGGGATGCTAAAAAAATTGATACACTCCATGCATGGAGGATGTTGAATGAGCAGCACATCGGTAACCAGTTCCGTTATTCTCTACGTGTAAGCCTATCTTAGAAAAGCTTTCGAGTGAATTATTAGACAGTGAGGGATCAAAATTTCTTAGTGCCAGTTTTCTTGTGCTCTCTCAGGTTTACTCGTCCATTTTGTACTTGCGGATGCCAGAGACTTTCAGAATCATTCTGCGAGGGAAGTTGTTGAACATCACAATCTTGCTGATGATCTCAAATATGGAGAATATATCTTGTATAGACCTCAAACTGGGGGAGGTGTCGAGGTTGGTCTTATTTTCTTGTTTTGGATTTTTTCATTTGATTAAAAAGCAGCTTTATGAACTCAAGTCTCATGCACAAAAGTTTTTGAGGATATAAAGTCTTTATTGCAGTGCTGTATGTAATTATTGCTGTTGGAATAGAGTTGATGGTTGTCTAAGTTGCTATTCTGTGAGTTCTTTTAACCTTGAAGTGCTTGTCCACGCAGGCTGAAGTTGTTACAACTATAGGGTTTCTCAAAGAAGCTCCAAACGTTGTTATCCACGGCTTCAACGTGTACCACAAAAATCGTCTTATACTAGTAAGCATCTTTTAGTTTGGAAGTTATGGCTATTACATTGGCAGCGCTTGCTGATCTTTACAGATGTATATATATGTTCCATTTTCACCCAGTGTCTGGGCTTTCACGATTTGCGTTTCAATTCGTAAAGTTCCTCCCCTTATACTACAAATAGCAATGCCAGAAGTTGAAACCTTTCACCGAGACACACCTATGATATTGCTTTGCTTTATCGAGAGGCAATTGCACTTTATAAGATATCATTTTCCTTTTGTCTTGTCTCTTGTGCAGCCATTTTGGCAGGTTGTCAACTATTTAGACAGTAGGGGGAGGGGAGTTGTTGGTAAGAAGCTGCGAACTCTTGTAGATTTATTGGTTTTCGAGGTTAGAGCATATAAAGATTGATTCTGTTGATTTTATTTACAGGTATTCTGGAAGCAAATTTTGTTGAACCAACACATAACAAACAAGATTTTGAGAAAACTTCACTTTTTCAGAAACTTGAAACTCGCTTTAAGGAGATGACATGGGAGTACTGGTGAGCTATTTGTTTGCTGATTTTTCCGATTTGGTTTTATACGCTCAAAATCATGTTGAAACTTTCCATTTTTACATATAAGGTTGGAATATATTTTTTCACTCATATTCATGTTTAGTTTGCAGTTACTTGGTATAAACTGATACAGATTACTCAAATTGACAGGGATCTCCATTGTGGATTAATCGGGTATCAGGTGACGAGAAAACCAAAGGCGCAAACCACCCCGCTGGTTTCAAGCGGTGACGTACATGTCATATTAAATCATACTTCAATGCCTGTTGGTGGTACAAAAGTGGTACTTGGAAGATCTGATTCTCAGGGTACTTATGGACAAGGCTAGTATTTGAATTAAGATCCTATTCAACTTTAAACCTTGATTATATGGGGATATAATATATATGATGCCTTGTTCGGGTGCAGGGATACCTATGAAGAGGAAGGACCATGGTATTAATTTAGACAAAATGGAGAAGGCTAAAAGAAAGGTGGTGCGGGGAGATAATGTGTCTGATCCTGGGCAACTCCTGGCTAGTGAGGTCTGTATGGGCAACTTATGATTTTTCATGACCTTTGAGTGCATTCATGTTGTCCGTTAAATCATTTATAGCTGTATGTGTCACGGGCTTTTGTAACTGTTTTACGAGCCAAGATGTGGTGTGTTTTGCTTTCTAGGGAGACTGGTAGAGATGCGTTTGTATATCGCACTCGGCTATGTCTACTTATCTTTTCTTTTGCTCCAAGTAACGATAACATGACCTTTTTTTTTTTTCCATTATGTACTTTTTTATTAAATGTAGCGTGTAAGTACTACTGGAAATCAGTTGGAAGATCAAGAGTCCACAACCCTGATGCAAGAACACCGAAAGCTGCAGGCCAAGTGAGTACATGGGTGATCTGTTTTTCTACTTAAATATTGATTGTCTATGAAGAATTTGGCTTAAAAACGCAAGCCCTCATGGAGTTGCTTTTCTTTTCTTTTTCTTTTTTCAGATGCTTGGAATATGAGAAGGAAGAGGAAGAACTTGAGCTCAAGGTACGTAGCAATAATATGTAAAATTTGGGCACACTTCCTTCTAACGAACGAGTTGTCATCTTTCGTGTTGCTTAATGTCATGCTCGCACATTACGCAATTTCCAGACACATGCTTCTTGAGATCTCAGAAAACAATTAGCACCATTCGACAATGCCTTCTAACTTAATGTTCATGAAACATCTTATAAAGCGACTTTTTATCCTTGGGAAGGCAGTCATTAAGATGAACTAAAAAGTGTCACATTATGAAACGTGAAACGCAAGTTTCCCCGAGCTTGTCGGTCTCTTACTCAAATTCTATCCAACGTGCAATTATAAGAGTAGTCCTTGCATAGAAATGCAATGGAAAATCACCCGTTGTTGTTTTAATTAACCGTCTATTCGAATATTCACTTTTTCGTTGTTAATGCAGGTGAAACAACTTAAGACCGAGATAGAAGAGGTTGGAAAGGCGTACTCGCGGTTGTTGGCTGAACTAGAAGCAATGGAAATGACCAAGACAGAAAAAAACGTATAAAATGTGTTTACTATGTTTGTCTAATTCCATTGATTTCTTGTATTTATAAAACTATGTTGTAACTATATACAACAGTTGCAACAGTTTTTTGAACACCCTAGGGCATTGAGGTAAAAGCCACAAGGCCAATACTGCCTTTTTTTTTTTTTTTCATTTATATATGTATGTACAAGTAGTGGGGTATTGTTCTTTTGACATGCAATATATGCCCTTTGTATATATTCATTCAAGAGCTTACATTAGAGAATCATGTGTATTAGTTCTGGCATTTTTTTTCATGGATATATTGCATTAAGGGTTATTTAGCGTTTTCACCGCCTAAACTTGTGACCCTTTGTGTACGAGCCTTCCGAACTTCTAGTTTTTGATAATTTCCCTCTTCAACTTCCTAAATTTTGGGGACTTCCATGGTGGGGAAAGAGATGTGGCAAAAATTGTTGATCCTTGGATGAAAATCCAATGGCTCTAAACAATAGTTTTACGAAAACGAAAATAGACACAATCACACTAGATCAAAGCATCAAATAACCACAAGTAGTTTGAATGAAATTTTTGAAAAAAAATAAAAATAAAAATAGAAAGTATCGAGGCTACACCCAAAGTGTCGATCATAGTAGAGGTGGTTGGGCGGCATAGATGGCGAAAGAAGAGACCAAAGACTTGCTAGAAAGTCGACATCGCGGAGATCTAAGCAGTCATTGGGCCAAAGGAATGGAAACTGAAACGGCCTCCGATTGGTGAGGACGGTACGTGCTAGGAGTTGGCTTGGTCGATGATTTGGTGTGGTCTGGAGAATCACCAGCGGGACAACAGTGAGAGCTTGGCTCGTAGGTTGTCGTCGTCAGTGATGACATGAATGACTGCAGGGGATGCGAGATCCGGCTTGGGAAGGAGCCCGTTGGTGAGGGAAGCACTCAAATCTTTGTTGGATCAAGAAAATTACAACCCCTGGCACGACGGTGTAGGCAAACTCCTCCGGCCTCTAAATCTAACGGCAGTGAGAAGACGGTTCTTCTCCGGTGATTGGCTGTACATCCTTCGCCGGGCCAATGAAGTGGAAGCATTTAAATTATTATCACATTAATTGAAATCCAACGTTGTTGGATGCACATTAAGTTTTGTGTGCACAAAGGATCAAAACCAATAAAACGAAATCTTACGATCCAAAATTTTTACTCTATCAATAGGGTAAAGTAGCCTTATCTCATTGTCGAATTGGCCATTTTACTTAACTTCCCGTTTAATTGAACATGAAAAGTCATGTGCCTCATATGAAGACGGAAATGGGTTAACCACAAATTTTCAAATATCATACGAGTCTTAATGTAAATCTTTCAAAATACAAATCTTCAATTTAAAGTAGAAATATATAAAATGAGGTATTTACAATGCTTTTGAAAGTATAAAGTATAAGTTGTTAAAGTGTAACAAGTCTAGGGACTACGTAAAGCCATTTACCCCTACATTGTTGGTTCTTGAGAAAATCCATTGAATGAGTATATTTTGTTCTTGATTTTATCCATTTATTTATGAAAAATATTAAGGACACCAACTTAAATCCAAATTTTTTAATAAATTTATATGACAGATAAACTATCTATTTATATTGATAAATATTTAAATTATTATCACATTAATTGATTTTATCTATTAATATAAATCTAACACGCGAGTTAATATTTAAAAAATTGGAATTATAATTTGTGTTCCAAAGGGCGAGGCTTAGAACCAAACTCTCATTTATTTTTGCCAAATGGCATTGTGCATGGTTTGGTTTGGGAATGCATATGATATGCTGTACACGTCACCATAATGTCAACAGCATAGAAAGGGATAAGCGCGGCTACGTGGACGACCAACTTGTCCCCTTTTTCTTTTTCCCCTTAAATGTCAACTTGCATTTGTTTATGCAAAGTTTACACTTGATCCTTTAATTTTATTAAATTTACATAAAGACCCCTTAAATTAAATCCTTTTATTCTTTAAATTTATGTACATACCCCCTATAAATGCCTAACTTTTTAACCAATCTGGCCTTTTTTTTTTTTTTTTTTTCCTATTAGCATAACAGTCGAGAAATACACAAACAAATGCAATTTATTAACATATGCAATACACTTAGCATCTTCTTTTGCATTTATATATTTTGAAGATATTCTTGAAACATTTAAGGTAATATTTCGTATTTAACATCTTTTTTTTTTCATTACATAAACAAATAAATAATGATCTTAGAAATAAAGATATAAAATTTACTCGCCAAAAATCCATTTTTGTTAAGTTCAACTAATTCTTGAAACATTAAAAGTAATTTTTCGTATTTACCATCTTTAATTTTCATTTATTACATTACCTAAATAGATAAATAATGATCTTAGAAGTAAATATATAAAATTTATTGTGGTTGCAGATATAATCTAAAGGTATAATAATATTACACCTGATTCCACTTTAGAGGTGCAGAGTTGAATCTCCCCACCTCAAGTTCAAAAAAAATATATATATATATATAATTTACTCATCACAAAAGCCATTTTTGATAAATTTAACTAATATAAGAAGTTTATGCTGAATATGCAAATGTTTAAGAATAATTGCTCTTAATAATTTTGTGAAACTTTAAAGGGGGTGTAGATCCAATTTCCATATTTTTAACCCTAGCACCCAAAGTTCTGCCCTAGATGAGTCTCTCCCTCTCTCTCTCTCTCTCTCCCTATATATATATATATATATGTATATAAATACACACACAACAAAGCCTCTTGAAACCCTCATTCCAGAGTTGTCTTCTCTCTGAGTCTCCGCCTTATTCTACTTCCTTTTCTTTTAGCCATAGTCTGCGTTCATGGTTTGTTTATCGCTTTTGAAGGCCCTCATATCATTTCTACGTGTGTTTATATATATGTGAATATATATATATATATATATTTTACATATAACATATTAGTTTGTTTTTCATAAGTGTTTTATTTTTATTTTTATTTTTTGAAGCGTGCAAAAAACTTCCATCCGCATGTTGTTCTTGGTTAGCATAGCGGCCATACTTTGCACATATTGACTGAGGAAAAAAAAAAAAAGGTGCGAATTTTTTTGTGCTTTTTTTTTTTTTTAAGCTTCTTCTGTATGGGGTTTATGATTTCCTTTTCCCTGCAAAAACCTCTTCAGATTTTCAGCAAACATTATATATTTTCTGTTGATTTTTGTTTTGTGTTTTTGAAAATTTTTTCTTGGTGAAAAATTTTTTTTTTCTTTGAAGTCAGAGAAATGTTTCTTTTCAAGTAAAATGAACACTTCTGAATCTACCAGAGTTTAAGGTTTTTTCTTTTTTTGATTAATTTGACCTAGATTTGGAGGCTACAATGCAATTGGTTGTTGTCTGAAAAGGGCAAAAGGGTTTGATATTCCAAATTTAGTAAAAATTGAAAGTGACCCGAATGAAAGTGAAAAGTGCTGCTTGTCTACTATTGGGCCATTGGGCTCATCAACTGATGTTGTAAATGGGCTTTTAATGGGCTTGAAAAATGTTTTAATGGGCTTGAAAGTCTTATGTTTTTGACAGTGTGCTCTCTCAGGGGTTTATATTTGTAGATGTATATATAAAAGTTGGTGGCAATATTATACTTGAACATTGAGCCAAAATCAATTGACAAAAAGGAAGAAATAGAAAATGAATACAGCAACACAACTTGATGTTTGTTTAAAAAATAAAAAGGTTTTTTGGGCTCGTTAGGAGGATGTAGTTTTGTTCTCTTTTGGTCACGGAGAGGAGCTATTAGGATTTTGGACGTGGAGCCATGGTTTTTGGTTTATTTTGAAAGAGAGATGGGAATGGTACAGTTGTTTGGGAAGATTGGAGCCAATCTAAAGTTATGGATTTAAGGGAATAATCTTCCATTTAATGATGAAGTATGTACAAAAAATGGCTATTTTTGAGTCCCTTTCAAAATATGTTTACAAAACAACTTAGGCTTTGTTAGGTAACAAAGTTTAACTCCAACTAAACTGTATTTTTTTATCTCAATTTTTGTCTTTTTTTGAACGGTCAACAAAATTTATAACTATTTTTTAAAAAGTCAACTCAACTCAAACTTAAAAATTTCATTTCAACTCAAACTCAACTCGTTCACCAAACAGACCCTTATTTTCAAATTTGAATGGATTTTGAATTTAAATGATTTTCCATTCTACATTTGTCCTTCCGCAATCTACGCAGATCAATTTAAAAAAAATTATTTAATTACTAAATTGAATGCACGTTTCATTTTCAAATTTCGATTCATTCGTATGTTTTTTTTTTTTTTTTTTAGGAAAAAAATTCAATCCCTTATTTCATGCGTTTCCTTTTACAAATTTAATTTAGGAAAAAAATTCAATCCCATATTTTATGAATGCATGTGATTTATGGAATTTTTTTTGGAAGTTCGATTTCTAAATTAATTAGATAATTTCAGTTATTTTCTTTGATTTTTAAGGGAAGAATATTTGTTTTAATGTTATTTATATTTTTAGCAACTTTGTTCTTTTTTTTTTTAACGAATTAATGCTTTTTTTTTCTGCTTTCTTTTTAACTTGTTGTGTTGTTTTGTTTAATTACATGAAATTAGTTTTTAAGACATATTTTTCGTTTAATTCTTTTAAACCCAGGTTCTTTATTCCTAGGTTTTAATATTATTACTCAGATTTATGTTTATTTGTACTTGGTCTATATCAAAATGACAAAAATAGGCTGTACAAATAGTTTGTATGGTGGATAGTGTTTTGTGTTAGTTATTTCATCATACTATAATAACAGAAAGTCTATTAAAATAGTTTTATGATAGTATTATAATGACCATATCATTCCGGCTTACGTATATCATACTTCATATCATATTAAAATGGACATGGTCTATAAAGAAATGAACATTTTGCTATATTTTAAATAAAAGCTTACTTGTTCGTCTCTGATATGTTAAATAAAACAACATGGTCAATATAATATGGACCAAGAATCCTTTTTGCGATCTTTGGACCATTGCTGTCTTGCATGTGGTAGAAACTACAGGCTTGGATGATGGGAGATGATGAGGATGAGTCAGGGAGATTTATTTTCATTGTTGTCCACGTACCCTTAGGCTTGAGCAATCTATATTTCTGCATTATAATTTATTGCAAAAAAATAAGTATTACAAGTAGCTTAATGATTACATCAATACAATAAGGATAGACTATGTCACATATCGCTCAAGCCATTCATCATCAGCTATCAGCACTCTCTTTCCTTTCTATTCCCTTGTATGTTTTGTGCGTGTTTTTGCCAAATTACTTTTCTGGATATTTACAACAAATAATCAATCATTTATATTTACGAGAAACAATTAGTCATTTATATTTATACTATCGATGGACTCTAATCAAATATAGAAATTAAAAACTCGGTTAAAAAACCATAAAGCCTTAGTCGATATAAAAATGACTTAATCCTTTAAAATATAATCACCAATATGCCAAATGACCAAGTCTATATTTTCGAAGCAAATGAAAAAAAAAAATGCATGGAAAATCATAGAGGCTTAGTAAATAAATAAATAAATAAACCCAATCTTTACATATTAGTCAAAACTGTTGATACAAATATAGTCCGCAATATAAAATGACCAAATCTATTGACTCAAACATTGTAATGTTCGAAGTTGTACAAAAACTATTGACTCAAAACCAATCAACAATTACAATCAAAATTTCTATTAGAAAACCATACTCCCGGTCAATATAAAAATAACCCAATCTTTTCCTACTTGTTAAATCTATTGATTCTACATAATTACCAAATTACCAAATCCTTTAGCAACTTTATTAATGGACCTAGTCTATATTTCTAAAGGAAAAGGACATGAAAAACACAATTGATATTAAATTATTTAATGATTAAAACCTTAAAAGAAAAAAAAAACAATTTACCAAAAAAACAAAATTGATTGCCTTTATCAAAATCTAGACATCTAGACATCAAAATTTTGGGTAAAAAACTAAGATACACAGTTAATATGAAAATGATCCAAACCTTACATATCTGTTGAAGCCTGTTAGCATGAGAGAAAGACGGATGGTTTGGATGTTGAGTATAGAGATGAAAAACACAATTGATATTAAATTATTTAATGATTAAAACTTGAAAAGAAAAAAAAAAAAAAAAAACCAATTTACCAAAAAAACAAAATTGATTGCCTCTGTCAAAATCTAGACATCAAAATTTTGGGTAAAAAACCAAGATACATAGTCAATATGAAAATAATCTAAACCTTACATACCTATTGAAGCATGTTAGCATGAGAGGAAGACGGATAGTTTGGATGTTGAGTATAGAGATGACGATTTTTGTGGCAAGTTTTTCTTACCCATGGTCGAAGACGACAGTTTTGCCACATCGGCGAAGACAACGCCAATGACAGGATGATAGTTGAACTGGGAAGAAGAACAACGACGACAACAGAAAGCAATGGAAAAACACGTCAAGAATGGAGAGAAAAAGGGGTTGAGTAGTTTCTCTAATATGTAAATCCCTCATTTTGTGGGATTTCCTAATTTTGAATGAACTGTTAACTAGGAATTTGGAGACTTCCTAATATGTAAATCCCTCAAATTTTGATACCATAAACCATGCCTACGAACTAGGATTTAAGTAGATATTTATTTTCCCACTAATTTTGAGTAAGGGGCATTCTTGTCGATGCATACTTAAACAATTGTAAGTTTTGTTTATTTTTATAAATAAGTTGATATATCGATATATTTTAATAGTAGAATTCCAATTCAGCCATATATGTAAAAAGTCCTTTAATGAAATGGTAATGGAAATTAGAGAGCTTATTGCATAATTAACACGGGTGTGTGTTATGATTAAACAAATGAGCGTGGATCGTGATTGGGAATGTTCAAGATAATCCGTGTTTGGATTGATGTTTCAAAAATCCTATGCAAACGGCAAAAGTCAGGTTTGATAGTTTAGGTCGATTTTCAATGCGAATGCTTGCTAGATTTTTGCTTGTATGTATTGTTCATAGTGTCAAAAGTTAATTAAAGACGTTGAAGTGACAGATTCTAAAATCTAGATTTTTTTTTCTCTTAATATGAGTAGGGTTTATGATAGAGTGGAGTGGTTGTTTTCAAAAATAGTGTCATTTTAGCTTTATGGATAAGTGGGTCCATGTGACTATGAATTGCGTCACAACATGAATTAATTTTTATAATAAATCGTGGATCAATAGGCAATAGGGCATGTTTTTGTCGTAAAAAAGAATCAAGGCAAGATAAGCACGTTGTCAATTAACGAAGAAACGACAAAAAAACTTTAGAACCACATCATCTCAAACAAAAACAAATAAGAAAAACGACAAGAAAGCGAAAATGACAGGTCGATGAAAGATTATGACAAACATGGACAATGACAATGGAGTGATGAAAATTAAAACACACACAGATAATAACTCAAATCTTCATTTGTATCTTGTTGAAATCTTGTGTAATAAAGAATATTGCACCTTTTTTTTTTTTTTTTTTTCGCGGTTTGCAAATCGGGTTAAAAACCTTGACATTGTATTCACTTCTTTCTTATGTTTTGAAGAGTATAACACCTTTTGTTTATGTTTTACAAAATGTTTAAAAAGCTATTTTATGACATGGATGGATTCATTTATTAGAAGCTCCTAGATTTTCTTGAAATGACTAACATTTCAAAAAATGCACACTAACTTTTTGAGATGAAAATATATTTTTTGGAGATGACTCTAGGAGGACATTTAAGGATAAAATAAATAAAAAAATAAATAAAGAGAGTTTTTCGTACATCTACTAAAATACGCTTTGTAGTAAAATATACGGTTGTAATAGTAAATCAATGAGGGTTGAATCATAAATCTAACCATTGGTTGGTTGTAAGGCATATGTTCAAGTAAGAATGATGAATCATATGTTAGTGTATTCTAAATATTAATCATGCGGTTATAATAGTAAGTCAATAAGGGTTGAATCATGAATCTAACTTTGTAAGGCTATGTTCAAATATCATACAAGAATGAAAAATCATATGTCAGTGTATTATGAAAAGATCCCAACAATTAAGGGACACACGGATTTCAATTTTCAACTTAATAAAAATTTAAGAGAATCTTCTATAACAGTTGTTATAGTGGTTCTATTAATTGATCATCATATAATAATATATAAACTCAAATCCACCAACCCAAACCCATGAACCCCTCTCTCCTAACCTCGGACCCAAACCCATTACAGACGACGCCGTCGCCAGAAAAGACAAGGAGCTCGAACGCTAATGATCACGATTTCGTCAGAGAAGACTACGAGATCTTGAAAATTTCATAGGGAAGAAAGATATTGATTGACCAAAAAATGACTAGTAGGCCTTTCAATTAAATTAAAAAAAAAAAAAAGCTAAACATTAAAACACTAAAAATTCAAATATTTTTATAAATAAACATCTAGATGTGTATATATATTTTTTAAAAAAGATTAATATAAACAGAATGTGTGTGCCAATGGGGGTGCTTGCTCCATCCTGACATGCACTCTCGTGGAGGGTTCTCATATCCGTTCCATATCTATATATTATCCACATACTCGTCCTTAATAAAATGGGCACCGACAAATACTTGTATTACGAGTCACTAGTAAAAATGTCATCCTTACGTCCAACCTAATTTCTCTTTAATTTTAAACGAAACAAAAATAAAAACAAAAGAATATTATTAAAAAATAACAATCCTGTTTAATATAATTTACTAATAAACGATAGATCTTATAATAAGTGAAATTCATTTTTTTATTAACGTGAAGTGGTAGGTAAGATGTTCCTAACATTTTTCAAAACAAAAACACTACAACGTTGGTAGGACAGTGTTGTTGAAAAATGATTCTCTTTAGATGCTTCACTCTCATGACTCCGTGACTTTCTGCCACAATCATCATGGAAAACATATTTCTCTGATGCTATAAATTAGAACAAAACCTTTAGAATAATAATTAAAAAAAAAAAAAAAGATTTGGGAAGTTTAGACTCAGATTTGATGACAAGGATCTGAATCTGAGAGACACAGAAAAGGAAACAAAAGTGATTACAGATTCTCAAAACCATATTTAGGACCGTCTCATTCTTTGAATCTTGGTCTAAATCGCTTCTGTTTAAAGCAAACCCAGAATTCAGAATCAGAACCCAACACAGTTTCCAGAGTTTGTTCTTTGTTTTGGGCTTTACCCCCCCCCCCCCCCCCACCTTTTAGAGTGTAGAAATGGCACTGTGCACCCACCGATCTCCAGTTGGATTTTCTTCCCTCCATAGCTGCACCAAGCTTGAGTTCGCAAATCGTACGGTCTCGCCGTTGATTTTCCGACCAAACCGGAGAAGCCTTGGTGCAAGAGAGAGCTCGCTCATCGGAGCTCAGCCAACCGTTCGAGAAAATGCCTCCCCTCCTTCGACATCCTTTAATGAGGTTCAATTGGCCCCTTTTTTAATTTTTAATTTTTAATTTTTAATTTTTACTTATTTGTGATGTTTGTGTTTGGGGAAACTTGAAATGGGTTTGTTATTTTATTTTTGTTTTATTTTTTATTTTATATTTTTTTTGGGTTTTGGGCAGTTGATTGAATCTTTGATTAGTGGAGTGGATTTATCGGAGTCAGAGGCTGAGGCGTCGCTGGATTTCTTGCTTGATGGTGCCGACGAGGCTTTGATCAGTGCCTTTCTTGTGTTAATGAGAGCCAAAGGCGAGACTTTTGAGGAAGTAAGTTTGCGTCCTTATTTCTGCTACGTTTGACTTTTCTTTTTTTTTTTTTTTTCTTTTTAAATTTAATCATTTCGATATCAATTTTCTGATGCACTCTCTGAAAATCAAGAACCTGGTCAGGGATGGTTGGCTATGCCTCCCGTACGCTATCCTCTTTTTACTCCCCTGTACCCGACTCCGACTCTGTACCCGTCTCCATACCCACCTAATCTAAGGTGATAGTGGGGACAGAGAAACCCTTCTGTGAATGCTACACTTCATCTGTACCTTATATCAGAGTAAATTCCATTTAAATTCTGTAAAATTTAGCAACATAATTACTAATTTAGCTAAAAAAAACAAAACTGAAATCTTATATTAATTTGAAACTCAGTTCATTTTATTTTCCTTTTTCTTTGTGAATGTGTTTCACTTTTTACATTCTTGTTAAAAATTTGAACTTTTAATATATATATATATGTTATATCACAGGGATGGGGTAGCTTCCCCTACCCCGCCCCGCACCAACTTGTGGGTTAATTTTAACCAAAAGGCCAAAACCACCCAAGCCCCACGTCCATGTAGTGTCCCCATACCCCACCTTATTAGGGGCAGGTACCTGTAGGGCAAAATGCTGTTCCTAACTCTGCATTGGATTTCACTTGAGAGACAATAAATTTGATCTCACTTAATATGATGATAGACTGTTGAAAGGTTGGATTTTTTTTTTCCCTAAGAAAAATTCTGAAAAGGAAGGAATTTTAATCCTGATAAGCATTAGGTTCTTTAAAAGTTTGAAGATGAAACTTGATGGGCACATCTGTATGAGAAAGTAATGAAAGAAAATCATTAATTGATTTTAGTGATTAAACAGATTGTGGGGTTGGCAAGGGCAATGATCAAGCATTGTTTGAAGGTAGAAGGCCTAGGTGATGCGGTTGACATTGTTGGAACGGGCGGTGATGGAGCAAACACTGTGAACATATCCACAGGGGCTTCGATACTTGCTGCAGCTTGTGGTGCCAAAGTCGCTAAGGTAGTATTCATCTTCATTAAATCCTCAATGTGTATTTCTTGCCATGAATGATGGAATCTAGATTGAAAAGGTGTTTTTTTTTTTTTTTTTCTCTTTAAAGCAAGGAAGCCGTTCAAGTTCTTCTGCATGTGGAAGTGCCGATGTGTTAGAAGCAATGGGAGTGGTTATTGACCTGGAACCTGAGGTTGGTGCTTTGAATTTGAATAGTAGAACTCTTAAATCGAGTTTCAAGTTAATCTCTGGCTTTGCTACTAGCAGCCTAGAGGGTAGTATGACTGTTAGATTTTGCTTGTTGAACTCTCTCTCTTTTGAAAATAGGGCATTGTAAGGTGTGTAAAGGAAGTGGGAATTGGTTTTATGATGGCTCCAATATATCATCCAGCAATGAAGATCGTACGTCCCATCAGGAAAAAGCTTAAAGTGAAAACTGTATTCAATGTGTTGGGCCCTTTGTTAAATCCAGCAAGAGTGCCTTATGCTGTTGTTGGAGTCTACACCGATGATTTAGTAAGTTTTTCTTCAGAGTTGTAGCAACACGATCGCCATTCAGGGGTCACAGACTGACCATTGAATTTGATGTGATTATTTGATTTAAACCTAGTAAGCTTCGTATTCTGTAGATATCTTTTCTGTTAACTTTTCACTCGCATGTGTAAAATTGCTTTTCATGTTGAATTTACAATATTCTAGCATTTTAAACTTCGACTTCAACTAGTTTTGTTGAATTTTAGTCTGTCCGATGGTTTAGTGGCCTGAGGATTTGCAAAGATGATAAGTGTCTCATGCTCTTAAAGTAAATGACGATGGAGCAAATTTCAGTAGAGTCACATGAATAAAGAGCAAGGTTTTCTGAGTGCTTCCTTTATTCTCATGCAAAATTTCCGCTATGTATCTTAAGGAGTTGTTTCAAAATGGCAATAGGAAAATGCTTGGTCTTGTGTATTTTACATCGAAAGGCCCCATGTAGCTGTATAAACCATATTTAACGTGCTTCCTTAGATGATTTTTAATCACTTCATGCAAACAGATTGAATGGCTTATATGCTGTTTTACTTACTGCGGCCATATGTCTGTTTAGTTAACTTTTCGTGTTGGTGTGGTTCATTGTATAGGTCTTGAAGATGGCTAAAGCATTGCAGAGATTTGGCATGAAAAGGGCATTAGTTGTTCATTCTGAAGGCTTGGATGAAATGAGCCCACTTGGTAAAATTCATGTTTTATTGTAGTTTAGATTATGTTTATCATGATATATTTTAGACTTGACTGCTATAAAGCGAATTTTAAAATTCAATACTCATTTGGTTACACAGGACCTGGGCTAATCCTTGACGTCACTCCGGAAAAGATTGAAAAGTTCTCGTTTGACCCATGTGAGTGTCTTCTCTTTGGTTCCTAACGACTTCTCCATTTCTACATTCTGGAATATGCCTTTAAGACGACCAAGATGGAATTTTGGATGATATATTAATATATCAATGTTCTGGCAAATCATTGCACTTGTTCTGTAGTGGACTTCGGAATTCCTCGGTGTACCCTTGATAGCTTGCGAGGTGGAGGCCCAGAGTATAATGCCGAGGTACTAAAGCGCGTGTTGTCGGGAGAGAAAAGCTCGATCGCAGATGCATTTGTAAGTTTCTAAACCATTCTTATGAAAAATCATCTCCCATTTTCGCTATTATTTACCAAAATGAGAACCCAACTTAATGACAAAAAAACACAAATGGATCAGATCCTAAATGCAGCTGCGGCTCTCTTGGTTAGTTGCCGTGTGAACTCCTTGGCTGAAGGGGTCGCTCTCGCTCGCGAGACACAAATGTCAGGGAAAGCTATTGAGACGCTCAACCGGTGGAAAGAAATTTCCAATGTGAGTGAAATCAAACTGTGATTTCTAACAACTAGAGTATTTTAACCAACAAGAACAATATGTTTAACCCCCGCTTGTTCGATCGATGCAGAAGACAAAAAACGCGTAGTTGCTGAAGGTGCCTGAAACTATTTACAATCTCCTAGAGAGTTTCAGGAACATGTCAAAGGGAAAGTAAAAATAAGGCAACTCCATGGATCACCAATATCCTAATGGTTCAATACGACTGTGTTGTTGTACTTTTCATTTTGTCCGAAATAGAATGGACAAGAGTTTCTTTATTACTTGGTGCCTCGAGTGAGTATTTTTTCGCATTAGCAGATTTGAGTACAAACTGTAATCAGTTCACGGCTATATATGAAAATCTTATCCAAGTCTCGAACTTCACATGATATCAGAGTCTAAAAAACTCAAACGAATGATGCGATTTATCCAATACAAAATTGATTACTTTAAAAAGAGCACTAGTTTGTGAAGGTGTGTTAAGAGTAAAAGGAAACACGAGTCTACTAATAGACGTAAAGGATATTGGATTACTTCACTTAATAAATTGACTTTTCAGTATGAAAGCTAAATTTGTTAGAAGTCTCAAATTTCACATATAACACCATCTTTTTGTGGGCAATAAAAAAAATAACTAACTAGAGCTTGGGTAAAGCGTTTGAATTTATAAAGATTCAACCTTTTTCCTACAATTGTTGATATCTCATAAATTTAATAAATTTAAATCACGAAGTTCCATTCAAACCCGTTACTCAAGTGTATTATATTTTTCTATAAAAGAAAACATATACATATAATAGAAGACAGAAAGTCCCTCTAAATGAAGAATCATAAAAAATCTCTTCCGTGGTAATAATGCTAGTAATACAAAGAAAACAAGAATAGCCCACCTTTTATATTTATATATATATATATATATATATATATATTATGGGAAGCAATAGCCCTTCATCTTTGTCCATATCTCTCAACTCAAAACTGGTGATAAATAAGTTTTATATGCGAATCTCAAAAAGGAATTTCTCCCAAACATGTGTAAAGTGCACACACATACACAAATGTGTCACATTGACTTTTACATGATTAGATGCTCTAATGTTCTGTCTTTCCCTTTATTTTCTGTTGAATGTCACCAACACCACCAAACACATTAAAAATCCTGTAGACAAAAGTAGAAACCATGTCACATGGTAAAAGAAAAAGCAAAGATGAGAATTTTCAATATAAATCGTGGCAGTGATAAGATACAATTAAAAACCATCATATTTTTTTTAAAATTCCATCATATTGTTATAGTTTATAAAATTTATATGATTGTGTATTTGAAAGTTAAAAATTGTCATATTGGGCTTTTTTTTTTTTTTCAAATTTCTTTCAATAGATTTTTTTTTTTTTTTGGATAATGAATAAAAGAAAGCTACCTGCTAATGGGTTGGCCATGGAGGATATCCTTATGCTTGAGGAGACTGAGAACTTAACTGCAAAACATGCCAAGAAAACATTCATCAAGGTCTTTTCCACATGAAGAGTTATGGGCCTAGAAGCTATTGGGCTCTTCACATGGGCTTTCCTAATTGGGCTTCTAAGGCCCATAAAAATTGAGCGAGAAAAAAAAAATGATGTGTAATCTTTTGCTTACTAAAGTCACAATTTGAGGTTGAATTTGAACTCCCACACATGCACAATTGCCTAATGCCGTCCGTACCATAACCGCACGTGCCACCAGTTGCCTCACACGCTCTACAAAACTCTTCGTTTCCTTGAACTGAGTACTTCACACGTATGCCATACAACCACTCATTAGGCCCATCCACTCTCAATGGGGCCAAACTATAAGCACTACTATACCCTTCACACTCTAGCTTACTAAGATTTATAGCCTTAATGGACTCAAACGACAATGCACAGCAATCTGGCGGGCCGGACCCAAACATCAAGCCCAAACTTGCGTGGCCCAACATGTCCCAAGCCGGGCACCCGTGGTACTCCTCGCAGCCCATACCCGAGATGTTCCGGCAGGGCAAGTGCTTACCCGGGAACCCTTGGAAGAGCGGGGACCGGGCGGAGCAACCGATGAGCATGAACACGTTGTCGGCGTCCGGCGCCATGTAGGGGGCCCTCCATGGCTCGATGGCGAACCCATTGCCCTTGCCGCCTAGCACGATGGCGTTGCACGTGGACATGTGGGGGTCATGGAGTGTCAAGGTTTTGTAGGCATAGTCTATGTCCAAGACCCGGTAGGATCCGGAACTTATGTGGAACATGAGCACATCATTCATGCAAAACAAAAGGTCCCGGAAACCCGGGTGCCCGCATCCATATTGGAGGGCAAATGGGTAATCAATAGTTAAGTTGCCACAATAGGATCTACATGTGTTTGTGTGGATATTGGCTAAGCTAAGTGAAGCTAGTGATAGTGAAACTATGACCAAAATGAGAAAATTGACCATGGATACGAGGGAGAGAGAGAGATTGTGTTTGTTTGGTGGGAAAATGGAGAGAAAACTAAGGTAGGAAATGAGTCAAGTGTGGGAGAGTAGGGAAATGATACCTTGTTTTGGGTAGAGAGAGTGAACTTTATTCACATGCTGTGCCGGAGAATCTGTAGGAGTTGAATTGTTTATGGGGTTTCCTTCTTTTTCTTTTTCTTTTTCTTTTCGTTTCTTTTCTTCTCTTTTTTTCCTTAGGTGGGGAGAATTATTTGTTGGTAAAGATCATTGGGGCTGGCTTTTTTGAAATCCTGCTAGCTCTCCTTTTTGGCACAGTAGGGTAATGGGAAAATTGCATACAATGATATTTCTTATTTTTTAATGGGTTGCTTTACAATCAAGTGGGTTCTTGCTTCTCCATCACTACAACAATGTGGAAGTTATTTAAATTTAAAAAATGCCACCAAAAAAAAAAAAAAAAAAACTGATCATATGAATTAAAACTCTATAACAAAGTCACATGTATAAAATTACCACTATAATCTACATGTAATTAATCACAGTAGAGGAATATTTGTGTTTTAATTGACACAATTGTGCCATTTTTTTCCCTAACAAATGAAAATACATGATTAAAAAAAAAAAAACTTTCGCTTAAGATAAAATAATTACAAAAGACGTATCTACAGCTTAAGCTAAATTGCCAAACTTATAATTCTAACTTTTTTTTTTTTTTTTTTTTTCTGATGAAGAAGCTTTACAAACCAAAAAAGAAAGAAAAAACTTAAATGTGCAAAAATTTATAGTATGTTTGGATCAAACATTTATTTGATGTTATATTCTAATACAATAAAACATGCATTTGATTTTTCATATTCTATATTATAATACAATTTTATTTAAACAATATATCTATTCATTTTATTAATTATTCATTCTCTCTTTTTTATCTATTTTTACCAATCATATAATATTCTCTATCATCAATACACAATAGTTAAACGTAAACAATCCAAATATTTTATATTCTATATATTATATTAAAATACAATACAAAACGAGTACGTATCTTTCAAATGAACCATTAAAAATATACATAGGCTTGAAAAGACGGTTCCACCATCATCCACAATTAACGGGCTTTAATTGCTCAAAAATTCCATTAGCCAAAAAAGAGAAAAGAAAAGAAAAGAAAATAAAATAAAATAAAAAGAAAAAAAAAGGTGTAGCCCCAAACATTCCAAGTAGCAACCCGGGTTTGTGGGGACGTGAAATATTTTCCATTAACAAAAAGGTTCTTGGCACTTCATTCTCTTGATGGTTTTTTATTTCGCCTGCCAATTCCATAAATTTTCTTAGTGAGGTTTTGAATTGAATACTATTAAAATATAGAGAAAAAAAAAAAAACGTCAATATTGCCTATTACTTATGAAAGAAAAAATCATTTCAAATCAAGACAATTTATACATCAATTCTTACTCGCACAACCTCAAACAACAAGAAAATCGTGACCAAATAAGTCGCCGTTTTCACAAACAAATTCGAACAAAAAACCCAAAAGCAAGTACCGAGTTTCGAAAATTGAACTCCCAAATAAGTACATCAAAAAACAAAAACAAAAAACAAAACGACAAAAAAAACAAAAACAAAAACAAGCACACCAACAAGTCGGAAGACAGACCAGTGCTATGACAAAATGAGCTCCTACAAACAGCGTCATTTGACACCGTAGAAGGTAGAACACACAGAAAAACCCCATTAATTGCAATAACTCCGACAACGCTTTTTGGTAATGCTTTTAGCTGTCGTGCTTTTAAAAAATTTTCTACTTTTGCTTCAAGTGAAAGTAGAAGTATAAGCTAAAATTATCAATTATAAATAGTAACCTTTTTAAATAACTATTAAAATATATTTAGTATTTATGAAAATTATTTTTGAATACTTCTTAAATTTAAAAATATTTTATTACATTATATCTGCAATTACATGTGTAAGCTTTCGTTTGATAAGTTAGTTGGAAATGAAATTTTTAAGTTAGAGTTGGTTAACTTTTCAAAAATTTGTTATCATTTTTATTGACTTTTTAGAAAAAAAAATAAAACGAAATGAAAATTTTAAATTGAAATCTGAGTTTCAATTACACCTTGAGTTTTTTTAACTATTTGATAAGGTTTTGCTTGGTTGGTTGGTTCAATCTAACTCAATTTAAACTTTTTTTTGTCTTTTTCCTAAAATATTTTTGTCTTTTTCTCAAAAATTTTTTGTCTTTTTTGAAAATTCAAAAAAATTTACTATTACAACTAAAATATTTCAACTCAAACTAACCAATCAACCACCCTCTAAGTTTGGGGAGTTAATTATCAAAATTAAAAATACAAGGAACAATTTATCAAAACAGAAAAAATTCAAGGAGTAAAGTGATTAAAAAAAAAAAAACACCCAAAACGAACAGGGGATGACCCTTCTTCAGTTCTCCTTCTCCACCTTATTCCTCCTATGCGATTCATTGCAATGGTCGGCTTCTGATACAAATAGCGATCAAGTTCTTCTTCATCTTCTACGTTCTTCGTTTGGCTTCCTAGAAAAATCAAGGATATCCAGGAAAATCACGGTTCATTTTCTCGCTTCTAAGAAAATTCCGGAACAAAATTTCTCTCCCCCTTTTTTTTTTTCCCTTCAAAATTTCTTCTTTAATCCCCAAGTTGAAGTTTGAAGCGAGCTTTGGCGATGGAAGCTCCGGAAAAACCCGAAGAAAGCGTCTCGGTTGTGAGTATTTTTATCTTCTTTAGAGTGTTGGGGCTTTTTAATTTCTTCTGAATTTCATGAAATTCATTTCAGTACAGAACTGTTCCGTTTTTTTTGTGCGTTTTTGCTATCGAGTTCTTATCAAAATTTTGGAGAAATTTAGAAACTAAACTGAGCTATTGTATCCAAATGAATAGGACTTTCTGTTTTATGCATGATTTTCTATGCATTAATAGTGATTTCTTTCTTTCCTTTTTTTTTTTTTTTTGGTTAATTTTGTTTTTCAAATCATTTCAGATTAATTTTAGGAACAAAAAGAGACTAATTTCAATTTGTTTGAAAAATTAGGATGCTCCAAAATTGGCAGGAACTGTGAACTGGGGCACAGCAACTGTGATTGGAGTATTTGCAGGCATGTTATATGGAGGCAGCAGGGAAGCTTCTGCTTCAGTTGTAAGTTTCATTTTTTTATATTTTTAATTACCAGTTGTAATTTTAGATATTATTCTGTGCTCAATAAGGATTAAAAGCAAATTTTACAGCACTAGGATGCTAGTGTTAGATTGTGAATTTATCCTAATCATTAAGTTAATGAGCTACTGCTGTGGTGTTTATATGTGGATTGGGCACTCTCTCCATTTGAGTTAGCTTTTGGGGACGAGTTCTACCCAAGCCCGTTTAACATAGTATTAGAGTTGGCTTTTGTAGGGTAAGGAAGGGTGTTTGATTGTGAATCGTTAATCTACTGGATTGTTGTGGCATTTATATGTGGATTGGGCACCCCCTCCCTTTGAGCTAGCTTTTGGGATAAATTTACCCAAGCCCATTTAAGAGCTAGTTTGTTCACGAATTTTAACTGTTGTGTAACTTTTCAAGTGGGGTTTGTTGAATATGATTGTTAGCACTAGAATGGTAGTTGGTAAATGTCACTAGAATGCTGGTTGTTAAATGTTTTTTTAACCTGGTAGCCAATTTTCCAAATGGGATTTGTCGAGTAGGAGTCATTATTTCTATTGTTTACTGTTGTTGATATGTCATGTAGCTTGAGTGGGACTCACTGCCCCATTTTGCAGAGTAAAGACGCCAGAAGTTATGTTGAAGCTTGGAAGCACACCAGACAAGCGCGAACAATACCGTCTAATGAGGGATGCAATGGAGAAGAGGTTTGTACGTGTCACCCGGGGCTCAATCATTGGGGGAGTGCGACTTGGGATGTTCACGGCTGCTTTTTGTGGTTTACAAAATTTGCTTGCTGAGAAACGTGGTGTGCACGATGTCTTCAATGTCGTTGGAGCTGGTTCAGCTACCGCTGCAACTTTTGGTTTGATATGTAAGAAGCCATAACCCTTATTTTTCGTGCTTGGTTGTCTATCGACCTTCTTTCCATTTTCTCCTGTGCTTTTAAGTCTCTCTTCCGCTTACTTTTTTTTGCTTTCTTTTGTTAATAACCTAGTGCCTGGAATCACTTCGTATGGCGTGCAAGGAACGTGATGATGGGTTCAGTCCTAGGTGCCGCGGTTTGCTTCCCTCTTGGTAAGAGTTTTCAACCCTGGGCTATCGGAATGCCTTTTTTTTTTTTTTTAATTGATTTTTGTGAACCAAATTGATTCCCTAGTCTCTAGCACATCTTTAAACGATTCCCAATATATAAAATACTTCTTGAGACTTGGAAATGCACATTATACGTATGTTTGAATAGACTCGGAAAGAATTTTTGTAGTCATATGATTGCTAAATCTCTCTAATGATTGCTCAAAGACCCTTAATAGAAAACCACAAAAAGGGCATGAGTGGATTAAGAACCGAACAACTGATGCAGTATTGCATGTTGAAATAGGATGGATTCATTTGAAGCTAGTAGAAAAAGCGAACGAAGGGAATCCGGCTGCACATATTGGTTTGGATCAAGGGGGAGAGAAAAAGAGTGGTGTTGGTGCTGCAATTGACAGGCTTGAAGAAAATTTAAACAAGTAGAAACACAAAAAGAAATTAGGAAAGCGGGTTATGCCGCAAAGGGAAATTTGATTTTGTTTTTAGTCTTAGTTTTTACATGTGCTCACCTTTCATGGTGGGATGACCTAGAATTGCGAGGGATTAGTACATTTTTTATACAGCTGAGGTTAATTTGCCAAAATTCTCAAGGCAACTTTTATAACAATTTTTCAGTTTCTTTGAGCATCTATGATTTACAAATAAAAATATCGTTTGTAATATGTAAAACAACTTCTTTGATGACAAATCAGAAGTTCTCAAAAAGAACTTATTTATATTTTTAGCGGGCTATTCTTCTCTCTATTCACTGGATTGGAAGATCCAACTTTAACCTTGGATTGACCATGAAAAATTCAATGAAAAACAATAACTATTGGAGAACAAGAAATCTTTATGATTATTGACCTGATTTGCACGTACATCAAAAGTTACGGAAATCATAATCACTACCATTTGGCTGGTATATAATAACAAAATTGAGTACAAGGGTATGATTGAGAGGAAATAATTTACTGCTTCTGTTTACAATGACAAGTACGTATA
The DNA here is from genome assembly GCA_025413485.1 of Ficus microcarpa. NCBI lineage: Eukaryota > Viridiplantae > Streptophyta > Magnoliopsida > Rosales > Moraceae > Ficus > Ficus microcarpa. The sequence continues at coordinate 1,013,834 of JAINRI010000551.1, read as the reverse complement.
AAACAATCACAAAATCATTTTCACCTCTACCAAAATTTCATCTCTCCATTCTAATCAAAAGAAAAACCAAAAATGTGCCGACTCTCCGTGTCAAGTTCCCTTGAAACCGACTTCACAACAACTTTCGGATTTCCTCAGGCTGGTACTTATAAATTGCCATTTTCAAGGGAAAAAAAGTTCCTAATCGCCATTCCATCTTTTTCTCCTTTCTTTCAACTTCCTCAAGCTGTCCCTAAAACTAAATAAGTTTTGACAGTATGACACCGCATCTCACACTCCGTCTTCATTGCCTTCAATTTCAAGGATGATTGCCAAGGAAATTATTTGCTGATAAATTATTTAACAAATATGTCATTTGTTTTGGTTTAGCCGCATGCTACTCCGGAGCCTTCTTTGTTGACCTTTTTGCCATCTCAGCTGCAGACATAGAAATGTTCGAAACTTGAGCAAACACAAGATGAGATAAACAAAGAAACACCAAGTGCAGGCAAGCAAATCAAAGGTTACCATTATCATTGTTTAGCAATGTGCCATCCTGTGGCTTATTTACTGTCCTCTTTGCCGACTCAGCTGTAAGTTGCAAATAATTAACACTTGAAAAAACGAAATAAACAAGAAAAACTAGGCTTCACATACTACGGCACTTGGATAATCTCTTTTTTCAAGCTTGTTAGCCATCATAAGACCAATTAGTAACAAATTCAAGATTAAACCTCTAACAATAACTCAATCATATAGTTTTTCATGCTTCAAGGTAAAAGTAACCAGCCGACCCGAAAGATATCGCGTTCCAAGTCTCAAGGATTATCCATATATCTTTGATTTTACAGTACCTTTGAATTTCCTTTTCTTGTTAGCTCGTCTCCTCTTTCTCTCTGCCTGAGTAAGTTCCGATTCTTCTTTAATGTCACCTTTGCCAGTGAACACTTCCTCAGGAGCTAACATTGCTGCATCAGAGACGGCCACAGGTGCAATCTACAAATGGACGACAAATGACACATATTACTTAACAGATCATTTGTTTGTAAACTAAACCATTTATTTATATAAGAGGAATGAACAATTTTCTTTACCTCTTCCATGGCCAGCGCCGGGATATTTGCTTGTACAGACATATCCTCAATAACCTGTTCAAAACAACAAATTATAAATATGCTGTGTTGAACACCGAAAATATCCACCTATATATATTGATGACAAATAGAAAAGGTAATAACACCAAGTGAAATTAAATGAAGAACGACTTCAGGATCGAAAATCATACAGGTTTCGGAGTGAAATGAAAATGAGAAAGAGCATCCAACTTCAAGCAAAGTTTCTCGAATAGCAAGTTTGCCTGATAAGAAAAATATGACTGCAAGATTAGTAACAAATAAAAGGCCACAAAACCTAAAATCTAACCAAGTAGGGAACAGAAGTTTGAAAAACAATGCTCTGAAGTGAAATGAAATAATAAAGCGTGCACAGAATTGTCAATAGACTTTAAAGTTCAGCCGCAGTTTACCTCTTTTTTCTCCTCTTCTGCAAACGACAATGGTGTGGAAGCTAAATTTGTCTTCTGAACATATTCTTCCTGAAAAAAATTAAAAAACAAAAGATGAAACATATTGCAAATCATGGCTTGAGATCTTAAATCTTCTTAACACACAGTATTTCCTCATGTTTTTTTGGATTTTGGTCCAAAAATAGGAAAAAGAGGTGCAGACAAATTAAATGAGTCAATGAGATGCGCACAGGTCAGATTTCAGACCTCGTAAATTTCAGCAAGACCCTTCTTGCTCTTATTCTCATCCTGCATTAGGGAAAAAGTTGGAAGTTAATTCCTCAATACGAAAACCAGAAAAAAATGGTCAAGGATCCAAACACTGACTCCGAAGAACAACACTTACCAACTCTTTAACTTCTCTGGGTGCTTTGGAGGGTAAAGGAGGTGGCTTTTGAACGTCATCGAAATGCCCCTACGAAATTGCCATACCATACAGGTGAGGTAAGAGAAGAAAATACAGAAACAGATTTTATTTTTAAAGGTTGGCAACTTCCCAAAAAAGTCTCAGAAACATCTAAGAGTCCAAATGAAAAGATGAATTATTGAAAAGAATCAACAACAATAATTTAGAAGGAAATGGAAAACAAGTTTAGAAAAATGGAGCAGCACAAAAATGGTGAACTCAAAATATATTGAAATCAAAATTCAAAGTGTGAACTCGACATTTTAGATGCAAATAAACTAAGAAAGTTGTTAGTCGAAGTCAGAGATAGCTTACCTCGAGAATTCTCTTCTTGATCATATCTTCAAGCGAAGCTGTAACCTCCTCTGTAATTACTGGTGGGGGCCTCACATTATGCTCAAAATCTAGATCAACTTCCAAGGCACTATTCTTTGGCCTTTTTGCAGCCGTTACCTGTTTGGCCAAAAACCATATTAAGCACAAAAACACACGCGTGCAATTCTTTATAGTACTCCAACATAAAGTTCTTGAGTACATGAATTGTGTATCTGAGGGAAACTTAAGACACAACGATTATGCGTACCTCTCCTTGCATGGTCCAAGTCTTCGGCTCCAAATTTGATCTTTCCATCTGCTCAATTTTCGATTTCAGCTTCACAAGCTCCTTTTCGTGGGTAGAAAGAGTCTTTTGGTTCTACAGAAAACAGAAAACAAAAGTACGAAACAATTTATTCAATCAATATTATGAACCTTACCAATGCAAAATTATAATTTTTTTTATTTCACTATTACAAGAGTTTCAAATACCTCATCATCATCATCATCCATGCCAGAATCTTCCGAATCGCTGCTCAACTTGGATTTTCTCTTAGAGGGCTTTTTCTTCTTACCACCAAAGAAGTCTTCGTATCTGAATAACCCAATGACCACGGATGAAAGTTGGAACACAAACAATCAACAAGAAAAAACAATGTCTTTTCATAAAGTTACAAAAATGCTTCATATATAATATATTGCACACCTGCAAATATATCATACAAAGTAAAAGCATATGTAAGGAAGATACCAACCTTGCATTTCCCAACTTGTCTGTTTCTTCATCTTCATCATCATCAAGACCAAATTCCCCCATCTGAAACATAAAAAATGACGCTGAATCAGAAACCCAAAACAGAATATGTGTGTGTGTGTGTGTGTGTGTGTGTCACTTTCAATACTTCTTTCAACTAAATGCACCTCATCACTATCTTCATCCTCGTCTTCCTCATCTTCACCTTCATCTCCTTCTTCTTCTTCATCACTGTCCTCCTCTTGATCATCAACTTCCTTCTTCTTATCTTTCTTCTTCAACCCATATTCCCTCGCCTCATCGTCCTCCAAAAACTCCTCCAACTCCTTTATCTTCAAAAACTGATCCTCAATTCCACCGCCTCCATCGCCGTCTTTACCGTCTTCGTCTTCGCCTTCGCCTTCGCCATCGCCATCGCCATCGCCATCGCCATCGCCATCGCCATCGCCACCTTCCTCTTCCTCTCCTTCTCCGTCCTCATCATCGTCAGATTCCTCGTCAAACCCATCCAAATCCTCGCCAAGATCATCGCTTTCGACCTCCATTTTCTCTCCCTCCTCTTCCTCTTCCTTCTCCTTCTTCTTCTCGCCACCTTCGTCGACGACCGTCAGCTTCCGAATCTCCTCCGGATGCTTCTCGAACCGCTTCAGTTCTCGTTCGAGGCTCAACAAGAGAGGCTGAGACTGGAGGTCGATTTGCTGCCATATCTGCTCGCCGTCGAAGCCCTCGACGAGGAGCTGCTCGAAGGGGGATTTGGGTGCGTACGGCCTGAGGGAGGAGAAGAGGTGCTGCGAAGCGGCGCGAGCCGTCTGGGAGAGGGCGGCGCTCGGCACCAGCCACTGCGGAGGGTCGGTGGCTTTCAGGCGATGAAGAGCTTCCGAGCCAGGGTCGCTGGGAATCGCCATGGCTAGGGTTTACTAGTTCTGGAAAGCTTGTTGGTGGGAGAGAGAGGAAGAAGTCTCTGGGTTTTGGGGGTTAGGGTTTTAGAGTGAGTAAGATGACACGTTTGCACAGGCGATGGTTATTAGTAAAAACGACAAGTCGTTTTAAGTAACATGTTTTATCATCTTGAACGGCATGTCGTTTTCGTCGAACCTGAAGACAAAGTTGAGAAACTACATGTCGTGCATTTGACGCTAGAGAGTAAAGACTGAAAATCCTAAAAAATAAATAATAAATAATAATAAAAAAAGAAATACATGTCGTTTTGCGTGAAAACGGAAACATACTCAAACCAAACACGACATTCCATTAGATTTTGGACGACAAATATTACTTTCGGTTTCCTATAAACGGTATAATTTAAGACGACAAATAAATGCTGTTAAGCATTTTGAGTTTGAGAAAACACAATAAAATAATATTACAAGTATAATTTAATAATAATTTCACCGATAATTTTACTGTAAAATATAAAGTTTAAATTTCATATTCTAAGGGTGAGTTTGATTTATATCCTATCTTAAACTAAATTGTACTTTTTTCATCATGATTTTTGTCTTTTTCTGAAAAAGTTTTTTGTTTTTTCTAAAAATTTTTTTTGTCTTTTCTTAAAAATTACTATTAAAACTTAGGCTTTATTTGCCTCATCATCTCATTTTAAGTCAAACTATACTTTTTTTTATCTTTTTCTCAAAAAATTTTTGTCTTTTTCTCAAAAAGTTTTTTATCTTTTCTGAAAATTCAAAAAAATTTACTATTACAACTAAAATATTTCAACTCAAACTAACCAACCAAACACTCTCTTAAAAATCTTAAACTAAACTCATTCACCAAACACCCCCTAAGTTAAAAAAACAGAGAGAGAGAGAGAGAGTTAAATGGCATGACCTTTATAACTTAAACAGTGTAGAACTTTAAGAGCCTGGACAGTAAGTTTAAACTCAAATTTTTGTCTTTTTCTGAAAAAGTTTTTTGTCTTTTCTGAAAAAGTTTTTTGTATTTTCTAAAAAGTCAACAAAAATTACTATTTAAACTTAAAAATTTCAACTCAAACTCATTTACCAAACAGGCCCTAACACTACAGATGTTATTAAACGACATTCATTTAGGTGTTGGATGGCATCGGAAGAACAAAACGGTAAACTTCAAAACCGCATACAATATTAATGGCAGCGGAATTATCGAAAATTTATTATATGTTTTCCCTCTAAAAGGCAGTTAAAGAAATGACAGTAAAACAAAAAACGACATTAAGATCTTTTGAGTAAAGGAAGATATTAAAGATGGTATTGTCGTTTCTAACTTCAAACGACAGCAGTTCGGAACTATAAAAGGTAAAGGATACATTGTCGTTTTAATACAAGTAGCCGTAACTTTCAGACAAAACGCAAGTTGTTTTAGCTTAGGCAACTCCCTCTGGACTGCACATAAACTATCCCCCATTTTTTTAAAAAATGTTTGTTTATTGGATTCTTTTAGGACTCCACAGCCTCCTAGATGTATTAGCAAGTAATACTTTTTTTTTTTTTTTTTGGTTACTAGTAAAAGGGGATCATCATTCATTGCACCATTGCACCTTTATTCTTATCGCTGTTGAAAAAGAAAAAAAAATCTTGGAATATATTAATTTAACGGAAAAAATCCGACTTAATTCTACTAAAAAAACATTGGATACAACATATTAACTTTGGATATAACATTAGACCTAGTTTTAGACAAATACCGAAACATTGGATATAACACAATAACATAACAAGACCTTTTATATTAGAGCAAGAGACGAAGAGTGGCGACTGTAACTTCTATTGAAAATATTTTTCTTTTAATTCTATCCTAAAAATTTTATAGTTTTTTTACTTTGTTTCCCGAAAAAATTAAAAATTATCATATAACTCTTATTAAAATTAATTCTATCCAAAATTTTAATTATTTTTCTGCTTTGCCCACAAAAATTATCACACACCCTCGTTAAATTTTTGCAATTTGGTTTTTATTCTTTGATTTGTACTTTCATTGAAATATATATTTGATTTTGCCCTTATTTAGAATCGTGTGAATATGAAATAAAAAGACATCTAAAGGTAAAAGATATCCTTGCATGATCATGATACATATATATATTGAAAATTAGAGGATGAGAATTTAAACTTTATATTTATATGAAGTTGAGTGTGAAATTATCATTAAATCACGTCTCTAATTACATATTGATAATATATTTGCAAGTAATCTTGACTTCTTGAATTTTTTTAAAAATAAAGCCTTGACTTTCTCTCTCCTCCCTTGAAATGAAATAAAATAAAGGAAAAATATCTCCCCATCACCCTATAAACAAATAAACATAACTTTCACTCTTTAAACAATTTTCAAACTATTCAAAGCAGACGACAAGTTAAAAATGTCAAAGTTCTAAGCTTTTAGCCCAATAACATCGTTGTCTTTCTCAGCGCTTCTCCGAAACCAAACAAAACATAAAAATCATCGAACCAGAAAATCCATTTCCATTTGTAATTTTCTACTCTGTTCTTCTTCCCTTTCTTCTTTAACGATTCAGAAGTTTCTCTCCTCAAATTCACAGCTCTTCTCTCGATCTTGGTGAGTTCCAATCGGCTATAGTACGATCCACCGGAGTCCTATCTGCAGCCGAAACCGGAGCCGTCGATTCTAGGTTTTTTTCTCGCTTTTTCCCGAGCTTTCTAGGTAAGATTTTATGGGTTTAATGGATTTTCCCAGATGATAGATGGAGAGGGAATCGGTGAGATCGCATCCGGCAACGCCGCACCCCTATCCGTCTGATCAGAAATCGGACGACGACGGCGGAGGAGGAGGCGACGCTGGAGATGCGACGCCGTCGCGGTACTCGTCGTGCAACGAGTCCGAGTTTGAGCGCTACTGTAGCGCGAACTCGGCCATGGGCACGCCGAGCAGCACGATCACCGTTTTCAACGATTTCCCGGAGTTGGAGTTCGGCTCCGGCAGGAATTTAGGGTTAGGGTTTGGGGACGACGGTGGCGGGTTGGAGAATTTCAGTTTGGGAGGGAAAATCGAGAGGAGTCGGGAGGAAATGAAGCGTTTGAGCGATGGAGGAGTTGATCGGGTTATTCGTGAGCAAAATACGGGTGCTAATTATGGGTCTAGTGGGTTCGAAATGTACGGCGGTGATGAATTTGATGATCTTGGAACTCATAACGTGGATGAATTGATGTCTTGGAAGGTTGATTGTGACAAGTCTTTACCTTTGACAAGGGTTTCAGATTTCGATAATGGTTCGGATAGTGTTGAAGATGGTGAAGAAGTGGTAGAAAAAAGTGATCTTGGACAATTGGGTACTCAAGAAAGTAATACTTCTCGGGTTTTGCCCGACGTTGTGGAATGTACTTCAATACCAATCGACGGTGAAGATGAGAGACAAGAAGATGAGACCTCGTGTAGAGATGAGCATTCCGAGGGTGAGGATTCGATGTACAACGATGGTACCGATGATGAGGGTAAACAATTTGATGTAAATAACTATAGGAATGTGCATTATTCTCGGGAGGAAAAAACAAAGAATGAAAACCCGTTGCTCATGAACTCATCCGTGGCTTTTGGTTCGGATGATTGGGATGATTTTGAGCAAGGAAGTGCAGGAGCTGGGCTAGCTTCAGCTTCTTTCATCATGTGTGCTTCTGTAAAGCGGGAAGAAAGTAATGTTGAAGCTAAAAAGGGAGTTTTGGATTCTACTCCCGTGACCTCGGTTGGGTTTCCGGTTACTAGTCAAAATGAGGAGGGCAAAGGTTTGACCGATAGGCCCATAGCCAGCAATCAAGTTAGTGAGGATAAATTGGATGGATCGGAGGAAGTTGAAGATGTGAAGGACATTCTTGTGGCCAGTTATCAGGTTCAAGACAGTAATGATTTGATTGAATTTACCAAAAGTTCTTTTACTACACCACCTGTTTTTCCAAAGATTGATGAATGTGAGAAAGAAGAAATCGGTCATATTCCATATGCTGTAAATCAAGTTCAAGTTGGTGATGAATTGGCTGAATCTCCTAAGAATTGTTCTGTTGGCGATGTTTGTAATGTTGATATGGATCCCCTAGTAGAAAAAATTCCTGAAAAAACGGGTGTGAACAATATTGATGATGATTTGCCTGAGGTGCACCACGAAATGAAGTCTCAGGAGACCATTAACGTTGATGTTTGTCAAGTCTCTGAAAATATAGCCCTAGGGAACTCAAAAGTAAAATTGGACCACCTTGGTGACTCGTCAACGAACCAAGTAAACTCTCGTACAACCGTCTGTTCTAAGCTAGATATGCTTGAAGACTCAAAGCCAAAGACAGACCCTTCAAATATCAAGAATAACGTGAGGAAGAACCCTCATGTTTCAGAAGATCACGTTGGAGAACATCCTACACCTGTAAAGGTCAGTCATTGGTTAAATAAAGATTACTTTTGATTTGGTTTCCACAAAGATTAAATCACTCGAATTTTGTTTAATCTAATGAAGTTTTTTAATCGTGATAAAGCAAGAACATGTTGCTTTTGTTAGTCTAGATCATATGTCCACTTTCTCCCTATTTATCATCATCCAATCTCTTTATCCTCTGACAAACATATGAAATTTTTATGAAGCGGCTCTTTGAATTTCCAAATTGATTTAGAGTGGTTAATGTCCCATTTATTACATGTCAAATATTGCAGACGGATGCTTTTGAGCTAAATGAATTCTATGATGAGGTAGTTCTTGAAATGGAGGAAATTTTATTGGCCTCCAGTGAGTCTCCAGGGGCTAGGTTCCCTCATAGTAACAGGGCATTACAATCACAACTATCTTTACCTGTAAGGGATGGTGGATCTTCTGCTTCAACTTCTGGTACGGATGATGCATACCCATTCATTCAGAACCCAATCAGAATCGATGGGATTGAAGTGGTAGGTGCAAGGCAGAAGAAAGGGGATGTCTCCTTTAGTGAAAGACTTGTTGGAGTGAAGGAATACACCGTCTACAAAATAAGAGTGTGGAGTGGCAATGATGAATGGGAGGTTGAACGCCGATATCGTGATTTCTTTACCCTCTATCGCCGGTTGAAAACATTGTATACTAGCCAGGGTTGGGTTCTACCCTCTCCATGGACCTCTGTTGAAAAGGAATCGAGAAAGATTTTTGGAAATGTATCTCCTGCTGTTATTGCAGAGAGGAGTATTCTCATTCAAGAGTGCCTCCGCTCCATTCTTCATCCAGGGATCTTTACCACTTCTCCAAGTGCACTGATTTGGTTTTTGTGCCCTCAAGATTCAGTTCCCAGTTCCCTCACGTCAAACACAGTGGTTCCTCGGTCTATTTCTAGAGGAACCACAGAAAACATTTCCACCTTAGGGAAGACGATATCCCTTATAGTTGAAATCCAACCATACAAATCTATGAAGCAGATGCTAGAAGCACAGCATTATAAGTGTGCGGGTTGCTACAAACATTTTGATGATGGGAAGACTCTGATACGAGACTTTGCACAGACACTTGGATGGGGAAAACCTCGAGTTTGCGAATACACCAGTCAATTATTTTGCTCTTCATGTCATACAAATGAAACTGCGGTTTTACCAGCAAGAGTATTGCATAACTGGGATTTTACTCAATATCCAGTTTCTCAGTTCGCTAAATCATATTTGGATTCAATATATGACCAGGTAACCAGAGACTGGCACCTTCTTTGATTTGCATAGCACATCTAAGTACGTAAATGATTTGATATTAGATTAACAAGTGATACGAGAAACTAATACGTTCAACTGTGGCGAGTCATCATTTGTTAGTGATTTTTCTTTCTTGCAGCCCATGCTCTGTGTCAGTGCAGTCAATCCATTCCTCTTCTCAAAGGTCCCAGCTCTGCTTCACGTTATGGGCATCAGAAGGAAAATAGGAAGTATACTTTCTTACGTTCACTGCTCGTTCCGTGGAACTATCAACAGAGGACTTGGGTCCCGAAGATATCTTCTTGAAAGCAACGATTTTTTCGCTCTCAAAGACCTCATTGATCTTTCAAAGGGGGCGTTTGCAGGTTAGTACATGTTGTTCGTCTAATTGCCCAACTTAAAGACAGATTCTGATACGCATTTACTCATCTGGCAGCACTACCTGTAATGGTGGAAACTGTCTTGAAGAAAATTGTGGAGCATATAACAGACCAATGCCTCGTATGTTGTGATGTGGGAGTTCCATGCAATGCTCGGCAAGCTTGCAATGATCCATCTTCTCTCATTTTCCCTTTCCAGGTAGATATTTCATTCGTTTCTGTGGATCCCAGTACATGGCTGCTTATTTTTCTCTAAAAATTTATTTGATCACCAATCAAGAATCATCTTTCCATATAAATAGAAAACAGACTTGGAAACCAAATTGTTATAATTTGTCGCTTGTGGATCACTTGGATGAATTCAGTAATTCGAGCGGATAAAGTATGCTAGAGTTCTAGTACAGTAATAAACAAATCTGTACATTATTAAATGGGAATTATCTTTGTATGATTTACGATATGATCCTAAAATAAGACGAGGTTTGAAGGAATCCAGTGAAATGTTTTAAACAGAATTCCTTGGCGAATGAACTTGGGAATGTAGATATACTATAATTTGAGCAATCAATGTCAAGTTCACTTTATGTTGGCTTTGTTGATATAATTGATTGATTAGCATGATAGTTGTCTGACTAGAATAACTTTTAGCAGGAAGGCGATGTCGAAAGATGCCCCTCTTGCGAATCGGTATTCCACGAACTATGCTTCAAAAAGCTCACAGAGTGCCATTGTGGGGCACATCTCCGGGATGACGACGCCACAATGGGACTTGCGAAGAGGGTGGACTTGATAGGGAAAGGATTGGGTTCTGGATTGAATGTTGGATTTCTATCTGGATTGTTTACGAAAGCGAAGTCTGAGAAGCTTGGGGAGCATAAAGACAATGACAATGTCATATTAATGGGTTCTTTGCCTAGCACTTCTTTGTGATATGTCTTTGTATCAGCATTGTAGAATATGTAATTTTTGGCTTGATTTGAAGAGTGAAGATTTATTTGTTGCATATTTAGGACATTTTTTTAGCTCAATAATTACGCACTGTGGCCGAGGCAACTCTTTTGTAGCTGAATCCTTGAGATTGAGGGCTTTTTTTTTTTTTTTTTATCCCCTTGGTTGGTCTATTTTTCGAAAATAAAAGACATAAGTTTTGTTGTGTTCTTTACTTTCCTTCCGTCTGTTTATTAGAGATCAAATTCTCGGTCATATCAAATGCTAGCTCTACTGAAGTATTTAAAATAAAAAATAAAAAAAAACGACAAATAAGTCTTTTTTGACGAAGAAAACACAAATGAAAGTCCGGCCCAAAGAAACGACAAAAGAAAACGACGTTGATGTTAAGCAACAGTGTGCAAATGACAACAAAAGCTACAAAAAAAAAATAGAGAAACGACAAGCAAATTGAGAACGATAGACACATTCTTTTTTGGGAGAAAGAAGTAAATTGCTTTATTAAAAAAAAAAAAAAAAAAAAAAGCTTAAAAGAAGTTTCTCAGTTTTTGTCTTTTTGAATATGATATCAAATCCTACCTGCTGAGTTAGCCCCTGTAGATAGCGGTTAAAAAAAAAAAAAAAACAAGTGAGAAAAACGACAGCCAAAGGACAATAGACAAGAGTAACTTAAAAAACAAAAACCAAATGCCAGACTCAAAGTGACTACTCAAAAATTAAAATACGACATTTGAAAAAGCAACCACAAAGACAAAATATAAATAAAAGACGGGGGATAAGAAACAATATAAAAAGGAACGGCAGTCACATTAAAAATAACAGGAACTCGACTTCGACACTGAAGTAAAAAAAAAAAAAACCGACAGATCCATTGAAACGACAAAACTGTAATTGAAAGAGGACGAAAAAGTACAATAAATAAATATGACAAATAAATTAAGAAAACACAATAAACGAAAACAAATGGCATACCTATCCAACAGGAAAACAACTAGAAACGACAATAAGATAAGAAGAAAAATTACAAGGAGAAAAGGAAAACGACAGACGCATTGAAAAAAAATACAACCATCCACTTTATGTTTTACAAAATAAAATTGTCTTAAGGGGAAAAATGACACTTTTATTACGTGGTTACAGACGTAGCGTATAGTTTAATAAGTAATTTCACGCGTAAGATTTGAATATGACTCAAAATAACAACAAAAAGACCAACCAAGAAACGACAGAAGCATTGAAAAGACGAAGGCAACTAGAAAACGACAGCAAACGGAACGCTCCCAACCTTCCTGAGATTTGTTGCTTACCCCCAATGAAAGATATTTCATTGTACGTAAGATTAGATTTTTTTTTTTTTTTCCGTAAAATTAATTATGTAGGACCTAAGATGATGACGAAAAAACAGAGCAAAATACGAAAGTGGGAGTTACTTTTTTTTTTTTTGATAACAAATAAAAAATAATGATAAAGTTAAATAATATAATATATATACATATACATTATATATACAGTTGTCGGTGACTCGATGGTTTTTGTTCATCAAGCATGAGAAAACAGAGAAATAGTAGTTGTTCTGTTATTGTTGAGTCTTTTTCAAGCAAGTGGAAATTAGGAATCTTTCTTTTCGGCTAATAGGGCCTATCCATAAACATGAAAACAGTTTGTAAAAATTTCAAAAGCTTGAATTTAAAAAAATAATAATAATAAATATAATAACATTAAGCATGAAACAAATTGATTTATGTTTAATCTCTTCTGAATCAGCACTTTTTCAAAAGTAAAAAGATGTCCTTATTCCTCATGTCACACCATGTTTGACCCTTCCTTTTTCCAAAGCAATTAGGGAGTATATTAATTGGAAGAGAATGACCAATGGGGATAAATTAATTTAGTGTATAATCTCAAAACTTTTAAGATTGCTTTCGTATTTTCTTTACAAAATTAGAGCAAAAACTTTTTCTTTTGCCCCTTTTTCTTTCCTTCTTTTCCTTTTTGATGATCTTGTTAATCTGTAAAGATACTCGAGGTTAATATTGCAATTCTTTTTTTTTTTTTTTTTTGAAACCATGAATTTATTCTCTTTGTGGGAGTCAACAATAGTACAAATTTGTGTGTGATCCAACTTAGCCTAGGGAACATTATGCCAATAAATAAAAACTTAATGTCTTTGATTTATGTCTAAATTAGGAGAAGTGAACCCATCAACATATCAAAAAGTACTACAACGTGGAAAATGAATGTTAAAAAAGTGCCAAAGAAAAAAAAAAAAAAAGCATTAGTGGAATAGAATCCCCTTTTGTGAACATTAATACCCACAAAGCTCATTTTCAAGCCTCAATTATTGTGCATGTATAAACGTAAACATACATTGACATATTTAACCTTTGTCTGTTTTTGATTCCCCAAGGAGTATTACCAATTGTAGGAATACTTCAGTACTCAATAACTATCATTAAAATTGATTGAGCAACAATGTTGAGATTCTTTGGAGTGGAGAATAAATTTGAAGACCACCGAGAGTCTATCATTCTCCACAAATCAGGTCCTAATCTTAGGTTCGAGTTAGTCTCATCGTGACGATCTGTATTATATAAATGTGTTTATATGTTACGTAAGGATACATTTCATAAAAGAAGAATAAATTTTTGTAGGTGGTAATAGAGTGAAGTTAGAGGCATGAGTTTTGACAAAATTTTCCAAACAAACAAACTTACAACAAATAAAATGATGTAATATAATATATTGGAGAAAAAGGATCTCTCTATGAAATTTCTTTGGAATTTTTGTTTACTTACAAACTAGGCCATTCCCTTTGAGGGAACGCTTGTATAAACAAACTAAACTAAGAATGTTGCTTTTCTTGTACAGCTTTTATCTTGTGTGTAATCCAAAACTTACTGAAATAAATAATGTATTTCTCTAATCTTTTTTTCCCTTCTCTCTTCTTCTTCTTCTTCAACAAAGAATTTTGTTAATGATTTCTTCATGAATGTTCCCAAATTACTTCTCGCATCGGTAAGAATCAGGATACTTTGTTGAGTAGATATGGTGCTTCAGCTTCATTATCAGAGCAAAAATTCCGTAGCATGGGATATGCATTAGACCCACCGATAAGTACCTTCAAATTCCATATCAGTCAAAGGGGAAAAAAGTCAACTCTTTTGCTCAACTCCATGTAATAATCCAGAAAAAAAAATTTTTTTTTTTGTTTTTTTGTTTTGCTTGCTTGCTTGAATAGAAAAATGGATAAGTTGAATTTGAAAAGAATAAAAATAAAAAATAAAAAGATGTAAAATCAGCTTTTTTGTGGACATTACTTACCATAGTGGAGCATATGAAGATGACAAGTCAAGGAACGGATATGGCCACCTGATTTTCAAACGACAAGAAAAAAAACACCCATTTTAGCTTACAAATAAGGACCACTTTTTTATTTTTTTGTTTTTTGGGGTGAAGAAATGCAAAAAGGGCTCTGTTTTTATTTACCATAGTTTAAGAGAAGCATGAACAATCCACTGGAAGACAACGTAAGAGACTGTCCATAGGAAGAAATATCCGATTCGGAACCATGGAAATCTCTGAAAGGCAAAGAAAGAATCAAATTTGATTGTGTCATTTAACAAGAAGAGCTAAAAAAAAAAAAAATCTTACGGTTGAGAATTGAGATTAAATGGTAGAGCATCAACTAACCAAGCAATTCAAAGCGGTCTCGCCGAGCAGGAAAACAGCATTGATCGTGTGCATGTTGATTATCAACTGCAATAACAAGGATGAAATCATGTTTAACAACAGACTTAAGCATGACTAAGTTAAGATCTTTTTTAGAGAGAGAGGTCACAGATAATCCTAATAAATGTGACAGAAGACGTTTTCTAATCGCACAAAATCCGTCCCTAGTGTCAGATTCTCGCGTTTTGATTAAAAACGGGAAGAGTAAATCAAAAAATATGTATAAATATGAAGGAGAATTTTTACTTACAAAGTTTAGGTTGTAATCTTTGATGGTAAGAAATGGAACTATGATGAACCAAAAGACACAATCTGTGAGGACAACAGCACCCGCATTCATCTGTTTACCATGAACATTTAAATAAATTTTAAAAAAAAGGGGGAAATTTAAATCATGTAAAATATACCAAAACAAAATCTGAATCATATCGTGGTAACTGATAATGATTTCTTAACCACATACCTGGAAAATTATCTGGAAGAGATAACTCAAAAGCCCGGCGGGTTGGCGAGCGTTATGTCCTGCATTGGGGCCTAAGTTATTGTCTCTGTTGTAGGACTTGGACAATACAAGAGCAGGAGTCATGTGAGTCCCTTGCTCTGAATCTACTTCCACACTATCAACCTTGTCGCCGCTAGCTTTCTTATGATGTCGGTAGCAACCGCGAATTGAGAGCAATGTTCCGAGCTACACGAAGAAATCACATAACATGAATAAGAAACAGATTGAATAAAACAGAGAGAAAAAAATCTCTTTGAAGCTCTAATAACTTACCCCAAAATAGATGGTAACCAATGTAAAAGTCCACCTGCCCAAATTTAAAAACATCCCCTGTTAGTGTCTATGAAAAGATCATGTTATCACTGAACTCTGATATATATAGAAATTTGGAATAAATTGCAATTTCTGTCCCCTTTAAGTAAGATGCAAATCGCAGTGAAAATGGTATTTTCAAAATGACTGCAAATTCCTCTGATACCATTTTAGAATACAAATCCTTATGGTACCCAATTCGAAAATAAAATGATTCTGTCGGTACATTCAAGAAAATTAACGAATATATATTCTATATATGCATTCAAAAAACAAATTCTGAATTATATCACTTCTCTTTTCATACATTTTCAATCAATCAGCAGAAACTACTGAATTCAACGTTCTACAATCATTGCCCCCAGAAATGCAAATATGATGAAACCAAAAATCCACCAAAAAAAAAATAAATAAATAAAATTTATTCAAATTTATACCAAACATCATAATTAAGAAAGGAAAAGAGTAAAATAAAAAAGGGGGTAGTTTTCTTACTGCGTATAGTAATAAAAAATGGCGCCTCCATCCACGGAAGCAGTGATGATGAGCAGAACCAAGAGCACAAAGAAAGCAACGAGCCTGAAAGCCAGCAGCCAAGCAGGGTGGATATTTTTCAAGCATGGCTTCCAAGTTTCATCGTCGTACAACACTCCCGGCGACGACGCTTCTTCCTCGGGTTCTCTTCCGTTAGTACCATGTCGTTTCGAATGTCGGAAGCCTTCGAATTTAAATATCAGAAGGACAGCAAATGTCAATGAGAGCAAGACCCAAATGGCACAAAGCAACACCCTCCAGTTCAGCCAGTAACTCGACGCCGTCGTGTCGCCGGTCATGATCGGCTGCCAAGAACTTCCTGAGGACCCTGTTAGAAAACTCATGACTATTACTTTGTTTTTCTCCTCTGTTTTTCCACTTAATGTTTGTTCTTTCACTAAAAATCCGGGGCTAAATTTGCTCCAATGTATCAAAAGGGAAAGATTATGAATTGGGATTTTGAGGGAGAAATGTATAGCTTAAAAAAATATATACAAACTTTACAGAAAAAAAAAAAATGCGTGTCCAAAGAATGAGAGAATTGAACAACAAGAACAAATTTTGTTGTTGCGAAAAGTGACTTTAATGCACAAATATACAACCAAACTCTGAAATTCAAAAATTATGAAAACCCAATTCAAGAAGTATCTTGAGGAGAGTTATGGCACAGAAATCTACTAATGGGGTTAAAAGATATGTCGCTTTTAAGAAGAGGTTGATTGGGAAGGTGTCAAGATTTATGGGGTTTTTCCTTTTTTTGTCTTTTTGGTTAATAAGTTTCAAGCTCATAAGACTACAAGAGCTAGAGAAGATTTGGATCTAATTAAGGAGAAGCTGAAATCAAAGAAAGCCCCGTGTCCTATTTCACTGCATTAATGCTTTGAAAAATATTGGATTCCAAACTTAAGAGGTGGTGTTTTTTCAAATAGAAAGATTAATTAAAACCGACATTTTCATTAAAGCAAAATAAATAATGTGATACAGTGGGAAACAAAAAAGGAAGAAGAAGAAGAAGAAGAAGAAGCTAAACTCTAAGCAAAGGAAAGGTTGATACTTACAAGGGAAAGCAAAAAAG
Organism: Ficus microcarpa; assembly: GCA_025413485.1. Lineage (NCBI taxonomy): Eukaryota > Viridiplantae > Streptophyta > Magnoliopsida > Rosales > Moraceae > Ficus > Ficus microcarpa. Next base: position 996,712 of record JAINRI010000551.1, on the reverse strand, counting down.
AAAAACTTATAAATGTGGTGGTGGTGGTGTATGAGAGGAGGAGGATGGAGATGCTTTGCTTCTTTCCCTTGAAGACGAAGAAAGAAGAGAGAGAAATATAGAGAGAGAGAGAGGCAGAAGAAGAAGAAGAAGAAGAAGAGGATATAAAACATGAAATGGATTTTATGCTTTGAGCATAAGCTTCTTTTTTCTTTTTTTCTTTTTTCTTTTTTTTTTCTCTTTTACTTTTTTGTGATATATAATAGCTTCTCACCAGTCACAATCTCCATATATCCATGCAAATATTGAAATTCCCTGAGTAGGACGCGTATATATATTGCGTGCCTTTGTCACCTTTTCTTGGGTAACAATCTTTATTTTTTTTTATTTCTTAATTATTATTATTTTTTAATGGGGTTTAGTTTTATGTCTTTGTTTCGATATTACAAAACACAAAAAACTAAGAGAGTGTGGACCAGATATGGGAGAACAAAATTTTTTTTTGGGGTATGTTTTTTTTTTGGGTTTTGTTTTGTTTTTTTTTTTTTTTTTGGGATTTTACGGTGAAGAAAGATGCTGTTGGAGTGTAAGAATGGTTTTGGGGTGCCGTGAACAGGCCTTTGCCAAGCCAATAAAGGAATAAAGCGCTGCCAAGACCGGAGTCATGTTTTTAGGTTGAAGGGATTGCAGTTTAATGGTGGGGCCCAAAAGAATTGAAAAAATCATGATATGGACCCTTTGACACTTGTGCCATTATTCATCAATCAGCGGGAGAGAGATATTTGTGGGGGGTGAGACAAGAGTTTAAAAGAAAGGAGATTTTGATAAATGATTTTGGAAAAAACTTATCTTCAAACACCCTAAACTTATCATATAATTGTAATCATCTTTTAAAACTCATAATTTCTTTATAATTTATGTATTAAACTTAAAGGTACGCAACAAAATACTTAAGGGATGTTTGGTACACAATTCAAATCTTAAAATTATAATCAAAATTTAATCATAAGCTTCATTATTAACGTCGTTTTGTAACTCAAATAAAATAATTGTCCATAACTTTATATAGACAAATCCAAATAAAATAATTTTTTTTAAAATTACGTAGAATTTCGAGGTAAACAAAACAAGTTTCATATTGATATATATTTTTTTAAAAACATATTTCAAGTTTTTACATTTTTTAACTATAACAGTTCAAATGTCTTGATAAACGCACAATCAATTCAAATTAAAATTCTACAATCTAAACTTTAACACCAAACACATGCTCATAATTGATCACGATGCTAAGATTTTGATGTAGAAAGTAGCGTGTGACTTGCACATGAATAATTATTTAAGAGCATAATGACCTCAAATTTAATGTTATAATTGGATTGACCTTATGCATGCTCTTAGTTATTGCCCCATGTGCAACTAACAAATTGAAACTGGAAAATAAATAAAGACTTTAAAAATTCTAAGAGGTACAATTATGTGGCCTTAATATTCACTAGGTCACAATAATTTAGAACTGTTACCTTAGATTTAGTCCCAGAACCCCACATTATCATTTGTAGGTGTAATCTTAGGTGCTTTGTTTTGAGAATGAATGTAATGATGTAGATAAGTTGAAATCTAAAATGTTCATTGTCAAGCTAACTAGTACAGATCACTTGATTATAATAGGGTGGGCTAAAGAAGGGATACTAGACTCAAATTATGAGAAGAACCACTAATATTTATTGAAAATAGACAACATTATGAAAATAATAAGAAAATAATTAAAAAAAAAAAAAAAAAACAACAACAACAACAACAACAACAAATTTTTTGTATAGTATCAAATGGTCACCTAAATCCAAGCCTAGATCTTATAGTTCTAGGCCTAGTTCACATTTAATTTTATAACAAGCAGTAATGTTCAAATTTATATATATTTTTTTCAATAGTTTAATTGCACATTTCGTCTCATTCTAAAGTATAAAGCGCGAAAAATCATATATCCTTAAATTAAATAAAAAGGAGGGAAATAAAAAATATATATATATATATCTAAGAAATCTCTATCATCCGGTAACACGGGATAAGAAAATTCTCCGATATATATATATATATATATATATCTTTCTCATGACTAAATGGTTGTTAAGCAACTATTATATACCATAAATACTCGGCAATGATTTAACTAATCAAAAGAAAATAAGGGGATTGTGGGACCCAAATGGTCCTTAGATCCCTGTAATAATAACGAGATAATTGGGACCCACATCTTTTTTTTTTTTTTGGGTGGTCGTCTCTTTTGCATTGGCTGGCTGGCTGGCTTGTTAGAAACTGATTTGGAACTTGATTGGTCAAGGGGTCGTTTTTTTATGATACGTAAAAAAGCAACCATCAGTTTTTCTTTTTTAGCTTTCAGTTAAAGCATGGAAATTGCATTGCTGATTCCTTGTGGGCTTGAAAAACTGGGATCCATGTCGGGATTTGTTGTTATGCAATTTTTTGTCACATTATCTGTCTTTTTAATGATATTATCTTATACCGCCTAAATTTAATAATTTATTCACTTAAAAATATTAAATATTATTTTTTAAATAAATTGATAAATTATCAAAATATTATTGAATAGATAATTATTAAGAGAAAAAAAAAATAGAACAATAGATCTGAATTCGCACACACCTTGACTTGCCGGTCACAGTTGGCTTCATTTGTACACTCACACACGTTATAGAAGCCACCTCCCTATGTTTCCTCTTGAATTACTAAAGTATCCCTATTTATATGTGTCCTTAGTCTATTCCTTCTATCTTTGGAATAATTAAGTTATGTTTGAGAGAATTTTTTAAAAGCTATTTTAATTTTATGATTATAATAGTTATTTCTAAAATATTTGAATAATCTGTTAGAAGCGCTTCTTATATTTGAAAATGCTTCCAATCACAATCACAAAATGTGAATTACATAATGGGATTCTCGTTATTGGTTTGAATTGAACTTGAAAATCTTTTATTGGATGTGGGATTTTCATCTTTAATTGATGTCTATGTGGATTTTCTATCATCAGAAAATACTATCATAATTTAGAAAGTTTAAAAGGTAAATTATTAAAAATAAAAGTTTGGAGGCGGAGTTATCAAAGATCTACAAATTTAAAGGACAATAATGTCAAAAATCCTATTAATTTTTTTGGGGTCCATCTAGATCTTGGATTTAAGTCCATAATTCAAACATCTATAACTCAAACAACAAAATCAATTTTTTGTAAAAATTTTATGCACAATTTTCATACATTGTATTATTCATGAAAAAGAGAACAAAGATCAGGGCTAGATTTGCAAAGTGGTGGTCCGTCGCTAAGGAACTCTCTTTGGCTTAAAAAAGAAAAAATTACGTGGAACCATAGGACGGTGTGATAAAGCGTACCTAATAGTCCCCAAGAGGTCCCTTGTAATGGATCCAAAACGAGTAAAATTGCCTCCTATTGTGTCAAAAAGTTTTTTTTGATAGAAATATTGTGCCAATAAAGTTGAACATTGAAGGTCACCGACTTCAATGGCTTTATACATATATATATATATATGTATATATCATATAAATATATATAATATATAACTTTGAATGATGTATCCAAATCCAAGTTCTGAACCATGAAAGAGGAAAAAGAGAACGCGCATTGAAAAGATAAAAGAAAAAGACCCGATTGTTCTACGGTGTATATTTATATATTATGTGTAATATATAAATATATGTGTGTGTGTTTTGAATTTGTTTGGAATACACAGCAAAGAATATATAGAGGGCCTATTCACACGCCTTCTGAAAGTGGTAAAATATTATCTGAATTTCATAATCCTAATCTATATTAAATTTTTTTCTCTTTTTTATTTTTAAAAAACTCAGGGGGAGTTTGGCAAAGTATCATTTCCAACTCATTTCAAACTTTTTTTGTCTTTTTCTTAAAAAGTTTTTGTCTTTTTAAAGTTTTTTGTTTTTCTGAAAATTCAAAAAAATTCACTTTTAAAATATTTTCAAACTAACATAAAAACCCCCTCATATTTTAAAAGTTTATAATTTTTTATTTCAAATCGAAATAAATTTTTTTATCCTAAAATACTCGTAACGACAAGAGAAATAAAATAAAATTCATTTTACATATTTTTTTTCCGAACATATTTTAAATTTTTTCAAATTTTTTACATCACATAATTTTTTTAATAGTTTTCTCATCAAATATATATTTTCACATAATTTTTAAAATACCACGTCTAGATATTTCTAAACTGCCGTAATGTCCAACAAGTCATATGTTGGTCATATCCAAGTGTTACGAAGTCATGAATCCTAAGAAACAGCCCAAGTGGCAAGGGAAACAACCCAGGTGGCAAGTAGTGATCCATTTTGACACGGTGACTGACTTGGGAACCAAGCCATAATAACACAAACTTTTGAAGTACGCCACAAGTTGAAGAACTTGGGCATTGTGGTAAACTTTTAGCTTAACAAGTTATATATATATGTGCACGAAATTTCTCTTCTTCTTTTTGACTTCTGGTCACTTAATTGGCAATTTGGCTTTTTTGGATTGTTTGGAAGTTTACTTAAGTTTGAACTAAAAATTTTGTCTTTTTCTGAAAAAGGTTTTTATGAATTTTCTGAAAAAGTTTTTTTGTCTCATCTAAAAAGTCAACAAAAATTAATATTACAATTTAAAAATCTTAACTCAAACTTACACATTAAACACCCCCAGATGTCTTCGCGTATGTTTGATTCATCGATTTAAGAAAAATTTTTAAGTTGAAGTTGATTGAATTTTTAAAAATTAATTACAATTTTTTATTAATTTTTCAGAAAAAGGTAAAAACTGAAATGAAAAGTATAGTTTAGTTAGAGTTAAATTGAAATACCAAATAAAGCATTAGTTTGTATTTTGTTCGTTGGTTTAAGATAAAATTTTTAAGTTGAAGTTAATTGATTTTTCAAAAATTTGTTCTAAATTTTGTTGATTTTTCAAAAAAGTCAAAAATTGATATTAAAAATAGGTTTTGTTGGAGTTAAATTTCGAATGCCAAATAAAGCTTTAGCTTACATTTCGTTCACCAGTTAGATATGAAATTTTTAAGTTGGAAATAGGTTGACTTTTCAAAAACTAGTTATACATTTTGTTGACTTTTTAGAAAAAAAAAAAAAAAACAAAAATTAAGATGAAAAAATACAGTATAATTGGAAGTAGTCAACTAATTTCGGGTTTGATAAGTCACAAGTCGCTGCCCTCTCCCCCCCCAGGTCGAGAGACCTTGTTTGGGTTAGTTCAGTAAGTAGGTGATGTGAGTTTTGAACATCATCTTTCATATTCGAAATTTAAGAGTATTGTTATTGACTTTTAATAAGTGACAATCACAAGATGCATATCATTTACAAAACAAAACAAAAAAAAAAATCGTGATTAGTGGAGGAATCAAGCTGAGTAGGTAGGTTGAGACTTCAATGGAAATTTTTCCTACCGGTAATGAGTCAAACATTCATTTTGAGAATAACAGTATTTTCGATACACATGTACATTGCGTGAATTCTTTGACAAGATTAAAAAAAAAAAAGCACTTCCAATATGATTATTTAGGTTATGATTTTGCATAATTTTTTAAATTCTGATATAGTTTTTGGAGATTTAATAATCTGGAGCTTTACATGTTACAATAATTTTTTTATAGACTCTACCATAGTTATGTATAATTCAACTAATATTATATATCTACTGGGGAAAAGGAACGTATCTATGTATTTTCTTTGATTTGTATGTGAGAATCATTGAAATATACCAGTAAATCAGTTATATGCAAGGAAATTTCTACCAAAAAAAAAAAACTCTAATTCTATACTATCGATAAGAATTATTATTTTAACTTTTAGAGTAAAATTTTCACATTCGGATTATGATTAAAAAGGAGTTTTATGTTACTTATTATAAATATTTTAAGCTGGACACTCGCATGAGACGGTTAAAAAAAACATTTATTATTGGTGTACTACAAATAAAATTTTATATTGTAAAAGCTCCTTGTAAATGCTTTTTCCCTCTTGTACGGGAGTAGTTATCAGTCAGTCAACAACAAAAGCATGAATTACCAAACATGATGAGGAAATCTCAACCATAAAAAAGATATCTGTTAAAGCTTAAAATCCGTTAGCGGGGTGGGATTCCATATTAGGCTTCATAACACACTTTTGGTCACTTGATATTCAAAGAACAGTGAAGTGGGTTTCATGTGTTTCCCAAAATTAATCTATTTAACCGGAAAAAAAAATTTAAAAGAAAAACAAAAAGAAGCGAGAATTCTTTGTTAAGCCATAAAAACATACCTTTTTAACGAAATAATGTTTTAAACCGATTAAATTTGTATCATATTCTATCAGTTATACGTTCTAAAATACAGGCTCTGAATTTACATCATATCTTACGAAAAGAAAATCGTAGCTAGTCCATATACATAAACATATACATATATCCACATTTAATGCTCATGGTAAAAAAAAATTAGAAATATTGTTGCCATGCAAAAATATATTTATAGCTAAACAGGCATAGTGTAGAGAGAGAGAGAGAGAAAGAGGGCTCTTACGTAATTTCACGTTGATCAATATGGTGGTGGAGATAGGCCCAAGATTTTGCAGCTGCAAAGGTCGAGTAGTATTGGTCTGGAAAAGAAGCTTTGGAAGCTATAAATTAAGCAAATTTGAAGTTAAAGAATAAAATGAAATTCAAGGAATAAACTCGTACAAGATGTAGAGGCTCTTATATATATATATATATATATAATGGCTTATAATGGAGTTAAATGATGTTTCACATCACATGAATGTCCAAAGAAGTGCTTGACGTGCGTTTTGTTCCCATGATTTTGGCAAGGGAATGCGCATAGCATGACAAGGACTTATTTCGTGTCCACTCTATATATTTATATATATATATATACACACACACAGATAAATATATACTAAGATATAAATTTATATACCATAGATTGTAATTGGGAGGAAAATACTGATGAATATATATACGATTATGAATCAGCAAAAAAACAAAAATATGCTGAATATTCGAAGTATGAAAACAATAAGAGTAGACTTCCAAGAACGTGACTATGTATATATATTTTTATATTCGCGTCCTCTTTTCAATTAATTTCTTCTGTGAAAATTATATATTTAATTACTTTATAAAATTATGTCATATAAAGCAGGCATGCAAGTTTTTGAGAAAAGACAAGAATTATATAAAAATATTATGTTGTAAAACAGGAATATTGTTTTGGCAGAATGAGAGCAGGAATTCATATATAATTCAACTTATTCAATATTGTAACCATTCATTAATTTAAAATTGTATGCAAGGCTTTTACTATCTATATTATGACATTAGGTTCATATTTTTAATCTAAAACAAATTGCCTGGCTTGTTCTTTGGCAAAACAAAATAAAAAAAAACAAAACAAAAAAAAATTTAGTGGGTGGAATAATAAAATAGCATACATTTTTTTGTCCTATAATTATTTTTATATATTTTATTTTCCATATTGTTTTGTTACTTATTCCATTGCCCGATAGGGTAAAACGTGGTTTCGATATATGTACTGAGTCTAACTTATGATTTGCACTTTGTGGCGAAGTTGACTCATTACAAAGTGCCAAGGAGTGGGGATGTCTTTTTCAAGCATTTAACTAGCCAAGTAAAAAAAAAAAAAAAAAAATTGTAAAAGCAAAGGAAAAAAAAAAAAAAAAGAGTTAATTATGCAACTATATTTACAGAATAAAATTACTTTGTCAAATTAAAATAATAATCTGGTGTCACCTTTCAATATAGTAGTGCCTATCTTTGTCACTAAATCGTCCTCTTACAATATCAAAAAGTTAGGAAAGCGGTCATCTCTGTCTAATTTGGCATTAGAAAGGTAAAAGGCAAAATTCAATTTTGGAATTAGGGCCGGTAACAAAGGACCAATTCTTTCTTTCTTTTTCTTTTTTTTTTTTTTCCTGAAAAAAAAATTATAAAGATAGAGGTTGGCGTACCCAAATAGTCTTAAAGGATAGATATCTTCCTGCATGATATATAAATCCCTCACAAAGTGAATTATCCATGAATCCGAACAACACAGTAGGGCGAATCGAATTCAAGCATTTAACAAGAATGACGAGTGCCGTACTAACCCACTTAAAAGACATTGGTGACACTAATTCTAATGTAATTTTAATCTTTTCGTGTCAACTAATGTGATAATGAATTGTCATATCTTTATTGATTGATGTAAGCCAATTTGACGATATGAAAACTCACGTTATCACATGTCTATCAGTAACAAAAATTAATATTACAATTGATATATCTAGGATTGTTCATAATATAATTAAGATGCAGAGAAGTATAAGAAAGATTGAATTAGTTGAATATTATTATCAGCTTCGAGTATTAACCAATCTTACTAGTTATAGTTTCTATTTAAAAAGAAAAGAACTTTGAACTCATGCCAAAAGTGTGAAGATGAAGCTCTCACTTGATCTTAACTAAAGGACTCGAGATTTGGGAAGCCCACGATACCCCACTTTCTCTAACAAAAAGAGAATGAAGATATTCCACTTGTTTTTTGCACTTTTGTCGACACCATAATATTAGACCGAAAAATTTTATGGTAAGATAAAAAAACGATATGTTATCTTTAATTCGTTAAGATATTCAACTGAGTATATTTTAATTTTTTTCAATACAATATGAAAAATAGTGAAATACTAACCATGTAATAATTTTGTCACACCTTACCTTAGAATTATCCTCTTTGCTATAAGGGTAAGACTTGGAATAGCCAAACAAAAGACTGAAAATAAATGTATGACAGAAAATTATACAAGAAAAAGGGGATTGGAAAACCTCAACAAAGTCAACAACTTCTTATCCTATATTTCATCCATCTAGTGATGAATGGTTAAGCAACCTAGGATCTTCAAATCCTTTCAAGCGAAGACAGCAAAATTTGGTAAAGAAGTCGGCTTCGAAAGCACATTCGTCCGAGTTCTAGGCTTCTGATGTGCTTATGTAAAATTGGATTCCATTTACAGAAACTTGCATAAAAGCTATACATTTCTCTTTACAAATTGGTTTCCCTTCTCACGTACAACTTTTCGACTATCTTCTGTTGAGACAATCAAGCAAAATCGATGATTACTCCCAGTTAAGAAACGATATTTTTCACATATAGCTGGAATATAACCAATGACTTGCTTTCAAAGCCTTCAAAAACTGTAACGGATTAGATTCCTTTGTCCCTCATAGGCGATTTAGCCGTTCAGCTCTCAAAAAGTGTCACTGTCATCTCCAAGAATAGAGAGGGAAAATGGGGCGATAGACACATTGAAAGATTGTGAGCCTACCCTATCGATGTGTTTCATCTCAAAATCACCTTCCTGAAATTAAACAAGCCAAACAAATATTAGTTTTTATTAGAAAATCAATTTCTCCTTTTTTAAAAAAAGGTCAAACTATCTACGGACTCGTTATTGTTAACAAGAAATTATCCTCATCCAGCAACATATAAATGTACGTAGCTTCTCATAACATTTCAATTATTACCTAAATATTGTCCGAGGCAATCTGAGCATTGTTCCTAATGGAATGCAACAATTATTCTAATGTTTACAATTCTTCAATTTCCATTAAAAACTGAGGATTCTACAATCATCGAAGCAGTATTCGCAGCAGTCTGAAGGTGTCTCTTTCCTACTTTATTAATGTATGAATTGAATGAACCATGACCTTCGAAAGGTTCCTTGGGGAATGGGAAAAAAAATCATCCAATCTTACCATTCTGCCATTGGGAGTGCTTAACGGGCATGCAGATGAGTATTCAAAACTAGTCTGAGGAAGTATTACAGGCTGTTCGCCGATAACACCCATCCCCCTGCATTAAGGAAATATAACAAAATAATTGAAAGAAAAATCGAAAGATACATACATGTCTAACAAATGGAAAAGAAAAGAAGAAGTGACTTTCTATCGAAAGAAAAAGAAAAAGAAAGAAAAAAAAAGAAGGAAAAAAGAAGTAACTAACCAGACATTCTCAGTTTTCCCATTGGCATCAGTAACAATCCAGTGCCTTCTAAGAAGTTGAACAGAGCGCTCTGAATTATTGGTAATACGAATTCTGTATGCAAAGAAATAGTGCCCCTTTGACGGCTGACTCCGGCTCTCTATATACACACTCCTCACTTGAACCCTGATGCCCTGAAAAGTGAAGGTTTTTTTCTATACTAAATACTGCTTTAGTCTGTGCTCTTATAATTGCACCTTAATCTAATTCTAATTATAGGAATGCCTTATTATCAGAAAAAGAAGGTATAACCTATGCAGTATGTCCTGCTCCACCAAAGGCATGCATTTTTTTTTTTATTATTAACAAAAAGTCGTCAGCCGTTTCTCCATTAAAATTATTCTGAAAATAAGATGGACTATTTTGAAGTTAAAATATAAGCTAAAGAACCAAATATTAAGATGCAACGTAAACAGGGATGAAATGCATAAAAAACACCAGTTATGGGTAGGAAAAAGTGATCTGATACCAAGGTTGTTGCATCACTTGTGCATTTCAAGAGGGAGAGGGGTGCAACTTCTTGTAGCTCATCACGATATTTAGCTGCATCCTGGGCAGAAATCCAAAAAATCAGCAATTTTATGTCCATAGTTTCCTGAATGTTAGCTATATTTCGGACTCTATTTAGAGATCCAAAAGAACAAGAGTAAAGACTTCAAGGAACGATGGATGACAATCTTCATTCAGGGAAGGATAAAGGTCCAATGTAATCAGTAAAGAAATAAGTAAAAATAAAGGAATTCAAATTCAGTAACATCTCATGACAGCCTTTATCTACTCACCTATTAAAAAAATAAAAAACTCAATCACTAGTATCTCTCGTTTTAGTTCCCCTCAAATTTCAAATTTTTGCTCTCCGACACTTTTCTGACCACTAATATAGGTTCAAAATGCCGCAAAGTGCGTTTGATTGAGCAGCAAAGCCGTCTTCAATCAGTAATTCGGCATAATGAAAGCAGTCAGCAATTGAAAAACACTCTGTCCAACCCTTCACAAGGCATCTCAACCTCTTAATCTACATGGACGGAAGTACATAGCTTAACTAAGCATGGCGAGTAACATAACATTTTACATCTCATCAACTTCTCGATTAACCAATCTCAGATGGATTGCAGCACATTTTCTGCTCGAATTTCAGGTCTCAAAGCACAAAGATATATTTGATTTGAACGTCATTCTCAGCCATTCAAATATTAGCCCATCAGAAAAGTAAAAACAGTGCACTACTATCAAAGCAGCTATATTGTTTTCCCTTTTCCCACCGGTATTGGTGACAAAAGTAATGAAAATTATGAAATAAATATAGGACAAATAAGGTGCTAGATATAAATTTTCAAAGGAGAAAAACTGCTCTATGAAAGATAGAGATACATTTTCATTCTCAATGTCTTGGACAAACAAACCAGAAACTACAATTTTGATCCAACCACATATTCGTGATTTTTCTAAAACTAATTTTTTCCAGTAAAAGATCAATCTTGCAATGCGAGAAAATCTTCAAAGAGAGTGTCAAAATGATTTACCTCGAATCTTTCCTCAGCAACTGCCTCTTTGATCAGCCTACGTAGCCGCAAAACCGGCTCTTCCTCTTCAAATAACTTCAAAGAGTCGCGAAGTCTCGCAGCCTCTTCATAGTCCTGCATTCAACTCGAGAAAAACCTAAAATTATAAGCCTCTGGCTCTGTTTGTTTACCCAGAATCCGAAGGAATACAAAACGAAAAACAAATACAATGACAAATCTTCCCCAAAATGAAATTCCACAGAGAAAACACCGACCTCGGATTTCGCGGCAACTTCCATTTGCTGCTTCAACAGAGCGTAAGTTTGGCTCCGAGACAAGAACGAGTTCGCCGTCGTACTCGGACTCGAACTCGAACTCCGACTCCTACCTCCGCCATTGCCGTTCCTCTCCGAAGCACAGGCTAGAATCCTAAAACCCTTGCCATTAAAGTCCCCAAAGCTAGAAACGCCATAGCCACCTCGACTCGGCGAACACCTCGCGGCGGCCACGTTGAAATCAGTGAAAAGTCTGAGGCTCAAAGAATGCATTGTTAATTTTATCTCCTCCTCCGTGAGCAAATTTTCCCTCGCTTTCCACGGAATTCCCACCCCAAAAAAATTTTCTCGAGAAAATTTCTCACGACAAATCGGACGGAGACGGGATTCGATTGGGAGCAAGACACGAGGCAAGTGTCTCGCACGTGATTTAAGGGATGTATGGCCTCCATTTCCGCTTTCTTATTTTAAAGCGTCATCCATTTTGGAAAGTCGAAGTTACCAAAGTAGCCCTGTCATGGCGGGAGCTGTGGCAAATCATTGGAGGGTGTTTTTGGTATTTAAAGATGGAATCTCTGGATTCTGATGCTTTTTCCAGGTAATATTCTCCGGGCTAGTGGGAGTTTTTCACTGGTTATAATGGAAGATAGACTAACACGTGTCGCCCTATGGATAGCCTGGGAATTTTTTTTTTTCCCTTTGTTTTCTTCCTCTGTTTTTGGATGTTCTTTCAAAATTTTGTGCTTCAAATTCTCTATATCCCTCTTTGCAAAGACTCTTCGAGTTCTAATGTTTTGTGGTCCCAAATGTGCAAATTGCGAAAAATGGGATTCGAACTTAAACTCGCACTAAGTGGGTCTCATTAACGGGATCCACAATTTTATAAGATATTGAAATTCAATTTCGTCAGGTTTAATCTATAAAGTTTTTGTAATATTTTGGATAATTACTTAGTTGGCTGATTGCTTACACACCATGGGCTTAATAATTTTCAATTTACCAGGTTATTGTGGTTATATTTGGCAAGTGAAGTATGCCATAAATTTAGTGGGGAGATATTTATTTTTCTTTAAAAATATTATCAGGAATTGATGGAATTGTAATGAAAGGGACATTTTCACATGTATTTTAAGGCTTTGTTTGGAAGCTTAGTTCAAACTTAAAGTTTGAACTAAAAATTTTGTTTTTTTCTGAAAAAGTTTTTGTTTTTTCTGAAAAAGTTTTTTGTCTTATCTAAAAAGTCAACAAAAATTACTATTACAACTTAAAAATCTTAACTCAAACTTACACACCAAACACCCTCTAAGTTTTGAAGGGACTGAATGGTGCCAGAGTTTGGAAAATAAAGTAGAATTACTGAGGTTCAGAGGATTTTTATAAATAATCTGATTTTTTTAATCAAAATAAATATTTTTCACAAAAAATTTGAATTACATTTCCATTTTACAACCGATGACATGGTGTCGGATTGGCAACAATTCACTGATGTTGGAATTGGGTGGTTCAATTGGTTCGTCAATAGATTTTGCTAATCAATCTATATCATACCAAAAAAAATTATTTTTCTAAGTGCTCATATGGTTCGTCAACTCGAACATAAAATTTTAATCTCAGTTTTTATCTTTTTCTGAAAAAATTTTTTGTCTTTTCTAAAAAGTCAATAAAAATTACTATTAAAACTTAAAATTTCCAACTTAAACTGGTGAACCAAACGAGCCTAAATAAACATATTGTACATTTATAGCTTTTATAGGTGGACGAGAGTTCCCCAACCAAACGAGGTCTTGGTGGTCTTTTCACTATCTCTCTACATCTAAAATGCATTTTTTTAGCCTTTGCCAACAAAAACTAAACTAAACTATAAAATTTAAAGAACAAGTTTTAAAAATTAAGAGACCAATTTTTGGGAAAAAAAAACTATGAGAAGCGGCGAAGTCTCAAATATATTCCAGTGAGGGTGTATATCAAATTTTTTTAAAAGATAAAATAACTTTTAAGGGGATTATATGAGAATTTTTAATTTTAATGGGGTAAAGTAAAATTATAAACATAAAATTAGTTTTAGTAGGAATTATGTGAGAATTTTTTTTATTTTTAAAAGAGATAAAATAGGAAGAGAATTTTTTATTTAATAAAAGTAAATTATAAAAATTATAAAACTTTTTTAGTGGGCTATGAGGTGCATATTACTGATATATTTTTGAACTTATAACGAGGTACATATTTACGTAATTATTCTAATGTTTTTTTTTTTTTTTACAAATATTCTAATGTGTTTTTTTTTTTTTTTTGTGGATAGGTAATTATTCTAATATCATACAAGGGACGAGGAAGGAAGAACAAGAAGCCGCCTGGCGTGTCGGCTGTCGCACTAAAGACTAAACACAAAGCTAAAATTGTGTTTTCTTTTATTTTCTTTTTCATTTCTTTAGCATGTGTACGGAGTTTCGACCTCCAATCAAAACTCTACTTTTATAACTTTATTTTTTTAAATTTTATTATTCACGTAATTTTATAACTCAAATTTTAAAAATTTATGACTTTGCTTAAACAAAATTCAAATGAAATGATTTTTTCTTATGGGGTGTTTGGTGAGTGAATTTAGTTTAAGATTTTTGAGTTTCAATAGTAATTTTTTAGAAAAGACAAAAAATTTTTTTAGAAAAGACAAAAAACTTTTTCAGAAAAAGAAAAAAATCATGATGAAAAAAGTATAATTTAGTTGAAAATAGATTTGAGTCCAAACAAGCCTTTAAATTGCATAGAATTTTAAAACGAGCGAAATAAACTCCACATTGATTTTTTTTTTGTTCCAAATATATTTTAAATTTTTATACTTTTTATATCCAATAATTCAAAATATCGATAAGTACATGATCAATTTAAATCTAAATTTTTCAGTGGAAATCTTAATATCAAATGCATGCATGTGCATGCTAATAAGCTTTAAAAAAAAAAATTTTGGAAGGAGAGAACTGGTGTGTGCGTTAAAACAAAAAAGTACATCCGTGAATTGCGGGCCTTGGCATCTATCAATACTTCCGTCTGATTTTCAATTTGTTTTGATATCTTTCACCTGCCTGCCTTGGCCAAATCCGCAGTTCCCATAAACACCCCAACCCCAAAACGTGAGCTATAAACAAAGTGACGACAACCAACTTACAAGGGACTGAAAAATCAACATTTATATCCCTCTCTCTCTCTCTTTTTCTCTTTTCTCGGAACATTTTTATATCTCGGAAGAATTGATATGAAAATTAAAGACCCGTTTGGTGAAGTAGTTTGAGTTGAGATTTTTAACTTTAAATAGTAAATTTTTTTGAATTTTCAGAAAAGACAAAAAACTTTTTGAGAAAAAGACAGAAATTTTTAAGGAAAAAAACAAAAAAAAGTTTGAGTTGAATGGTTTGAACCATTCAACCAAACACCCCCTAAAGTGTAAAACTTTTTTTGCATGATATTAATATTTTCATTCTTGCTTAGAAGACTAGCATATTCCCTTAGTTGGACGCATTTTCTCAGGGGTCATGGTCCTCTAATGCAAATATTTACTATTATATCTTCATCTACATGATGGAACTCTTTTTACAAGTATGGTATAGTTTTTTTTTTTTTTTTTGAAACAAAATTATGGAAACAATCTCTTAAATAGATATGTTTATGGTTTTTGTTCCTTTTTAATACTTGTTGTGGTTTCAAACATTACCTAATGGTATTATTATATATGACTTTACTTAAAAGTGCAAAATTCGAATTTCCCACCCCCAAGTTCAAAAAAAAAAAAAAAAAAAACTTGTTTGGATTCTTTTACCTTATATATCTATCCAATTGGAGGTCAACAAAATTGAAAATTGTTATAAGTGGGACAATAATCGAGAGACATGCTTTTTGAGAGGCCAATCCTGCAAATCACCCTTGGATTTTATGAGATTAGTCGGGCTCGTTCTAGATACCCGTTAACAAAGAGAAAAGGGAACTAATAGTAAAAACTAAAAAAACTAGCAACATAAATTATACTTTTATTATATTGATAGGTTATATCTTAATCATAAAATTAAAATTTTGAGATGTGATCTATAACGTGAAGTAATTTCACATCGCACAATGAAAATTTTTTAACATATATACTTATAAATCAGATTATTATAGCTTATAATATAATATAATAGTTAAAACAATATTACTTGCAAAAATGAGAAAGACCATGAATGCCATTAGTAGAGGAGTCTTTACTTGCTAAAGACCATGAAATGAAAGAAAGAGAAAGGAAAAGCAAAAACAAAAACTAAAGGAAGTGCGAGAGTCAGGGATCTGTCAGCACCACTTCTTGCCGGACTTAACTTCTTGTTGTCACTCACAATCATCATCGTGATTCCTCTCTGTCTGTTTTTTTTTTTTTTTTTTTTTTTTTTTTTTTTTAAGGGAACTTTTGATTTTGTTTATCTCTTCAAGTTATGTTTATAGCCCATTTGTTGACCTCGAACTGACCAACACCTGCTAACCAAAAAATTTTGTAATTTAGCGCTCTACGTGGACCTAAGTACCAAAATACCCTTGCCATTTTCTGACCTCCCAATATTAATAAGGTGATTGTTTTTCTTTTCCGTCCAAGAGTTAGAGAGTAATCACAACGAGACTCGAATTCTACGCACATGTTTGGACATTCGTTTGGACAACAACTTAATTTTTTTATTTTTTTGAGAAATCAACTTTAATTTTACTATTCTAAGTTATTATTATAATTTTATAATTCAAATTTTAAAAGTCCATAATTTTTCAATATATAAGTCTAATGAAAATGGTTTTTTTAAAATTATATAAAATTTTGAGATGGATGAAACAAGTTTCATATTGATATTTTATTTCTGAATACATTTTAAGTTTTTTCACTTTTTAACTTCAACAATTCAAACGCTTTATACCAAATGCATGATTCATTTCAAACCCATGCACCTAACATGGCCTATATCTCTTAAACTAATTATATATAAAATTGATGTTAGATTTTCCCCAATAATGATTATAAAAATTATTATTAGTTAATATTAATAGAAAATATCCATTCTAAAATTAATTTACTTTGATATGATTTGGATTGAGGTTTACTATTTCAATATTTATTGTATGAGAAGTCATTTCGCTAAAGTCTACATTTGAAAAGTGTGACACATGATACAAGAATGGACTAACCAGTTTTTAGTTCCCATGACTGGTTCTAACTTATTGAATTTTGTGGGTGTAAAAAGACATTTCATCCTCGTTTGGTTCACTCATTCTAACTCAAAATTTTCATCTCAGTTTTTGTTTTTTAATGAAAAAGTTTTTGTATCTTTTTTGAAAACGTTTTTTGTCTTTTCTGAAAAGTCAACAAAAATTATTATTAAAACTTAAAATTTCTGATTCAAACTGGATAAACCAAACGGACCCTTCATTAAAAACTGAAGTTATCAATATAAATTGCACAAACTACATTCCCAACCAACAGACGATATCCAAAATAACTCAGTGACCTATTTAATGCATGAAAATAGACAACACGAACAACGTAAACAACGCCGGTCCTCGTCCCTACAGAAAGACAGGTCCGATATTTTTCTAGGAAAAGGAAAAAAAAGAAAGAAAAAAGAAAAAAGATTCATTAAAAAAAAAAAAGGGAACCAAGGGTATTTCGGTCAATTCACCCGACAGCAGCAACCGAAATAAATAAATACTCCCCAAAAAGAGGGAAAAAAACAATAAAAAAAATAAAGGACGCTAGTAGTGAGAGAGAGAGAGAGAGAGAGAGAGAGAATACGAAAAGAAAGAAAGCTGATGAAGGCGATGAAGAAGAATTCCACAGCGGCAGCAACAGCAGCAACAACAACAACAATAAGTTCCCGTAGTACAAATGGAATCATCGGCTTTCTTCCAATTAACCGCAACCACTCATCCTCTTTTCTACTTTCCAATTATTGCCTCATTTTCCTTCATTCCTCTCCTCCACTTTCTCTCTCTTCCCTAACTCCCTATCTCTCTCTCTATCTCTCCTCCTTTCTCTCTCTCTCTTCCGGATTCTTCCCTCCGATCTTCCTCTCGCCCGTCCTGATCCGCCTCCGATCGGTTTGGAATACTTCTGGTAATCTTTCTTTCTTTCCTCTCCTTTCCACTCTGTTTGTTTGGCGAGAAAGAAAATTCTGGAAAAAGAAAAAGTTCAAATGAGTTTTTATATATAAATGTGTGTGTGTGTGTGTGTGTAGGGATATGTTTGGAGGCGATCATGTTGGTAGCGGTCCGGTGTTTCCTGCTTTCGTTGAGGAGAATCGGCTGCAGTACGATGCCAATGCGATTCCTCAGCTCCGGATTGTTTGGAGAGTGTGAGTATTTCTGAAGAAACTTTCCTCTCTGGTTGCTTTGTGATTTCCTCTTCTGTTATGCTTTCTGGATCATTTTATGGCTTTGTAAACGGACAAGCGGAGTGATTGTTAACTAGATTTTGCTCTTTATTATCTTTTTCTTAAATTATATATTAAAAAACATTATATTATGCTTGTCATATATAACTTGGACAGGACACGATCTTTGTTAAAATGGCTAATACGATCAACATTAGCTAAATTTTGTTTGATTGGTGAAGAGGAATTTTTTTTTTATAATGCTTGAAACTCTATAAGCAGCTTTCTGTTTGCAAATAAATGATTACGATCTCCGAGTTCTATCATTGGAAGATCGGTTTATTCTTCGAATTATTGTTTAATCTTCGAATTATTGGTTATCTTATCTTATATCTCAACAAGTTGTTAGCTTTACTAGTTTGCTTGCGACAGCTTGTTTTCATGGACCACCAAACTGCATTATTTTTTAGTGAAAAAAATTAGAACCGTGACAATGTTAGTGTGCTGTATGCAACTTTTTTGGATGCTTTGTTTTTTCCCGAAGCTCCTTTATTCGCTGGTAAATGGCCACAATGGTTTGTTTGTGGATCACCTGAGTTTTGGAATCTCTTTTGGCTGGTTAGATTGTTTATGAAATCATCTCGGTAGATTAAACATTTAATTTCTCTCCACCTTCTATCCTTTTGTATTATTTGTTGCGTCTTTTTTTTTTTTTTTTTTTTTTCTTTTTAAAGTAGGTTTTGGTTACCAACTTGATATTTCTATTAATGTTTAGTGTCTTTCTTTGTTGAAGTTTTTAGTTCATTTGATTATTGTTGTTGGGTTTTGTATTTCCTGTACACTTTCCAAGTTATTTTATCTATCTTGTGTATTAGAGAAGTCTCATCAGGCAATGTTGCAATTTTTCAGTCTCAGTTGGTAACGAGCCACATTGGACTGTGGATTGACCTGAGTTTTGGATTCTCTTTTATGAAATCATCTTGGTAGATTAATAAAAAATTTTAATTTCTCTCCATCTTCTATTCTTTTCTCTTATTTGTTGCCTTTTTTTTAATTAGTGATTTGGCTGCCAACCTTGATATTTATATTATGTTTAACGTCTTTCTTCCCTTTGTTGAAGTTTTTAGTTCTTTTGATTATATTTTTTGGGTTGTGTATACCTTTTCCTGTACACTTTCCAAATTTTCAAATCTATATTATGTATTAGAGTAGTCTCATCAGGTAAAATGTTTGCAATTTTTCAGTCCCAGTTGGTTACAGTGTTGGTCACACAAGCCATATGGCAAACAATCATACAACTGCCACAGGCCATCCAAACCATAGAGCCCAGGAGGCAGAATCAATTTTCATACAACAAAAACATCTCATCTCTCTGAATAACTACTTACATCAAGACAAAGCTGGTCAGTCTGGAAGCATTTTTAACCAGAACCCTGTGTCAACTGGGCTTAAACTTTCATTTGAGGAGGAAGAGCACAACTCGTCTGTTACTTCTGCAAGTGAGAACTTGAAAGCTGTCCTTCCTGTTATTTCTTCTGTTAGCGATAATCTGAAGATTGAGATTGATCGGCAGCAAGAAGAATTTGACCATTTCATAAAAGTTCAGGTAATTAACATGATGCTGCAAACCAATTTATGGTGCCGGTTCAATGTGGCTCATTCTGCCAATGCTTTTCGAATAATTTTGAGATGGAAGAAATGTTTGATACCCAGAAATAGTCTTCCATATCATGTACTTACATACGTGACTGTTTCTTTATCAATCTATTTTTTCATAAGAGTGGTACCAGCTCATAAGGTTAATGAGCTTCTCAAGTGTCCTTGGATTTTCCTCACAATGTTAGGACTCAGATTTTGACGGGATTGTATTGTCAGTTGATAGAGTAAGATTTTACGACCCCTTCTGGTGCTAAAGCATATTTCAATTTGCAGGAAGAGAAGGTCCTCAAGGGTGTAATGGAACTAAGGCAAAGCCAGACAGCTTCTTTCCTGAATGCCATCGAGAAGGGGGTCAGCAGGAAGTTGCACGAAAAGGAGATTGAACTCGAGAACATGAACTGCAAGAACAAGGAGCTAATGGAGAGAATAAAGCAGGTCAGTATGGAAGTTCAGTCTTGGCACTACAAAGCAAAGTACAATGAGTCTGTCGTCACTTTCTTAAAAAGCAACCTACAGCAGGTCATGGCACAAGGTGCCATGCATGGAAAGGAGGGCTGCGGGGACAGTGAGGTTGATGACGCAGCCTCTTACGCCAAGACAAACCGCCTTGGCTTTCTAGACGTTTCTGGAAGTTCGGTGTTCACAAAGAAGCTGATAAATTGCAGGGCTTGCAGAGTTAGAGAAGTCTCAGTCTTGTTACTACCTTGTAGACACCTCTGTCTGTGTAATGATTGTGAAGGGTTTATAGATATATGCCCTGTATGCAGCGTAATGAAGACTGCAAGTGTTTTGGTGTACATGTCTTGAGGTTTTAAAGGCAAAAAGACTTTTGTATATATTAACACATTTGTAAGTGTCTTCTCTAAGTTGTATGAATTTATCTAATTTATGATGTTATGATAATTTGGTGCACTTTATGAATTACAAAATGGAGTTTTTGCTCGCTTTGTTGCACACAATTTTGAACCGTTAGAATTTTATCAATTTTTGAAAACTGTCATTTGTCTTAATTTAATTATTTTGTTATAATTGAACGGCATAGAATTTTATCTTATAAATTGTTTATGCATTTATTTATAGACCAACCACTCCTAACAGAGATTATTGGAAGAGAAAAGAGAAGAAAAAAAAAAGAGAAGAAACAAAGAAAAGGGAATGAAGCCTTTTTGTCCTATAAACTAGCCAATGTCGTTTAAGTTTTGTGTTTGTGAGTTTGTGATAGTGACGAGCCTTTTTGTCCTAGTTTGCATTGAATTTAAAATATGTAAAGGTTAGCTAGGCTCATTGGTTAAAATGCAAGAAAGGAACTGTCCTTATCAAATAGAGAAGATACGAGTTTAGTGGAATTCTAGTTTATCTCATTACTTAGTGCAAAGTTTGTTCCTTTTATATAATAATTTCTTCTTAACCAATGCTTTTAGCATTAGTCAAACGACGTGAAATAAGATAAATTGAGGTTTGAGTTCGTACGGATGCATGTTTGATTTTGAAGAATATAAAAAAGTAGTGTAATGCTTCGATAGATTTAACCATTATTGGACTAGTTGACATTTATTTTTCACTTTTTTATTTTTTGGATGAACAGAACATACTTTCACCTAATGTTTATTATCATGGTCTCCGATTACACTAAAACTTTTAAGGTCCGTTTGATAAATGAGTTTGAATTGGAAATTTTAAATTTTAATAGTAATTTTTGTTGACTTTTCAGAAAAGATAAAAAACTTTTTCAAAAAAGACAAAAAACTTTTTCAGAAAAAGATAAAAATTGAGATGAAAAAGTACATTTTAGTTTGAAATGAGATAGTAAACCAAACGGACCCTTAACTTCTTACCTAACAAATTCTAACCAAATCTAACTTTTTTGCACCTGCCCAATTTCACTAAGCCAAGCTTAGAATATAACATGTAATTCTAGCGATCAGATTATCAATATATTTTTTTAATTTCATATATATATATATATATAATTGAATTCTTGATCTTTTTCTTCTTATATTTTAATTTAATTTTAATTTTAACACGTGTAAAAGGGAATTCTTGACTAACTGCAATTGGCCAGTTCGTTGGAAATGGATGTCCTCTAACAAAGGCAAATATCCGGACCAAGTTCAAGTGAGGTGAAGTCCAATTTGATTTTCTCTAGCCTCCGAACGTACACCAAAAGCATCAATTTTGTGCCCCCACCTGGTCAGTCTTCTACTCTGGACAAAATCTAATAATGTCCACTTGGTCCCCTTAAAAATCTATTTTATTAATTCCCACTTGAAAAAAATAGTTTAATTTAAAAAGCCTTCTTACTTTACCTACCAAATAATATTTGTAAAAGGAGTTTTGCTACTTTGGTTCACTGATTTTTTAACGCAATGCCAAAATATTCTATATGGTTTCATGCTCCATTTGATAAAATATCTTAGGGGGTGTTTGGTTCGTTAGTTTGAGTTGAAATATTTTAGTTGTAATAGTAAATTTTTTTGAATTTTCAGAAAAGACAAAAAACTTTTTGGGAAAAAGACAAAAACTTTTTAGGAAAAAGACAAAAAAAAGTACAGTTTGAGTTGAAATGAACTGATTGCCAAACACCCCCTTAAACTCAAATTTTTCATCTCAGTTTTTGTTTTTGTTTTTGTTTTTTTAAAAGTCAATAAAAATTATAACTAGTTAAAGTCAATCAATTCAAACTTAAAAATTTCAACTTAAATTGTTTCACCAAACGAATTTTTAATTCATATTATTGCTTAAAATTGATTTAAAAAAATTACATCAAATTTTAGTAACAAATGCCCTTATTTACACGACATGACATCCTCTATCTTTACATACAATTTTAATTTTTGTCTCTTAATTTTGTTTTTTCGTTCTAACAAATAGGTGTTGTTAATATCTCATTCTCCCAACAACAAGCTCAATTCAAGGTTATTACACGAAAACTGAACCTCAAAGCAACTATCTAAAGAAAACATCCACGACCGCTATAATACTAACGTCAATTATATCTATCTTCAATCAAGTTCAGATAACGTAACGTGTACCAAAAACATTTAAGTCCAAATTATACCAACGTAAACTATTCAATTTGGGACAAATCTTGTAACAATTTTTCAATTTCAGAACAATTTATTAAAATTAAGAATTTAGGAAGGTTAATTATTAGTCATTAAATTATAAAAATTCAACGGACAAAAGAGCCAAAATTTCCCCTAAAAAGTATCTCAAACGTAAAAGGAAATAAAGAATATCCAACGATTCAGATTCTTCTATATGCTTATTTATTTTAAAATAAAATTATATTTTCATTTTCCACATTTTTTGCTTTTTAAAGCCATCGTTACACTAGTCACCCTCTCACCTACTATCTCCCTTCTGACGAAAGCCAGCTTCTAACCGAAGCCAGCCAACCAAAACCGGCCTCTCCTCTCGACGGACCCTCCGAGGCTCTCTCTCTCTCTCTCTCTCTCTCTCTCCCCCACTTTCTCTCTCCTCCTTCTCCCTCTAAAACTCCATTACGGATCTTCGGATTTCTCTCAGATCTTAGCCTCTGGACCTCGAAGATGCAGAGCTCAGCCTTCTCCCTCTCCTCCTCCTCTCACTCTCTCCCTCTGTGGAAGCCTCGGCGAGCTTCTTCCAACCCTAGGTTTGATCCGATACGGCTCTCTTCTTCTTCACCGAAGCCTCGCGATCTTAGCAATGTCGCGGTCTCCGCGTCCTTGCCTCGCCGATCCTGGTCCGTCTCTTCCTCCTCGTCGTTCAAGCTCAGGCCGTGGAGCTCCGTGCCTTCTGTAAGTTCCGGCGATGAGGCGAGTAGGTTTGAGGTTAGGGCGGCTTCGGTCCCGGAGAGCGCCGGCGAGAGGAAAGCCGAGTCCAACAGCTTGGCGAGGACGCTCGAGCTTGGTCTGTTGTTCGGCCTCTGGTACCTCTTCAACATCTACTTCAACATCTATAACAAGCAGGTATCGTTTTCCTACTTTTGCTTGAATTTTTGGAATTTTTTTTGTTCGATTTACCGTGAATTACGATGAATTTGATGTACTGTTTTCCGGCTTTGGACGAAATCTTTGATGTTGGAGCTTTTGGAAATTTTGTGGAATGAAGTTTTGAAGATTGACTAGAAATAGAATTAGAGCCATGTGTTTCGTAAAAGATCTTTTTTGCTTTTCATTTTGATCCTTTTCCTTTTCCTTCTTTGTAGATTCCGTTTGTATATAATATATAATTTGTTAAAAAACAAAATAAATCATCGGAATAGAACAGAGCATTAGTAATAATAAATAACCAATTTTGTCAATATTCTAAGAGAATCGAACGATACTTTATAGATATATTGTCTCTGAGATCTATATTTTCGATAACACATACTTCTTCTAAACATGCGAATGTGTTTAGATAACTGTATAGACATATACATTAATATATTGTCTCTGGATACATTAATATACGTAAAGAGAGAGGAAGAGAAAGAGAATAGTATGTAATACTTCTTGGTTGCAGGTCTTGAAGGTTTTCCACTACCCAGTGACTGTCACCACAGTTCAATTTGCCGTTGGTACCATATTCGTCTTGTTCATGTGGGGTTTCAATCTTTACAAAAGACCAAAAATTAGTGGTTCACAGGTACTTGTAAAGTCGATGAAATTGTTTTCTCTGATATATTGGTCATTGATTTATTCATTGATGCTTAAAGAAAGCGACTTATTGACAGCTTGCAGCAATTTTACCGCTGGCCCTGGTTCACACTTTGGGAAACCTTTTCACTAACATGAGTCTTGGTAAAGTGTCTGTGTCATTCACTCACACAATCAAAGCTATGGAGCCATTCTTCTCGGTTCTCCTCTCTGCTATGTTTTTGGGGGAGGTAAGTTTCATTTTATATGCTCTTACTGTCTTTCATTATCAGTTAGTGTCTCCTATAATGTACTTGAATTTTGATGAAATTGTTTTACTGCAATCCTTTACAATCACGACATGATCTTAATTTCCATTTTTTGATTAATTCTTTAACTTTCATGAGAAATATTGTTGATAAGTAAATTTTCCAGTATTGTGTATGATTATACACACAAGCATTCACCGTTAGTCTAATTTTGGAATTTCACTGTTCTGAAATCCAATGAATTTTCTAAGTGATCTGTTGTGGCTTCTCTTTTTGTATCTTTACTTCAGCTGCCTACTCTTTGGGTGGTTGGTTCATTGGTACCAATTGTTGGTGGTGTGGCATTGGCTTCCGTTACTGAGGTCTCTTTTAACTGGTAAGAGATTGAATTTTCATGTAGTTGTTATTTGTCCAGATAAAGAAACTAGAGCATGTTGTTTTGGAACACGAATTATCTATTGCAAATTTTGATAGAAGAAATTCTTTTTCTATTTTCCTTAACCTTTTTCTTTTTTTGGGCAAAAGGGCTGGATTTTGGAGTGCAATGGCTTCCAATTTGTCGAATCAATCTCGTAACGTCCTCAGCAAGAAGGTCATGGTTAAGAAAGAGGTAATTTACACTCTCCAGATTCGTATGTTAAATGACAATTTGCTTTTGTTTCATGATTTTTTTTTTTTTTTTTTTTTTGAATTGATCCTCAGACTAAAATACTCTGTATTCAACAGGATGCAATTGACAACATTACTCTCTTCTCAATAATAACTATCATGTCCCTTATTTTGGCTGCTCCTTTGACTCTAATCATGGAAGGTGTCAAATTTACACCAGCTTACATACAATCTGCTGTGAGTATTTAACTAGAGCTAAAAGTCTATCTTTACTATTTGAAATTAAATGCACCTCATGGAGGCAATATTATAAGGGAAGAAGAAAGTTTACCAATAAACCAGGAAATAGAACCAAAATCAAGAGAAATCAATTTCTTATTTAATAAAACGCCATAAGATCTAGCCATCAAGGATCCAACTTTCACCACATAATCTTGCCGTCCCCTGCTGTGGCTAGAGTTTCATTTCCCTGTGGTTATACTTGTATACCCAGAACTAACTTTCTCATTTACATGTCATCAAATTACAGGGATTGAATGTCCAGCAAATTTACGTCAGGTCGCTTCTTGCTGCTATCTGCTTCCATGCTTATCAGCAGGTGAGGTCTTTGTAATTGGGGTTTTTTTTTGTCTCTAACTTTGTGATTTTTAAGTACGAGTAGTTGATCATTTTCTCTCTGTTTTTATAGAAATGTGTTACTCTGTTGATAATGTTTTAAAATTTTGAACCCGTGGCTTTCCTTGAGCTCCACTCTTGACCTTCGAGATAATTCTGTTTGTGAAATATGTTCAATGATCAGTGTATCTTGTATGATAAAGTACTCATTGTAAAACTATAAAATTTTTCAGTATGTTTTAACGATAGAAGCTTGCCCATTTTTGCTTACTGCTTTGTCACAAAACAACCCCCAACCCCCAACACACCCCCCCCCCCCCCCCCCCCCCCCCCCCCCCCCCCCCCCCGGTGCTCTCAATCTGTAGAATACTGTCATCTTTTTAACTATTTTTGAGTTTTTAAACATTCTTGAATGAACTTTTTGGAAAACTTCATTTTGTACCATAAGATGGCACAACTGACACTTAATGGGTTGAACGATGCAGGTTTCATATATGATATTGCAGAGGGTATCACCTGTTACTCACTCTGTAGGAAACTGCGTGAAGCGGGTGGTGGTCATCATCAGCTCTGTGATTTTCTTCCAAACACCCGTCTCTCTGATCAACTCCCTTGGTAAATCACTTATTATTGATGTTGCGTGAGAACATTTTAAGAATCGAACTTTAGATATCTGAACTACAGTTGTTATCAGTTACTCATGTTTTCCCTAAATTTAATCTGTTTCAGGAACTGGGGTTGCACTTGCTGGAGTTTTTCTCTACTCGAGAGTGAAGCGCATTAAGCCAAAGGCGAAGAGTGCTTGAAGGCATTGAGAAGCAATTTTGCTGCTTACAGAAGCTGTCATTAGGTGAAGAAATTCTAGATTGATGTGTTCAACAAATTGTTTGTAGATCAGATCAGGCAAAGGGAACTGAAATGTTTTTTTTTTTTTTTACTTTTTGTTGTTGTTCTTCTTGTTGTTGTGCTTATTGAGGAAGACATTTTATTCTTTGATGACTGGGGAGTAAATGTTGGGAAGAATTTTGTGCTAGTACTTTCTAGCTTACTTGTAAACTCGCACTTCTCTGGTTCATCATTCGAATGTATGATTTAGTCCAATTCCGAGGATTTTTTTTATTTTTATTTTTATTTTTGGGTGTGTTTGAAGGAATTTTCGCTTTTCTGTCTAATGCCATTGCCTACAAAATATTTCAATTATGTTTAGAAATCTTTTTTTGTCTTTTAAATGTAGTAGCTGGCAATTTTGTTTGGTCAAAAATTGATAAAAGGAAAATTTATTTGCAGAGAACAAGCATGTTGTAATCCTCTAGATATCATAATTTCTTCCGGTATATTTGTCTCTGTCAATGCAATATTTGTTATAATAGAATGGAAAATAGCTCATGCGTTTCGGGGAACCATTTGGCTCCATATGAACATTTTCAGTTAGATTGCGATTTGAATGTGTTTGGCAATTAGATATAGGTCTTGTTTGGTCTTTTATCTCATCTCTAATTAAAATATATTTTTTCATCTTAATTTTTATATTTTTCTCAAAAAGTTTGTATTTTTTAAAAATTCAACAAAAATTTTTAACTTAAACTTAAAATTTTTAAACTCAACTCATTTATCAAACGAACCAATAGCATTTGAATGAGTCATTTCAATTGTGTTTGAGGAAAATGTGTAATATTCAAACATGTATTGGGCAGTCACAATTGAGATGTATTTTGTTGGGTCATTTTACAGTTTAAGGCAAATTTTAAATGGAACTCCCCTAAATTTTGTTGAAACATGCTGTTTAAATGTTTTTGTTCAAATATTGACATCCAAATGTTTTCCAGCTGTTCTAGGCCCCTAATTTAGTTCTTTTGAATTTTGAATAGTATTCGGATTATCTTTCCATTTCATTTCAAAACTTCCACGACTCCTTTCTGAATTAAACATGAATCTTTCAATTCATTTGGTTCTCACTCTCAACTTCTTGTGATAATTCCCATATCTTTATTCAAAAAAAAAAAAATATATTTTATGTAATGAGTCTATTCTCTATTCATATTTAAATAGGAAGATATTGAAATTGATCATTAATCCAATAAAAAAAATATTCTGATGAAGATTCATATGACTAAAGAAATAATTGTCAACAAAGTTGTTTCTTTTTATGAAATTTATTTATTTATTTTCTACGTACACTTCATAGAAAAACTTTTTTTTTTTCCTTTCAAATATTAATATTAATCATTTACATAATAATTTATATTGTATTGAAGTTCCCTTCAACAAGGTTTTCAATAAAGATCTTCCTGTAAAACCAACCAGAAGAGCCCCAAGAAACGACGCCGTTTTATTTTCGAGCCGTTGTGGATGACGAATGATGGGTTTAATGATATTCTGTGGCAATGTTGGTGGCGGGAAAGTGTAGATGGCAGAGGTGATCGGCGGGTAGAGAGACTGGAGCGATGTGCGCAACATCTCAAGTCTCGGGGTTCAAACACTTTCCGGAACATCTCCCGAAAGATCAAGGACCTACAATAGAAGTTGGAATCTCTCAACAAGCATTCACGGTTAGGGGATGTTCGGGGTGAGACTCGGCGTTTGGAGAATGATTTAAATCGCCTTCTTGTTTTGAATGAATCTTATTGCAGACAAAGGTCCCGTGTGGAGTGGTTAAAATTCGGGGATCGGAACACAAAAATTCTTTCATGCCAAAGCATCGAATTGACTTAAGAAGAATGGTCTCCGTGGTTTTGAAGAACCCTCTGGTGTTATGAGGACTGATGAGGAGAGTATCATTCTAGAGGTTGAGCGGTTCTTTTCGGATATTTTTCAGACCATTTCTCCGTCGGCGATCACTTGTCAGATGTGTTTTTGCAGTTGGTCTCACCTAAGGTGTCACCGGAAACTAGTTTGTTGCTTGAGGCACCTTTTTCTGGAGTGGAGGTTAAGAGAGCTTTATTTAGTATGGGTCCGACTAAATCTCCAGGCCCGGATGGTTTTCATGCTCTATTTTTCTCAAAAGAATTGGGAGTTAGATTTGATTAGTGTTTGTTTTGGGGTGTTGGAATAAAGGTCAATCAGTTCGTGCTCTTAATTCAACAGCCATGTGGTGCTTATCCCGTAAGACATTACAAATCCGAGGAATGGTGTCGGATTTTCGCCCTATTAGTCTATGTAATGTGACTTGTAAAGAAATTACAAAAGTTTTGGCTAATAGGTTGAAAGGTGTCCTCCCAGAGATCATCTCCCAAGAGCAAAGCGCTTTTGTTCTGGGACGTTTGATCACGGATAATGTTTTAGTTGCTTTTGAGGTTCTTCACTCTATTAGGAGGAAGGTTGGTGGCAAAGAAGGTTTGATGGGGTTTAAGCTCAACATGAGTAAAGCTTATGATGGTGTGAAGTGGCCTTTTTAGAAGGAATTATGAGGAGATTAGGTTATGGAGATAGGTGGATTCGGCTTGTTATGGATTGTGTATTAACGACACATTTTTCCTTCATTATCAATGGTAGTGTGGAAGGAAATGTTACTCCCTAAAGAGGGCTTCATCAGGGTTGCCCAATTTCTCCATATCTCTTTCTTCTTTGTGCTGAGGGTCTGTCGGCTTATGATCAAAGATGCAGAAAACAATGGCAAGCTCTCTGGTATTGCTGTGGCTAGACGTGCTCCTAAGGTTAGTCATTTGTTTTTTGCCGACGATTCTATTATTTTTGGGAAAGCTAAGGTGATGATTGTCAAGCTATTTTGAGAATTTTAAGCGAATGACTATGCTCCCAGGTGTCGGGACAAGTCATCAACTTTTCCAAATCCTTGATTAACTTTGGCCCTAATGTTAATGACGAAGTGCGTGACGTGATTCTAGGTCAGCTAGGACTCTCGGCTAGCAATCTTGTTCATGATAATTATCTTGGCTTACCATCCTTTGTTGGAAGAGACAGGAGAAGCACCTTCAATGAGATTAAGGAGAGAGTTGTGAAGGGAAGAGTAAAGTTTTCTCAATTGGAGGACGGGAGATCCTTATAAAGGCAGTTGCTCAAGCTACGACTACTTACACAATAAGTGTTTTCTGTATCCCTTCTTCACTTTTTCATGAGCTCCAACAACTTGTGGCACGATTCTGGTGGGTTTGGGAGAAGCTTTGTCGGCCAATTAAAGCATTAAGATGGAATGGGGTTCCGGGATGTTGGTTCCTTTAACCGAGCTTCTTGGCAAAACAAAATTGGCGGCTAGTTAAATGGCCTGATTCGCTGATGGGAAAGATCTTAAAAGCCAAGTATTTTCCGAATTCCGATTTTATGAATGCTAGCCTCAAATCTAATGCTTCTTATACTTGGAGGTCCATTATTTGGGGTAGGGATTTATTGTCCAAAGGCTTGCGGTGGAGAGTTGGAAATGGCCTTTCCATTAAGGCTTTTTCAGATCCATGGATTCCCAGATCCTATGGTTTTAAGCCTCTTGTTCATGCTAATTCTTTCCATCCTGATAGGAGAGTTGCGGATTTAATTCATAATGTTCGGTGGGATAATGATGTTATCTGTAGCTCCTTCAGTCATATGGATTGTGAAGCTATTCTTAGTATCCCATTGGGACGGTGTGAGAATCCGGATGCTCAGATTTGGCATTTTGAGAGTACTAGAGGACAATACACTGTTCGTTCTGGCTATTGGTGTGCACTGGCTAGTAAGGATAAACCCAGCTTCTCGAATAATCTGGTAGGAAGATCTTGGTGGGGGAGATTGTGGAGCTTAAAGTTGCCTAGTAAGGTTAAACTATTTCTGTGGCGAGCTCTTCACGGTATACTCTCATGTTATGATTCGCTGGGATCGCGGGGGATTAAGTGCTTGAGAGGTTGTCCTAGGTGTGAAGGAGGTGTTGAGGCCGTGTGGCATTGTTTGTGGGATTGTCATGTTGCTCGGGAGGTTTGAGACTCTTCTTTTATTTGGTCAAGTTTGAAGATTACAATGGCTGTGTCGTTTGATGGTTTATGTATGGATATTGGTGAAAATGGAACTCGTGATGAGCCAGAAGTGTTTACTGCTATTGCCTGGGCTATTTGGCAATCAAGGAATGCATGGGTCGACTCCAAACGTTTGAGGGATGCTAGAGACACTTTTGATCTGGCTGGAAGAGTTTTTGGAGATTTCCATCTTTGTAAGATTGATTCAGTCAAGATAAGAGAACCATTTGCCGCGAAAATAGCGAAATGGCAGCCGCCATCATATTGTGGTCTCAAACTCGTAACCGATGTGTCGGTTTTTCTGGGTTCAGGATTCGTTGGTGTTGGCGTGGTGATTTGGGATCATTTGGGAGTTGTTATTGCTGCTTTGAGGGAAGTTTTTAGTCCTCGTATTGCGGAGTGTTTGGCGTTGCGGGAGGGGCTATTCTTAGCCAAAAATCTGGGGTCGCAGATGGAAGCTATGGTGACAGATGATGTTCGTCTTGTACATGAGGTTCAGAATCCGCTCTCAATAAGTGACGACAGTCCTTATTTAATCGCTGATGTTGTGAACCTTCAAACAGAAGGAATTTTCAGTTCATGAGCTTATGTTCCTAGAGGGGCAAATGGTCTTGCTCATTTACTAGCTACTTCTGTTTTCAGTTTTTTTTTGAATAGTTCTTTTGTATATTTTTGTCTTGCGTTCATTTCTATAGCAGTTATGGTAGATTTGTCACCTTAATGAAATTGGAACTTTTCCTCCAAAAAAAAAAGAAAAAGTTAATAATAAAGATTGAAATGCGCCTCGTTGTTATGTTTTGTATACGGCTGAACTTTATGTGTAATGATAATGGTAATAGTAATCTAATTACTGATAGTTATACTAATGAAATACGGGAGTGATATCGGCCAAACCATAATAGGGGTCCTAATTTTGGGTCTCTCTTTCTCTTCTCATCTTCATTTCAAAATCCGATTATCCTTCCCATCAGAGAAGGAGAGGTAGGATTTGTCCATTTTCTTTTTTTGTGTTTTATAATCTAATTAGTATTTTCTTCAGGAATAAAAATACAAGTCCAATTCAATTTCAGTCTAGGATGACGACAAGTTCGTTTCACTCAAAACTCAAAACTTAATTTACTTGTGATAACCTGTTTTTGTTTATTATTTTGCATTGTTATTTGTAAGTGTCCGATCAAAAAGATTTTAGACAGACAAAAATTGACATCTACAACAAATCCATTATCATATCCGTCAGAAGAGCTTATATTGGAGACGAAGGGCGTTTTGAAAGAGTCAAAGATTTATTTCTTCTGGAGCTCCATTTTGTCTCCTTTGTGGAGTTACGTGCATACCAATCGGCGCACGAAAAAATCTTTCCTCTATATTAGTAGAAACCACTGTTTTCGATTTTTTTATTTACAAGATTTATGATGTAGTGTTAATTTCAGTTAAATGAAATTTTTATCCAAGCAGAAACGAATGAATCTTAACAATAGAAAGAGCTATTAATTTTTTTCTTTTCTTTTTCTCCCCCTAGTAAAAAGAAAGCGCTATTACAAAGCATGTCACAAAACATTCATATAAATGCGGATAGTTTTTAGTTTTTACTAATAACCTTTGTTTAATTTATTTTTCTTCATATCCCTCACATAATCTTCGTGCGCATGTGTGTGTATATATATATAGAGGAATATTCTTTCATCCAGCATCCGGCCATCCAGCAGGACAGAGAAAGAGGACAACCCTAAAGATTAATTAGTACAACTCAAGAGACTATACAATTCAAGAAATTAATCGGTACCAGTGTCATTCGTGTCCGACAAAAATAGGGTGCCGAACAAGAGAGTAGGCCTATATATATTTTAACACTCTCAAGACATATCTCAAAAAAAAAAAAAAAAGTAAAATAAAATAAAGACACTCGCATCTCAAGACATACTAACAGAGAAAAAGTTTACCCTCAAAAAAAAAAAAAAAAAAAAAAGCTTTTAAGCTGAATTCGTTCTCTGTTGTTTCGAGTTTCATCTACGTATTAATTGACCTCACTATTCACTTGGGAGATCATCTCCACCAAATCCAACTCCTCCTTCACCACATGATCACCACCGTCCATCACTCCATGATGATCATCATCAACATTATCCTCTGCGGGCAGGTCCACAGCAAGTCCTACTTTCTCATCATGATGACCGCCAAAAGTATAATCACAACTCATGATCATCTCATCAAGAAGAGAATCAATAGTACCGCACCCGTCCTCTTGGAACATCATGTTCTTGTCGAAACAAAAATCCGGGTCCTCCTCAAAATCGATGTTGTAATTTTGAACTTCCAAGGTTTGAGGCTGATGTTTTGTCGTTGTTAACGTTCGATTGTCATCGACATCAACGACGGATGTTTTTCGTTGACAAGGTCTAGTGCGGCTTGACGAGGAGCCCAGGTTTAAGCTCTTGATGTAATCTTGGAGAAGAGAGCTTCTAGGGCACTTGGAGCGACATTTTCTCTTGGAGAATTGTCTTCTTTTCGTTGCGTTCCAGTGGTTTTTGATGGAGTTTTCCGTCCTCCCCGGTAATCTCTTCGCAATCTCTGCCCACTTGTTCCCTATTTCTTTATGTGATTCAATCAGAGTCTTGTCTTCCTCCTCACTCCATGTATCCTTCTGCAAAGCACAATACAACACAATTTTTGCATCGTATAAAATTTATATATATAATTAGTAGAATTATGTTTCACCAAGTATAAACAAATGTAAAGAAAATTATAAACCTTGATATCAGGCCTAAGGTGGTTATGCCATCTCTCTCTACACTGTTTTCCAATCCTTCCAGGCAACATCTGGGCAATGTGGGACCACTTTCTCACTCCATACTGTTCAACCAGTTGGATCAAAAGCCTGAAATTTGTACACACAATTGCATGCATGCAAAAGATTAATTAACGGTTATACAAGAGAAATGCTATTCATCCCGAAATCAAATCATCTAAGCAAATGAGGAAAATTCATACAAATGTGGTAAAAAGGTCACATGTAAGTACATGCGATGGTGAGTCAGGTGCAAGAAAAAAACGCAAAAAAAATTTTCGTGTTCGTGAAAGTGTCGAGAAGAACTCATAGGAAAACGATTACAACATTAATTTTTTCCCCCCCTACCTATCTTCTTCTCCTGTCCACTGGCCTTTGACTGAATTAGTCTTCTTGTGGCCTTTCCTTAATGCCCTCCTTTTTGCCGAAGAAGAAGTCTTGTCCTTGTTCATGACCACTTTTTTGTAATACCCGTTTGCCGCAGTTATGAATGAAACTTTGTCTGGTACGACAAAGTTGGTCGGCGTAGTAATCTTTCCACGGTTTAAAGGAAACAAATTCCAATCAAAACCAACATTACTTGTCTCCAATATCGGATTTCTACACGGGAAATTCAAGGATTCATGACCACTTTGGAAGCTTTCTCTGATGACTTGGCCAAATGGCTTATTGTAGTACTGATCATGAAAGCCAAAGTTATTCACAGAACCAACACAAGAGTAATTAGTTTCGAAGGGGTCGAAAGACGGGGTTTGGGGCGAGAAAATTGGATTCGATGAAGACCCGTTAACGGGATGAAAGTGATGATCGAGATGATGAAAATCTTGAAGAAAATTGTTTTTTGGTGAAGGTGGTGTAATGGGAAGGTCAAATTTCATGGAGGGTTTTGTATAGTTCTCACATAGAAGTGGTGGATGATAGACATTATTGTCTTCTCTTATAATAAACTCTGTTTCAAGCTCCATGAGATAGAGGGCAAAAGAAACAAGGTAATGGAATTTTTTTTTTTTAATTGGAAATGTCTCGTTCCTGTTAATTTCTTGCTTAATAAGTAAGGACTTGAAGTGGGGTTTTTTTTTTTTTTTTTTTGGTGGTTGGGTTGGGTAGATAGATTGATCATCACCGTCAAGTCCGAATCATCAATGGTCAAGTTTGCTTGGAATAGCAAAGACTGTTGGACTAGCTAGAAAGACTTTAACTTCTTTTTTGACCGTCTTTATTTTCTATTAGTATTACTTAATGGTCCTATTGCAGCTGCAATTAAAATGATCAATAAAAGCTTTAAGAAATGAAAATGGTCGTTACTTAATTTACATCCTTTTTTTTTTCCCGGTAGAATGCTTAATTTACATCCTTGACGTTTGGTCAAAGAAGTCCAAATTAGTTTTTAAGCAAAAAGATGAAAATTGCAAATATACCCTTTTATTCAAATAGTTCACAAATTATCTTTATGGCTTTTGAGACTAGCGCATTATCATGTGATTGATTCTATTCTTGATCATTTGGGTGCTTTCTTTCCATAAGGGAAAAAAAAAAACTTTTGGTAATTTGTTTGATATAGGAAACTATGTGAGAATAATCTTAAACCTTGATTTAAAAATTGATCGAAATTTAGCATTGATGCCTCGAATTTGTCACATTTTGACATTTCCCCCTAAACTTTTAATTTGAAAATTTTATCACCTGAAATTTCTAAATTATTGCAATGTACTCCATATCGTTAATTTTACAATAATTTGAAATTTGAATTTGAAGATTTACATCAGGGTTTGTATTAGATTTGAAAATTTTTAGTCAAAATGAGGTTTTCTGTCTTTACATGAGGCATACGCAAATTTTTCATGACTAATTTAACGAAATTTAATTCATATAAAGTACATTGCAACTATTTAGCAAGTTCAGGGGTAAATTATCAACATTGGAAGTTTGGGGGCAAGTTCTCAAAACTTTACAAGTTTGGGGAGAGTACTTGTGCTAAATACCCAATTTTGGCTAATCGGTTAAGAGGAATTGATTATTTTTCTTCATTAGGATTAACGTCATTTAGCTAGTCAGTCATTAAGAGCATAATTAATGATACATTTGGTCGCAAGTAATGAAGCACGAGAGTTGGGGGGGGGGGGGGGTGGTGTGGTGAAGAGAGTGAAGATTTGTTAATTTTTCGTAGGAAAATTTGTTAAATTACTCACAGCTATTTACTTCTACATGTCGGAGTAACGTCGAGCATTCAAGCTGTTGTTAATTGCATTAAACCATTAGTAATTAGAGAAAAGCTTCAAATTTGTTCACCATCTAATTAAGATATTAAATAGGCAGTCATGAATTAAATTAGATTAATGTTGTTGTGTTTATTATAACCTTCAACTGATCAAGCTCTAATGCAATATATATATATATATATATATATATATATATCCAACGATCCCATTTCCATTGTACGTGCCAAATTGAAAGGAGGGAAAAATTCTAACCAGAAAAAGGCTTGGAAAACAAAGAAACAAATCAAAAAGAAGAAAGGAATGGACGGATTGAAAGCTTCCATTCATTTCCGGAGAATTATATTGAATGAAGGTGGTTGATATGATACATAATTGTTTGGTTTCGAATTTAGGTGATTTGAACGACTTTGGTTCGAATACAAAAATCCAAACAAAAATATTTAAATTGTGATTCAAATTGGCGTTTTAATATGTAAATCTGAAAAATGAATAAAATCAAAACATGTATTTGGATAACAGTTGAAAACAATGGTTTGAGTTGAGTACAGAGGGAAATGAGAAAAAAAATAAAAATAAAAATCTGAGTAGAGTTACCGTTGAAAATGAGTTCGGATTGGGCAAATTTGTGCGGGGGAGGGGGATTAAATATGAATTTGAGGTCATTTCTATGTTCCGGATTTAAAAAAAAAAAAAAAAAAGAGCCTATTCTCAAACACAGTCGACATTCCATTCTACATAATTGTACGTGCTCATTCTATTTGAGAAAATTACTTAAATAATCATATTTTTTTTCATTTATTGACTAACATAACACAAGTTCTCGTCTCTTTACCAGCATGACACAAACTGTAGTTTACTTTAGTTTAATGTTATGTTATATTGGTGTAATATTGTTTTTTTTTTTTGGTTATATTGATATAATGATATTCAAATTTGTTTCATTTAGGTACTTTTCCGTCCTATTTTGATTTGAATGGGCCTAGTTTTTTCCTTGAATCGCCTATAGTAAGGAGCTATAAGGCCCGTCACTTCTCATAACTCTATTCATTCATCATTTGAATGGGGCTCCCATCCAAATTGCCCAAATGAGCTTTGAACCTGCGAAACAAACTCAGCTAATAAACAATTTTAGAATCACAATTGACCCAATAGAAAACCACCTTAAACATGTGGTTAAACACAACTGCATCATACTTCCGGGTCAAAGTTATAGAAAATCTGATCAGACAACTTAGAAGACAAGTAATAAAGCTTTACGCGGTATCAAGGAATTCAACTTGTACAACAAAGAAAAAAAAAAAAATACAACTTTCCAATTGATTTCATAGACAGAAAAATCTCATTGCATTTGGATAAAATACAGAATCTAGTCTTCTGTTTCTTGTTTAGTTGTACAACATCATGTACTATTCTCTCGCTGGTGACATTGCGAATACTGATGACAATGATGTTCTCCAGACGATGCACACATCGGACTTAAGAGACGACATTACATTTCATTTCATTAGCAGATTGCAAATCATCATCTGAGGATCAGCTAGCGGACGCTTGCAGCTAGATACTCACAATTAAAGAACTTGTCGTCCGGTGAATGATTTTCACTGATTTCCATGAATTCAGCACTGCCAAAAAGGTTTAAAATCTTCATCTGACACATTCCCATTGCGAAGTCAAGGTTGAAAGAGTGAATTCAAACAAGTTTCTTGCAGTAAGTACCAAGAGATTTCATAATGGCCCATGTAAAATGAGCTCATGTGACATTCAAAGATTCAAGTCTTTCAAGTACTGAGCTTGATTTCTCGCCGCAGCATGGGATCCGAACAAGCTGCACGCCACGAGACAACGGTATCCAAGTCCACTATGTTTAGGGACATGAATGTCCTTTCAAGGATATCGTAGGGCAAATCAATCTGGCAGGTGGATCGGGGCTGTTGTTCTTCAACTTCACTCACTGGGAGTGAAATTTTGCAGATCATGATCAAATTAAACTTGTATTGTACCACAATCTATACCAATTACAAGTATAACAGGAAATTAAAATGTGCCCGTGGAGTGAAAAGATGAACGTTCTTCCAGATAAAAGTGCTCTAAAAAAGATTGAACTAAGCAACAAAATAAAACCAAAAAAAAAAAAAGGGAGTGTCTGTGAGGAACAAGAATGTTCTCCTATATAAGAGATGTTACATAGAAGATTCCCTAAAATGAAATAGAATAAAACAAAACAAAAGAAAGATTTGTTAATTATATGGGAGCCCTCTTTTCATTACCCAAAAAAAAAAAAAACCCTTGTATATTTGAGCGTGGTTTTAACAAATGACTGGATCTGATCTTGAGAAATGGAACTAAAATTTTATAGAAAAGTAAAGAGTAATACCTGTGTCACTATTTTTTCCATCCCATCCATTTTTAATTCGCAGATCCAAGGAATCTCTCCTCTCCTCCCTCTCACATCCCTCCAACCAAACAATGGAGCTGTCCTCTTCCCCCTCCACTCTCCGCTCTCCCTCTTCTGCTTTCTATCCTCCATCTTCCCTCCGGCCAAACACATTCTAAAAGAAAATTGCAAAAATGTTCGCATGGCCATGATGCAAACTGCTTTACTTTTCTCTCTGAAGCAAAAGTTTTGAATCTTTACTCGCCGGGTAAATAAGTACCCAAAATCTAAAACAACTTAATTAATTAGGTAGTTTCAAACGAGGATTCCTTCGCTTTTCCAAGTGGCACTTAAGCTTCTACTTTCATACTTTCAAAGTTAACGTGATTTTTTTATTATTATTCTTTTTAAATTTAACAAAGCCCTTTACTGTTTAAGATCAGGAAATTGACTAGTGTTCTTTCCCTCCGAAAGACAAGTAACAAAGCATTGGTCCATATCGAGGAATTCGATTTGCACAATTCTCAATGACTTGATCGTGCAATTTATTTAGTCCTTTTCAAGAGTAACTATCAACATCTGAAGAAATTTAAGAAATTCACGAGTTCGTAGATAATACAGAAAAAAAAGAAGGAAGAAAATATATTTCTATAATTGATTTCTTAGAGAATTCTCATTGCATTTGGCTAAAGAAACTGCAGAATTTAGTACTCTGCACTAGTCTCCATTGCTCGTTTACTTGTACAGCATCATGTATTCATCGTGTCTACTTCTACAACATCATGCATTCTCAGTCTTCTACAAAACGAAAATTTCATCGGGGGAAGCTCGATGTTGGTCGAGAATTACCTGTCTTTTAAACATTTGTTGGCACGCGATTCCTTCCCAAAACCGGAAAGTTGCACTACTGTTCCACCAATTGATCCACGCCGGGATGCGCATTGAATGAGCCGATTATCATTGAGAAGTTTGAAATTACATTAATTTGCGCTCTCATTTTCCGACATCTCCTCATGCACACTCCCTTGCTATGACATCCACTTCTTCAGGTCTCTACTGCTGCTCCGGTCAAAGACCGCAAAATCAAGAAAGCTATGGCAATGAACATAGACAACAGAGATGACCATTGGCTCGTCCAAGGATTCAGTTCATGACCATGACCAAGGCACCTGAAGCAGGTCATTGTGCGATCAGACTGGCGGCTCGGAGTACATCAAGTCCTCTTTGCTCAGCTACCGACTCATTAATTGCAGATCTCGTGGCTTGTGGCGCGTTGAACAGGTGATGATGAAGCTTTGGCTTGGCTGAGCTTTTCTCCTGCAACTTGACAGCCTGGAAGCCCGAGTCTCCAATGCTGGATCGGGATGTGAACTTCATGAAGCGGATAAAAAATGTGATTTATCAGATCATTATTCAAGGAAAGTATTTCTACGAATGAAATTTTGCAGATCCTGATAAAATTAGACTTGTAGTTGCTGTTCTATTAATTTGTGTGACATTTGTGTACACTTTCTATACCAATTACAAGAGGAAATAAAACTGTCCGGAAATGTTGAATTAAAAAATAAATAGAAAAAAATATGTGCAAGAAAACTTGTAAAAGAGATCATGTTCCATAGAAGATTACATAATTTTAAATGAAAATAATTAAACAAAATAATGAACCAAAAGAAAGATCTGTTAGCTTTTGCCCAGTAGTCTTTGCATCAGCTAAAAAAACTTGTGAATTTGAGAGTGGTTTTTAGCAAATAAACAAGCTTTGAGATTTTCAGCAATTAAATAAAAAAATTCAAGAAGTTAAGAATTTTACCTGATTTGCCAAGAAAATTTAGTGCGCTCGTACGCCACTATTTTTCCCATGCCATCCATTTTTAATTTGTGCATCAACGGATCCACTCTAAAAATTTCAACTTTCCTTTGAGCTCTAAAATTCTACCCTTTTTGAGTAACATTTTGAAAACAAGACAACAATTCTCTAGCATCTTGCTTTAGGAAATTTGAATCCTATTTACCTTGAATAGAAAGAAAAAAAGAATAATAAAACTTCTTTTTGATGCGTTTGCCTTGAGAGATTGCAGTCGTCTATATGTATAGAGAATTGGGGCGACGAAATCGAAGATGAGCGATGAAATCGATGAAGGGACTAGAAATTGAAATTGAAAAGAATCTTTCAGGCGGTTTCCCATGGTTTACAATGTACAAGGGAGAAACACAAAGAAAAAACATAAATGAGATTAGGAATAATATTATAAAATTTTAAGAGAATGTTTGGACATCGTTTGTAACCGTTTCCATAACATTCATCAATGATACCGAAGTTAAATTTGACACGTTAAAGAACCTTTGAGAGAATCTTTTACTTAGTTTTCCACTGATGCTCTGTAATTAACAAGTTTAAACTTGAGGACATCTTTCATGTGACTTCACATGGGTTGTAATATGTCAGTTATAGTCAAAACACTAACCGTAA
This sequence comes from Ficus microcarpa, assembly GCA_025413485.1. Taxonomy (NCBI): domain Eukaryota; kingdom Viridiplantae; phylum Streptophyta; class Magnoliopsida; order Rosales; family Moraceae; genus Ficus; species Ficus microcarpa. Next base: position 955,926 of record JAINRI010000551.1, on the reverse strand, counting down.
CGTGACTCGGAGCTTTATTTATGAGAGAATATTAATATTGACGTGATTCATGACTATATTCGTATTCGATGAAACCAATTCAATACAAACGTACAATGAAAATAACAAACCAATTAATCGGTGGAAACGTTCTATACGCCGTGTCTACCAAGTCATTATGCTTCCATGGCACAACGTTGATTCAAGAAGAGTTGACAATTATTTGAACTTTCCGTGTATCCACGAGCATTAATCATCCAACGTCTCTTTTCCTATATTATACCTTTTCCATGTTTGTACTTTACCGGAATTATTATCAATTATCCATTCAAGTCATTCAGATTATTTAGTTGGAAAGTTTTCATACAAATTCACAAAAGAATTCAAGTTGTCTAAATATTTTTCAAAGAACCTTTTTTTTCTCCACCCTTTCTGACAAGGTTTGTGGTCGATAAGGCGGAAGTAGGTACTGGGCAATGATGGATGGTGTGCCTTCTCCGATGAAGCTTTAGACGATCAACATCTCATTTCAGTTTCTCGTGAAACAAATTGATCGGTAAAATGTCCGAGTGTACATAATTTCAGGAAATTATCTAAGTAGAAAATGACGTAATGGAAAAAAAAAAAAAAAAAAGAAATCCAAGAGACTGGCCTAATTTTTAGAAAGATCGAGAGGCAATGTGAAATTCTTAATCCTATCTTGGAATTAGCGAATGCTCTAACTTATAATTCTTTGACGAACTGTTCTCTTCTCCTTATTTATTTTCAAGTCTTCTCCTTATTATTTTTTTAAAAGTCGATTGTTAATTTCTAAGCAAGGAACATCTACTTTAGCAGTAAAATAAATAAATAAATAAGTAATTGGTCTAAATAGTCTCTGAATTCTTTCAAATGTGAAGATTTGTTCTTTTTTTTTGGCCCACCCTAAATCCTTATTTTTTGGCCATTATGGTCATTTCCGTTCAAATTCGTTAACTTGTGAGAGTATTTTAACAATATAACATTAATTAATTTAACAAAAATTAAAAAAAAAATCATTAAAAAAAATCAAAAAAAGTGTCCTCATATTTCTCTCTCTCCTCTTCCTCTCTTTCTTCTCTCTCTCTCTCTCCCCCTTTTCTCAAGACCCAATTTGGGGTCATCGGCATCATCGTGGGGGAAAGGGCCCAAAAACCCAGATCGCAAATTGGAGGGGGGTGGGGGGACCCAAATTGCGAATTTAGAGGGGGTAAGGGGGCGAACCAAATCGGAAGGAGAGACCGCCAGGGGCGGGGGGAAGGCATCGACTTTGTGGTAGGGGAAGGGGCACAAAAACCCAGATGCGAATTGAAGGGAAAGGGGGGTGGGGCGAATGGAGGCGGGATGGGGGGACCTAGTCACAGGAGGGGAGAACAGTGGTGGGGGGGGGGGAGGGGAGGGGACCCAGATCGCGGGGGGCGAATGGCGGCGAGAGGGGTGGACTAAGTTGCACGGGAGGGGGGGGACCCAGTCATGGGGTGGGGGGCAAACGGCGGTGGGAGGGGGGCTACAAATCTAGAAAGGAAGTAGGGGGCAACTCAGTCGGCGTTAGGGGGGCCAGACAGAGAGAGAGAGATGGAGGGGGAGGGGAAGGGGAGGGAAAGAGAGGAGATGGTATTTTGATCATTTTAGTGTAAAGATTGATCATTTTATGAAAGTTCTCCATGAATAAAATTTTCCAGATCTAGATCGTATTTATAAACTGGTCGTTCCAATTTGTATGAAATATGTGTACCAAAATCTATACCAAGTATATATGTATTTTAAAAATTTGAACCAATTACAAGTATTAGAGCACGTTAAAATGGGCCCGACAAGTGAAAAAGTGAATGTTCTTTCCCATAAAGTTGTTTAACCAACAAACAAAAAATAGAATAAATAAAACCAGTTCATATGAGGAACAAGAGTTTAATCCTATGTAAGGGATATTACGAAAAAGAGTCCAATTGAAAATTAAAAGAGAAAATCAAAAAACAAAGTTTTACAAGAACTTAAGAATATTACCTGAGGTCATTATTTTCCCATGCCATCCATTTCTAATTTACATATTGATGCATTCTATCCAATAATTTTAGCCATCCTTTGAGCTCCAAAATACTACTCTCTCTGACTAAATTTTTGGAAACAAGACGACTCTTCTCTAGATCTTGCTTTAGGCCGGAAAGCACTATTTTCCTACGAGTAGGGTGGAAAAAAAACCATAACGAAGCTTCTTTTCGTTGTGTTTTCCTTGAGATAATGGAGTCATATTTATAAAGAATTTAGGCTATTAAGTCGACGATGGGATTAGAAAGTCGAGATCTTACAAAATCTTCTCTGATTTGCAATATACAAATTGCATTATTTACAAATTGCAAATATGAAAAAAATCAAAAGTGAGATTATGTAATGCTGTCTACGTTTAGAAAGAAATCATGTGGCATTGAGAATCATATGTATGGTTAAAAAACAATAAATATAGAAGAAAAAAGTCAAATTTCATTCTTAAATAAATTGAATTAACAATTTTGAATTATGAAAATTTCCTTTTGTAATAATTTCATTTAAGAAAGTCGAATTGTATATTAATTTAACTCTTAGTCAAATACAAGTTGTTTTCCTTATTTTATTTTATTTGATATTAGACAGTCTCAGGGATACCAATTTTTGAGCTTCACAATACTAGTCTCTCTGAGTAACATTTTGAAACAAGATGACTCTTCTCTAGATTCTTGCTTTTAGAAAAATAGACTTAACAAAACTTCTATTAATATATGTTTGCCTTGAGATGTTAGAGTCGTAATTTCAAATTGCAAATGGGGTCAAAAATCAAAAGTGAGATTATGTTATGTTGTCCATATTGGAAAGAAATCAAGTGGCATTGAGAATTCGTTTTTATGGTTAAAAGACGATAAACATAGAAAAATAAAATAAAATTTCATTCTTAAAAAAACTTAATTGAATCAAAAATTTTGAATTACGATATTTCCTTTGTTGATAATTTAATTTAAGAAAATCAAACTCAATAACAATTTAATTTCCAAAAAAAGTACAAGTTGTTTTCCTGTTTTCATTTTCTTTTATTTTTTAATTGGGAAAATGTTAAGTGGATCAATTTTAATCCTAATTTTTGAGTACTAACCTACCTAATATGTAAATTGCCACTTTGTTTTAGTAAGCAAATTATTTATAAAAGTATTTTATTTACTTCAAATAGTTTTGAAAATTAGCCAATATGCTCCAATTTCTATTAACTATTTAAGAGCTTTTTACTTTTATTTTTTAACGTCCCTTTGAAAAGACACGTAACAAAACAATAATCAATATCAAGTAATCAATTTCGACAATTTAATTTGTTCATCTGATATAATTACAATTAGAGTTTCTTGGGTAATTTTTTCCCTTAAAATTCTTAAAAGATTTATACATTCCAATCTTGAGATAGTAGACATATATAATGATTCCATAGACAGAAAATTCTCAACGCATTTTGCTAATGAAAAACTACTTAATTTAGTACTATGCAATCGAACTTTTTTTTGATGCATTTGCCTTGAGGTCGTATTTATAGAGCTTTTAGGCGATGAAATCAATGATGGACTTTCTAAGTGAAACGCAAGACTTTTTTTGTGGTTTTGCACGACTTACAATGTACCAGTGACGAACGCAAGGCAAAAAATTAAATGACATTAATTAGGAGTTATATTACGAAGCTTTAAGAGAATACTTTGATTCATTTCGTGATCATTTCCATAACGTGCATTCAATGAAACCGAATTAGATCAACTTTATAATTTTAAAATGTTTATGGGAATGTTTTACTTACTTTTACATTTTTTACAGTACATCAGTTGCACACACAACAAAACATTAGCGATAACAATGGTGATACATTTAATATTTTTCAATTCCGCATCATATTTCACGTGACTTCGTACAGGTCATAATGTAAATTGAAATGGAGACAAAATTTTGGCATGGTTAATGAACATATTTGCATTCGATGAAACCGATGATAATACAAAACACGAGAAAAGCGATGGAACCAAATCATCAATGGATGTATTACCCAACGGTGGAGATGTTCAATAGGCCGTATCTACCAGGTCATTATGCTAGCTTGGCACACTGATTTAAGGAAAAGTTAAAACATATTTGGATTTTCCATGATTGCCTGGTGCTATCCCCACCCTTTCAACCTGATGGGAGGAGCACCGGCCAATAATGGATGCAATATGCCTTCTTGGATTAAATTTTAGACTTATAGCTTATTTGGTGAAATGGTTAAATTTAAACTAAACTGTACTTTTTCATCTTAATTTTTATCTTTTTCTGAAAAGTCAATAAAAATTATAACTAATTTTTAAAAAGTCAACCAACTCAAGTTTAAAAATTTCAACTCAAACCGTTTCCCCAAACAGACCCTTAATATCACATACCAGTTTCTCCTGAAACAAATAGAAACTCGTATACACATTTTCAAGAAATTTTACTTTAAAATGATTACCTAAAGAAAAATTATGAATCCAAAAGTCTAGCCAAATTAATTGTTAGAAAGTACTGACATAAGGTGAAAAAATCCAGTGAAATTCTTAATTATTTGTAGAAATTTTTTTTTTTTTTTTGAACTTGGGATGGAGGGAGTCAAATTCTATAATACTTTGTGGTGAAGTCATGTGTGAAATTACTACTAAATTATGTGTGCAAATGCAAATATTGCATCTAGTAATTAATGAATGCTCGAATTGATAGTTAGTTCATGGCCATTCTCTTTTCCTTATTGCTTAGAATTAAATGCTAATCTGGTAAAAGGACTAACTATAGTTAAAAAATAAAGCATGAAATTTCTATGTACAGGAAATTGGTTGGACGGGCTACTTTCTTCTTCATCATGTAGTTCTACAAGGAAGACCTTGAAAAAAATTTTAAAAAAAAATTGAAAAAAGAAACTTATGTTTTTGGGAAGAACAACCATTTTCCTTGCAAGGAAAAGTGTGATGTATTCAGACAATTATGATGCAACGATACTCGGTAGCTTAAGTTTCAAGCATTATGATCTGCGGGCTAAAGTATAGAAAATCTCAGACGACGTAGGTATACGTAGTTTTAAACGAGTATTAAAACTGGTAGTTTTAATATGTGTGGAATTATATGTGTACCCAAATCTATGCCAATTATATTTTCGTTTAAAAAAAATAATAAGTGTACCAATCACAAGTATTATAGTAAATTATAACGTGCCCGAGAAGTGGAAAAATGAATGTTCTTTCACGTAAAGTTGTTTAAGCCCAAAAAAAAAAAAAAAAAAAAGAACAGAATAAATAAAGTGAGTTCATATGAGGGACAAGAATTTACTCCTATGTAAGGGATGTTACGTAAAAGAGTCAAATAATTGAAAAAAAAAAAAAAAAACATAAAACAAATTTAACAAGAAGTTAAGAATATTACCTGATGTCACTATTTTCCGATGCCATCCATTTCTAATTTGCATATTGATGCATTGTCTCTAATAGTTTTAGCCATCCTTTGAGCTCCAAAATACTACTCTTTCTAAATAACATTTTGGAAAATACAAGACGACTCTTCTCTAGATCTTGCTTTGGAGAAAAGCCTATTTTCGTAAAGAATTAAATAAATAAAATAAAAAAGAATTTTAAAAAGCTATAATATGCCTGGTGTGACATCATCATTTGCATAAAAATTACTTAGTGAAAGGGATGATAACTCAAACACGACCAAAGCCAATGGAACCAATTGTGGGACGATCAACCATCCACAATTGGAGGAAGTATTAATTTGGTTGGGTCAAGTGGGTCATATTTTTAAAATTACCCTTTACAAAGGTCGAGCAGGAATCATCCTTCAACATTAGAGCTTGATTTGTAGGACGAAAATGTAACGAGGAAGAGGGATTTGAGAGGAAATTAGTACGTAGAAGGATTTAAAAGGAACCCTGGTCATTTAGTAGAAGATATAGAAAAGATTAACAAATGGATTGAATCCATCAGAAGTCCCAATTTTAATATCATCTAATTTAAAGAGATTAGAAAAGGTTACAATACAATATTAAGCTCAACTCCAATCTCTTCACTTTGGTTGTTCTTTTCCTCCTCTTTTCCATTCCTCCTACTAAACACATCATTAGAATTTTGTAAAGATGACTACGCTTTTGCATTATACAGTGATGACTGAGGACATGTACATGATGCCCTTATTCGTCGGCAAAGGGTTTTGGTTATATATATATAAATATATATATATATATATATATGTACACACATTAAAAATGAATTCGAGAAAGAGAACTCACTTCAAGGAGTCTAGCACGTCTCATGTTCAACTAAGTTAGCCGCTAGACCACCCACCTCATGCCAAGCTCCCTACTCTGATATTGTCGAAAGAATGAAAGATCACAAAAAGAGTTCACGAAGAAAAATAAACAAAGCAAGGCTTCGTAGATATCCGTTAAAATTGGAACGACAAAGTGAATATCTGCGCAAGGATATTGAAATACATAAATCGAGAAGAAGTTGCAAAATAAAGGAATAGTTATAGCTTACTTTCATTTTCTGACCATTGATTGAAGGTGGTAACAACAATATACGCTATGTAATAATTTTCTTTGGAAAGAAAAATGTTCAGAATTTCCAACACACAGTATTAGCATCAAAATTGACACACAAGAAAACCACCTCAATTGTGCAAGATCAACAAAAGCCATCTAGCCATATTGGTAAAAACAGATGCAAAGGTGAAAAATATCATAAGCCTCTTTCCCCGAAAGCTTTCGCAGGGTTCGTCCAATCAATTTGTGAGTGGTGAGGGAAATTGTATGGCATTTCAGCGGCAGAAAACCATGCGTCGCTTAAAACTCTCACAACTTCTTGGTGAACCACAGCATTGCCCTTTGGCGTCAAGTGCAATCCGTCACTGTAATGAAGAAGACAAAGCACATGAATTCTTAGTAAAATTCTAATTTCCTGAAAATTACAAATCCTGGAAAACTATACACATATATGTGTACATCTATTAGCTCTTACGTGTCTAGGGTTCAATTCCTCATGGGAAACCACTCTCTTAAGGATCATGAAATTCTACAAGGAAGGATTTAGCAAGCCAAACCTAAGGAATTTCTTCTGCCAACCCTCTGTGTCCTGCATCTTGGACCACAGATCGATGGAGCGGAGACCCATTTCCTTGGCTAGCTCAACGCACTCTTTTGCATAAACTCCTGTTTCTTCGTTGGTCCTTTCTGGCAATTTCCCAGCGTTTTTGCCGTATAAGGATCTGTTGGACTAAATGATTAATGAACTCATTCAACAAAATAAAATCCGAAAGATATATAGTTAAGGATCACAAATAGCAGTAAACTTTGACGTGCACATTGAATCTGGTATGCAATTTTCGATTATCATACCGCGCATATTTGTTACGTCCTTCCTCATCAATAGGTGGTGGAGTAATAAGCACAACCACCACCGTGGGAGAGCATTCCTGCAATCAATCGAAATGACTAAACATATATAATGAGAAAAATAATCATGTGCATGAGCTTAGCTACAAGACTACCCTCCGTTTGCCTCACAAGTTTAAATTCAAATTTTTTATCTCAGTTTTTATCTTTTTCTGAAAGTCAATAAAAATTATAACTAGTTTTTAAAAAATCAACCAACTCAAACTTCAAAATTTCAACTCAAACTGTTTTACCAAACGCATACAGGTTTTGAGAGCCAAACTGGAAACTAAATACCATAATTTAGCAACAATCTGAATTCAAATAAAGGGGATTAAAATGTTTTTGCGTCAGGCTTAAAACAATTAAAACATCAATTATATATTGACCTAAAAAAGAAAGAGTTTAAGGATCAAGAGACAGAATTTGAACCTTCAAATGAAGAACGATTTTTCTGAGATTGTTCTTGTACTCTTCAATAGGAACATATTGGCGTTCACTTGTTCTCCCCAAAATAGCAGCGTCATTGGCTCCAAAGAAAATTGTCATAACAGATGGAGGTTTTGTAGAGTCCTTAAAAACAAAGCCATATCAAAATGACAAGTAAAAATAGCAGTTGATGTTTTTGAGCACGAGCACATGCACGCACGCACACCCTCCTTTCCTACTAATTAGGCCCCTGCCCCTTGTGAATATTTAAATTAAATGAGAAATAGTAAATTGGATGTATCGCATTTGAATCATCATGAAATTAGATGAGATGACCCACTTTAACCACCTTTTCAAAAAATGACAGACCTTTTATTTAGTTTAAGGCCTTTTTTTAACTGTTTTAACAATGTTCAATCACTAATATACGAATAGTCTATTACTGATGAATCAATAAATTATTAATTAACCTTAGTTAATCATTCATTGATATCAATCAACTGATGATTAACCATCAAGTCCACCAGTGATCAACCATGATTGACCACCATCACTGATTTAGAAAGTTTGTGACTTCTATTGAGAATGGATTTGGAAGGGCCATTTTCCCATAAACCACATTATTCAAAACCAAAATTCTTGATCAGAAACAGTACAACGACGAAAACAAGCACAAACTTATATGATGGTCACCGGATATGAATCCAGAGATGATATGTATACTTTATTGGTACCAAAAATATGACTCCAAAATTCCAATTACGCAACAAATGAATACATTGTATGAATTATCTAAAACTAATAATATCAAAAGAAAACATATAAGTCATTAATTTCCAATTTCTGAGCTAGTGAATACAAGAAACTTACCAATGGAAAAAGGTGATACAGAAGAAACAAAGCCCATCTGGTGTTGTAACCACCATATCCACGGACTAATACATCAGCCTATTATCAACAAACCAATAGAAATCCAATTTTTTCAATTTTTAACCAAAGAACTTTCAAAATCAACTTGTGGGTGTTTTTTAATTTTCTATGTTTCCTTCAGAAAAAAATGAAAAAAATAATAATAATAAATGAACATAAAAATAAACCTTGCGAGAGTATGTGTTAGCAAGAGAAGCTCCCCAACCTCCGGGTCTGCAGGACTGCTCTTTTATGGAGTCTCCAAACAACACTATTTCAGGCCTCATTGTTTTCTCTCTCTACTCTCTCTCTCCTTTGCTATTCTCTATCTACTCTCTCTCTCTCTCTCTCTCTCTCTCTCTCTCTTCACAGAAACACAAATCAACTTTTGTTTATCTCCAAAGTTTGGTGTGTCATGCTTATCGGAAAAACAATAATGTTGGGGTGTGTCGTGATTAGCGTGGAGATGAACTTTTTAATTTGTTTAATATTTTTGCTCAAAACGTGGAGATAAATTTTTTTTTTTTTTTAAATATTTTTGCTGCAACATATGAAGATGACATTCGAGACCAACTTTAACTCTTTTTTAGTTGTTTTTTTTTTTAAAGGTACTTTTTAGTTTTTTTTAGGTTTTTTTTTGGTAAATAGTTGTTTTTAGTTATATACAGTCATTTTATTTCTATATATACATATATATATATATGTGCTTCTATGATGTGTCTGTTTTTTTTTTTTTTAATTTCTTTCTTAGGAAAATTGTAACATATAACATATTTTATAGGTATTTTAAAGTGTAACAGATTAAATTAAACATGATAAATTTAACACATTTTTACAGATAAATCCTTGAGTTTTCTTTTAGTAAATCCTTAAATTTTCTAATTTAATAATTGATTTACAAAGAATGTATTTTTAATTTTTTTTTATAACAGGGTTAAATGCATAGTTTCAAGTTAGAGAGAGAAAAAAGAGAAAGCATCGTATTTTTGATATTATGTATGATCATAAGTATTATCTTATTTATTACTATGTCTAAAATTTTATACTATAATTTATTATTATTTTCTTCAAAAATGCTACTTTTGCACTTTTTTCATATGACAAAACAAATTATTCAATAAGAATCGAGCTCGCCTTCTGAATCTGTCTCTTCTGTTTGGCAAAAAAAAATAATTCGGATTGCCCTCAAACATGTAATTTCTACCTTAAATTGGGGATTCAAACCCATTCATTATTGTAATAAATTCAGATTTTTCAGCTGAACAAAATATCTTCAAAAATTGCATGAGTTCGAACCGGTGACCCAATTGCTGTTAAAATTCATGTCATTTTTTTTTTATGTCGTCGTTTCATGGTTTGAAGAATTGTTGTTGTTTATGAACGTTTTGGTGGAGTTTTGGTTTGAGTGCTGGGTGTGTGTGTGTGTGTGTGTGTATTTGGTTCCATTATGTTGTCCTTTTCAATGTTTTAGGTATGTTCTTGGTTATTGGTGTTCATTGAGTTTGACGTCGTTTCCATTTTATGTCGTTTTTAAAGGCTGTGGCCGTTTTATCTCATCACTTTCTTAGTCATCATGTCGTTTTTTTAGTACTGTGGCTGATCTTAAATGTTTAAGTCGTTTCGAACGTTTTGCTGTCGTTACTCCATTGTACTCGAATGTTGTGATTATTTTCATTTTATTATTGCCTATGAAATTCTATAAGGAAGGTGACATAGTGTTATTAGTGTCCTTTTGTATGCGTTATTTTGTTTTCTTTTGGGCTATTATTGTTCGTAAATCGTAACGCTATATAAACGTAAGAAAAGAAGTGTAATATCTTCTATCCAAGATTGAGATATTGAAAATAGTGATTTTTTTTCTCCATTCTGGTGTTTTTCACTTTTGGCCATGAATTTGGGTTGATCTTCTCAGCCTGCTTCATCATTTGGTATCAAAACAGGAGGTTTGAAGTTCAAGTTCCATGGGTACATGAAAAAAGGGTATTTTTCTAAGAACATATATATACTTAAACTTGAGAGGCGGTCTATATGACTTGGATTTTAAAGAAGTGTTTGAACTTCTCGTTGGGTGTGCTTAAAAATTCATAATTAAGGGACTTTTTGAAGTAAGAACTCAAACAAATAGTGGATTCCTAAGTTTAGTCCTGGTGGTGTTAAAAAATACATTTGGACCTTCTTCTTTTTTTTTTTTTTTTGGGAGAGAGCACCCAATTTCCTTACAAGAAAAAGTGCAACATATTTAGATGACTATGATTCAATAATACCAAAATTACTTATAGATTCCATAGACAGAAAATAGACTCCATAGACAGAAAATTCTCATTGCATTTTGATTAAGAAACTACAGAATTTGGTACTCTACACCTGTCTCTACTGCTTGTTTACTTGTACAACGTCATGTATTCTTCTCTCACTAATAACAATATTGCAAATACTAATCTTAATGAACCAGCTTAATCATCCGGAACAACTATCCACCTGAAGCCTATGTGATACATCGTAAAGCTCCAGATATATGTAATGATGGCTATGGCGAATACAAGATCGAAACGGGGCACCAGCGTAACCTCAGTCAAGTTCTTGCGATAATAAGTTCCTGTAGAATTGAACATATTTGAGGTCAATTTCTATCACCACATAATGCACGGCATCATAAGAAGTTGCAGGCCATGAGCGTGGCACAACCCGAGACACCGTCGATTAACCAAGTCAATAATGTTGAGAAACATGAATGTTCTTACAAAGAGATGATATTGAAGGACTCCATCAGGGGCTGTTCAGCTTCATCTCCGACCGCTGCCTATGAGATTCTGCAGATCATGATAAAATTAAACTCCTAGTAATTGCCGTTTCTCTATGTGTGAAATATATATACCACAATCCATACCTATTACAAGTACATGAGAAAATTAAATGTGCCCTTTTGGTGACAAGATGGATATAATGGTTTGTTTAGGATAATTAAGTGGTCCCAGAAGATTGAATCAAGCCAAAAAAAAAAAAAAAGTGAGTTAATATGAGGAATAAGAACTTGCTCCTATATAGATTCTTTTTTTACAAAAAAATAAGAAAGAATTGTTACACAGAGGAAATCATTAATTTTCATTTAAAAATGAAAACTATAAAAATCATAAAACCAAAAAAAGATCTGTTAACTCTTAAGGAGTACCTTTTTTTCATCAGAGAGATAGAGAGAGAGAGAGAGAGAGAGAGATTCATTAAAGAAACAACAAAAATTTGACAAGAAGAAGTTGAAAACATTACCTGATATCATTAATTTTCCATGCCATCCATTTCTAACTCGTATATCAGAGGGATACTCTGTAATAATTTTAGCCTACCTTTGAGCTCCAAGTTACTACTCTTTCTGAGTAACATTTTGAAAATAAAATGTCTCCTCTCTCGCCATCTACCTTTGGGAAATTAGGACCCTATTGTCCTGTGAACAGGAAAAAAAAATTAACAAAACTTCTTTTTGATGGATTTACTATTAAAATTACTCAGTGAAATGGATGATAATACAAACATAATAATTTTTTTTAAACAAAAATAAAAGTATTTCAGCATTGATTCTCCCCAAATTCGTCACCCTTGGGTAACTTGCCGTCCAAATTTTTAATTTTGATAATTTATCCCCTAAACTTGTTAAATTGTTACATTGTTCCTCATTTAGTTAACTTTACTTTGAATTGAAGATTTGAATTTAGAAGATTTGAATTAGGATTCGTATTAAATCTAGAAATTTTTGAACAGAAATGGGGTTTTCAATCTTCACATGAAGCGTACATGGATTTTTTGTGACTATGAGAAATTAATTCATATGAGGTACACTACAACACTTTAGCAAGTTTAGGTGAAAATTTATCAAAATTAAAAGTTTGGGGGCAAGTTATCAAAGGTTAACAAGTTTATGGGCATCAATGCTGAAAAATAAAATTAAAAAAAAATGGAACCAATGGTAGGATCAACAATTGGGGAAACAATTAATTTGGTTGGGTCTTGTAGGTCATCATAATTTTCAAGTGACCCTTTACTAAGTCACTGAAAGGTCTATCAGGAATCAACCTTCAACATTAAGATTGTTCCGCTATTTTGTAGAAGATAAAAGAGGGAAAAATGGCACATCAAGTCCCAATTTTTATCTCTCCTAATATATGAAGAAATTGGAGAATGGAATCCATATCAAATACAATCAAAATATAAAATAAATAAATAAATAAAGGTCATCCCACTCTCCTCACTTCTACTCACTTCTAGGTTATGTACCTTTCTTTCCTCCTATCCTATTTTCTCTTCCTCTAACCAAACACATCCATAGACTTTTATGCAGACGACTGCGTCTTGGCAGTAATACAGCGATGATTGAGGACATTACACGACGCCATTAGTCGTCAGCAAAGGTTTCCGTTATAAAGTCGATCGAACTCACCCCTCTTCTTCTCCAGTCTCTTTGTTTCTTTGAAGTATTCACCATGAAAAGCTTTCAAGCATGTAGAGACTGATGAGAGGGCTTTGAGTTCGTAGTTTCCAGTTTTCTACATGAAAAGCTTCAAACGTGTTGACCATTTTAAGACATTAAACAGGCAACAAATAGCATTCTTGTTGTATTTCTCTCAAAACAAAACAAAACAAAACCGAAACAAAATAAGATCTTAACCGTGCGAAATTTGCACAAAAGAAAAAATCTGAGAAGCAAAACTTGAAAAACTGCAAAACATTCTGCAAAAGAAAAAAATCGATTTAAAAAAAAAAAAAAAAGGAAAAATGTTTAAACAAACATAAGTAAATGAAGAGAAAGAGTGACTCACATCAAGGAGTCTAGCACATCTCAAGTTCAACTAGTTAGCACCTGCTAGACTACCTATCCCATGCCGAGGTCCCTCCTCGGACATTATTTAAAAGAAAGAAAAATCACAAAAAGAGATCGGGGAGAAATAAACCAAGCAGGGCTTCGGGGATAGCCGATAATTGGAATGATAAAGAGAACATTGATATAGTCCCTCCGCAAGAATGACATCCACAAGCCAAGAAGAAGTTACAAAACAATTAATATTTAGCTTACGTTCATCTTCTGAAACTTGATTGAATGTGGTAATTGGCAATAGGCTTTAATTTTTATTTGGAAAGCAAAATGTTCAGCATTTCCAACATACAATATTAAAATCAAAAATAAAGAAAACAGAGAGTTTGACCAAGTTGGTAAAAGGAGGTGCAAGGTGAAAAATATCATAAGCATCTTTCCTGGAAAGCCTTCTCAGGGTTCTTCCCGTCAATTTGCGAGTGGTGGGGAAATCATACGGCATTTCCGTGGCAGAAAACCATGCTTCGCTCAAAACTCTCACAACTTCTTGGTGAACCACAGCATTGCCCTCTGGTGTCAGGTGCAATCCATCACTGTAATGAAGATACAGAGCATATAAATTCGAAAAATATGAAACCTAGAACTTCCACCAAGCTGAACTCTGCATTGAATTATTTACGTAGTTTATCAGGTCTGCCTTAGAGTACTCCATCTTAGTAAAATACTAATGGCCGGAAAATAACAAAACCTGGAAAGTGATATTATTAATGGAAATGTATTTTTTCCTACGAGCTAGTTGAGTGTTTAGGTCATTTGTTTCTCTCACATGGTCTAAGGTTCAATAACTAAAAGGAAACCTACTTGGGAAAAAGTATCAGTTCCATGATTCCATTGTCAGCAAGCATTCCAGTTTGAAACTCATGCCCGTCTACTATCTCAAAAGGAAAGAGCACATCATAGTATTTCCAGCACTTTCTTATGCCTTTTTTTTTTTTTACTTTCTCCTTTTAGGTAAGAAGAAAACCAATCTGATTATCATGAACAGAAGCAAGGATGGTTTACATAACTTAAGGGGGAAAAAATGCATAACTCAAAAATGGTCGGTCCCACTTTCTTAATGATCTGGAAATTCTATAAGGAAGGATTTAGCAAGCCAAACCTTAAGAATTTCTTCTGCCAACCCTCTGTTTCCTGCATCTTGGACCACAGATCAATGGAGCGGATACCCATTTCCTTGGCTAGCTCAACGCACTCTTTTGCATAAAGTGCTGTTACTTCATTGGTCCTTTCTGGCAATTTCCTAGCGTCCTCGCCATATAGAGATCTGTTGGACTTGATAACTAATGAGCTCATTCAACAGATAAAATTTGAAGCATATTTAGGTTCACAATATTGTAGTAATCTTTATCTTTAAAGCATGTTGAATCTGGTATGCAAAATACCATGACCATACCGAGCATATTCATTACGCCCTTCCTCATCAATAGGTGGTGGAGTTATAAGCACAACCAGCACAGAGGGAGAGCATTCCTGCAATCAAAATGACTGGACACAATGAGAAGAATAATCATGTGATTAAGCCTACAAGACGAGGTTTGGAGTGCCTGGAAGCTGGTAACTAAAAACCTTAAAAACTCATCAGAAGTCATGATTAACCAAATGGAATGTAGAAGCATAACAAGTCCACTACATCAAGTCCGAAAACATAATTTAGTCGCAAATAATTAAGTCAATTAAAATATCTACTACACGTTGACCTCAAAATGAGAATCAAAAGACTAAACACCAGTTTAAGAATCAAGAAACAGAATCTGAACCTTCAAATGAAGTACAATGTTTCTGAGATTCTCCTTATATTCATCGGTGGGGACATGTTGGCGCTCACTTGTTCTCCCCAAAATAGCAGCGTCATTGGCCCCAAAGAAAATTGTCACAACAGCCGGTGGTTTTGTAGGGTCCTGAAAAATAAAGCCACAAAATAACAAATTTTAGTTTCAAATTTACGCCCTCCCCGTGCCCAGCAATTAGCTAGCGTTATGAATATACAAATTAAATGAACATACACACACACACACACATTGATCATTATATATTTCTTCTAAACCAAAAATTCTTCAAGAGAAACAAGCAACCAAGAAAAAAAAAACAAAACAAAACAAAACAAAACCCCATTTCATGATCATCAGATATGAATCCAAAGATTAACTAATGCAACGACATTTATACTTTATTGGTATAGAGATCTAAGAAACACGAAATATCATTCCAAAAAATTGAAATTTGCATCAAATGCATACAATTAATGATGATACATATAACTAATAATCTCAAAAGAAAACATAAAGGTGAAATCTTTTTCAATTTCTGAAGCTAGAAAATCGACAAGAATATTAAAAAAAGAAGAAACTTACCAATGGGAAAAGATGATGCAACAGAAACAAAGCCCATCTAGTGTTGTACCCACCATACCCGCGGACTAACACATCAGCCTATCAACCAAACCAGAAAAAGAAATCAACTTTTTAGTTTTAACTAATACAATTCCCCAAATCAACTTCTGGGAGTTTCCCATTTTTCGTTTTTCTTTACAAAAAAAATGAAAATTGGTAGTGTTCTCTATATATATATATATATATATTATATGAAACCTTGCGAGAGTAAGTGTCAGCAAGAGCAGCTCCCCAACCCCCGGGTCTGAAGGATTGCTCTGTTATAGAGTCCCCAAACAACACGATCTGAGGCCTCATTCTCTCTCTTCTCTCTCTCTCTCTCCACGTTCAGATGAACGCAATGTTAGGTTTGTCAAAATGTCGTTTCGTCGTTTGAAGTATTTGTTTTGATTTAGGAACGTTTCGGTGGAGTTTTTTGGCGCGTTTTTTAAGGCTACTTTTCAGTTAGAAAATCGTTTCCTTTTTTTTTTTTTTTTGTGTGTCGTTTTTGAATTTCATGTCGTCTTACACCGCTCTCGTCAAATCGATTTTGCTGTCTTTTCACACGTTATTGTCGTTCATTAATACTGATGTGATTTTCAAGTTACTGTCGTTTAAAATCTCGCAGCAATGTAATTTACATTGTTGTTTTTTAATTTCGTTATTGTTTCTTATCGTGTTTTTCTTTTTCTTTTTTTCTTTTTTTCATTTTACATCTTGTGTTTTTTTCTTTTTGCTGGAAATTAAATGTATTGTTGTCGTTTATTATGTATCTGTCTCATAATTGTTCTCATGGTCTATGGTTTATTGAAATTAGCGTCATATTTTAGTTTGATGACTTTTTATACTTGTATTATTAGTTTCAATTATTATTCCTGAATATTTATGTAGTTTCTTACTGTTTTTTTTTTAATTATTGACGTTTACCACGTGTCATCGTTCATTATGATTGATGTTTCGCTTTCGTTGTTTTAATTATCTTGTATAATCATCAGTTAGCCTGGTTGTGATCGTTTCTTAAATTGCTGTCGTCTTCCAGCAGCAAGCTGTTGTTTTCATTGCTTTTTTTTTTTTTTTTTGGTTGACTTCTACAAAACGTTGTCGTTTTTCAAGGCTTCTATTTTTTTCAACTTTTACGTCGTTTTCAGTGTAGTTGTCGTTTTTCTAGTTTGAAATCGTATCGTCAATTGAAGTGTAGTTGTCGTTTATATAAGTGTCCGTCGTATTGGTTATTAGTAATTTTGTTGACTATTCTGACGTCGTTATCTATTTGTAGCCCTTTTCAATTTTTCGCCGTTTTCTTATGTTATTGTCTTTTTATCAATTTGGGAATTATTTAAACTATGGTGTTGTTTTCGGAATTCATATCGTTTGGTGTTCAAATGTCGTTTTTTAGTTTGATGCTTTTTCAGTTATTATGTCGTTTTAAGGGTTTTTGCCATTAAGTCCTTTTCTTTTAGAATTATTTTGAATTCTAGTCCCTGAATAATATAAGTTTTCTCACTTTCTCCCCTATAACTTAAAAAATCTTAGTAATCTTAGTATTATTTTAGTATAATATAAGAATTATTTTAGTATTTTTAAGCTTATTTTTTTTATTATAATCTTAGTAATTTATATTTATTTTTCCCCAAATTTATTATGTTATCCCAGGTGTGTAAGGGCCGAAGCTTGGCCTGGGGGAAAACGTTGCAGGGGTTCGGGGGTGGGTTTGTGATGAAAGAGATGACGCAAGGGGCTAGGCTTGCCGACACCGGGGGGAAGCTCAGTGAGATCCAGATCTTTGGGGGGGGGGGGGTGGGAGTTCATTCTTGCGCTTAAGCTCACTAGCGAGGGGGTCGGAGCTCGGCCTGGTGGAGAACAAGGCAAGGGCTTAGCGATGGACAAGACAATGTGAGGGCGGGGCTCAGCGATGGAAGAGACGACGCTAGGGGAGGGGGGACGAAAAGGACTAGATTACCATAATTTACAGAGTTTAAGGTTGTCATAGCCAAAAAAAAAAAAAAAAAACCAAATTATCACCCTTTAATAGTTTAGGAACTATTTAAGCCAATTACGCTATAAATAATTAAAAGTTCCTAACAAAAATAATTGCATAGAAAATAGTAACTTTTCATAATACTAATACTAACTTGCATAATATTGTTGGTCTATAAATTTTAAGCTAACATATCCTTTTGTAGTCTCGTCGTTTTCAATTCTTTATGTCGTGTCTAACCATCACAGTCGTTTTATCACATTCTAATCTATCTTCACACTCCATCCTTAAAATTTACGTCGTTTTCCTAATGCTGTCGTTTTCAAGCCTGATGGCGTTTTTGGTCGTTTCTTCTTCGTCTTCCTTATTTATTTTTGTGTTTTTTTTTTCCTAATGGCCGCTTCTTCCTTTTTTTTAAGTGCTCTTGTTGTTTCCACGTGCTCTTGTCGTTGTTGAGTTGTTTCGTAACTTGACTCATCGTTCTAAAATGTTGTCCATTTATCAATTTGATGGCGTAAATGTCGTTTCTTATATTATTGTCGTTTTCAGTCATTTCTCGATATAAACTTTAGCCTTTAGGACAATTTTCGTTTCCAAAGATATCTTACATTATCTGACTGCAGTCGTCAGTTTCAAGGTTGTAATCGTTTTGTAATGTGATTGATTTTTTTTTTTTTTTTTTTTGTCGTTTCCAAATTTACTGTGGTTTTTAAGATAAAATGGTAGTTTGCTTCTTTTCTTTTCTTTTCTTTTTTTTTCCTTTTTCGGATACTGTTTTTCGTTCTCTACAAGTTGCTTATTTTAAATAATTTAAAATCTTACTATTTATTTCTCTTATATTTTGAAGAAAATATTATTTACCATAATATCCATACTTTCTTTCATTCATAACTTAGTTGTCGTTTTTAAGGTTCTATCGTTTACGAATTTTTCTACCTAAGTTTGAGTGGTTTTGTTGATTTCACTTTATTGCCATTTTCTATAAAGTTTCACATGTTGGAATATAAAAGCCTTGTGCCTCCTACATAAACGTTAAAACTGATATTCAACTTTCATATTGGAGAAACTAAAATCGCACTCTAATTTTAGTGCCATAGGAATCTGGACTATGAAAAACAACTTTTGAAGACAACCACAGTAATGTACCTTATCAGTTAGATACATTTCTAAACCGTTAAATTTTTAAACATACTGATATTAAATTATAAAGTTACGATCATTTAACAGAACTTGATAAAGATCTTAACAATTTAAAACCGAATAGTGTCTTGTCACTTATACACTAGCACATAACTCATAGTCAGGAAGATTTTTAATCATGCCAAAATTGGGAAAGGATATGGTAATCTAGCACTATCTCACATGTAAGTTACATCTTCTTACACGTCCTCCAGGTTATACCCTAAGTCAGAAGATTTATAATCACAACAATGTTAGGTAAGATTATGGGAATCTAGAACTATCCCACGTGCAAATTACATTTTCTTACATGTCTTTCCGGTTATATCTCAAACGGGAATTCTCGATCGGAAGATTTATAATCACGCCAAAGGCAAGGATGTGGTAATCTGGCACTGTCCACACGCAAATTACATCTTCTTACATGATTAAAAGAATGACTTTCTAGGTTTTATGTAAAAAGACAAGTGATTCGTACCAAATTATTAAACAAGCTTCTTTTTTTTTTTTTTTTTTTTTTTTTTTTTTTTTTTGAGGTTTCTTTAGTTGAGTGGCTGTCAATCTATATCAAAACCAGAAAACAGAAAACATGATGGAAAGCTATAAAACAAGTATATCATGGTTGCCCGTGGGCAAAGATAGTGGAGAAAAAGGTCTGAATTCCACCATAAAATGTTTCAAAAGATAATTGGCCAAAAAAACGTTATCCGACGTCTAGAATCCTTTCTCATATCTGTATGTGGCAGACCGGTGATGCAAAATCTAGTAGCATTTAGGATAAAGATTTTTAGGATCTTTTTTTTTTTTTCCTTCTTTTTATTTATTTATTTATTTGAAGTAAGATTTTTAGGATCATGGAATATTTCTAAAAAGAGGAAAGAAAGAGAAAATGTGCTAAAGTGAGAACTAGATGAGCTTCAATATTAAAATAGTGGGTAAAGATTACTCAAAAAAAAAAAAAAAAAGGTGGGTAAAGATAGTTCATTAAGAAGTTCTAAACCTGCATGTTAATTTTGTCGACATGCCAACAGAGAGGAATTAGATGATGGCATGCTCATATGGTGATATCCGTCAAGGGTTCTATCAGAGAAAAAGTGGCACACCCAAATATCCGATAACCTTCGGGAGATGACGTATCTCTACGTGATATATAGATTCTTATACGCTATTAAAAAGAACAAATAGCCTTTTCGCTGTGTTAAATCGTCGGTGGTCCTCTATCCGAAGAATCATTGATGGTACCGAGAAACCAACAGGCAAGCAAGGACGATAGTACCTTGGAATGGACCTGCATTGTTCATTTGTCACGAGTACACTTAGGTAAAAGTGGCATGCTAATATCACATACAGGGTTCCCACTAACCGTCCTATGGCTATAACCATTACTTGAATCCTGGTCATCACTTTGAGTACACCAGAATCTGACACTATTGGTTCAAGACAACTTTTTACCTTACAAAGAAAAAGAGACTCACACCAATATCGAGACAGTTGTTAAAGAGGACTCGTGAAAGCCAATGTCTTTTAAGTAGATCGATAGGACACTCATCCTTCTAGTTAAATATTTGAATTTAAGTCGTCTTCACTGTTTTGATCGGGATATATGGTCAATCTATTTTATAAAGAATATATAGATCATGTGAGAAGGCATCCACCTCTAAAGTTATTAGATACGTTAACCACAATCTTGTAACACTATTTTTTATTATAAGAAAAAAAAAAAAAAAGGACTCGTGAAAAGCAATGGGAGAAAATGTTCTTGTTTCTAGTTTCCCCGCTAGATGAAGTATATGTAGTGGTAGAGCCAGTTGAGGCGAAGTGAATGCGACCGCTCCTGATTTCACATTTTTTATGTTAATGTCTCTAATTTTGAAAAATATTTGGTATGTGTTCCCACTGACGTGGAGGGCTGGCTCTGTCGCCGCTAATGACATTTATGGGATCTGACTCTTTGTTAGCCTCACAAACTAATGATACTTCCCAACTTGATCTACTTCGATGATGCCACTTACACCTCTTGTGGAGAAGTTAGGAAAAGGAAATGGTGGGAAATATTTTAAATGATTAAGTGGATGAGAACAGAGTATCCCTGGATTTTTCTTTCAGAAGATTTGCAATGTACAAGTGGAAACTTAAGTGGAGTATCTTTATGTAGCTTATTGGAAAACTTTATGTTAATCTCTTTTTCAGTCCCTGAATTATAGACCAAATCCCATTTTCCGTCATTGACATCTTCAATCAAGGTTTTAAATGCACAAAAGGACTACTTTCAAACAATTGGATTGATTGAGAACTCTTTCCGAGACATTTTAAAAGTCAGAAACCAAAATGTGATTTGGCCTATAGTTTAGGAACTAAAAATAGAATTAAGCCTTTTATTATTGGATTGTTCCGCACAAGTGCAATAGCTTTACGGTGGATTCAACACCTTCTCTCTTTATAATGGCACTTAAAGTTGACATATATCTTGAAAGAAAAGCCTGCCAAATATTTGACTTGTGTAATGAAAATTTTAAAGTACCTTTCTCATTTTCTGTCAATCTCTTTATTGCTTTCACCAAATTTATTGGTAACATGTACAAGCTTAATACACAGCTAAGTGCAGCAGTTTTGATGAGATTAAGAAAAAACACAAAAATTAAAAATTAAAAATTCTAAAAGTAACTTTTCCATTATAATAACATGTCCTCTGCCCACCACACAAGGGAGATAAACACATACAAATGCAGTATACTATATGTTGTAGGTTAGAACTTAGAAAGGAACACATTTCATTAAAAGACAACACCTAGCTATATATATTTATATCTCTGCATAATGTAGAACCTCTCGAGAACCATTACCAACCAAACTCACCAGAATCACAAATTCAGGGTATTTGGCTTGGAGAAGAAGAACTGGGAATGCTTTTCCCAAGGATAGATGGTCCGGGACTTGGAGTCTGCTTTGCCTGAAGTTCCTTCCCAGATGATTGGGGGCTTCGTTCGCCTCTCAGTTCATTTAGACGTGGGCTGTACACTCTCGGTGACACCCTTGGGCTGTAAGCAGGTTTTATGTCGTCTATGGATGGTGTTGAGCTTGTCACTTTTGGACTCTGAGTACGGCGGATCTCTCCACGGCTTCTTGTGATTATTTCATCAAGTACTTCAGCACTGTCGATGTTGTTACTTCTTGACTGAATATCCTGATTCTGTCAACGATGAGAAGGAAAAAAATGCAATGACATCAGTATGGTAGCATGAAAATGAGCCTTTTCAAGCCTGCCTGAGATTTTGTTGAATAAAGAGCGGGTTTGGACAACATACTTCGAATGACATGTTGAAAGCAATGGCAGGAGCTTCCTCGTATTCCGCAGCGTCCAAGTCTTGGAGGTGAGCTGCCTTGAAAAACTTGGGGAGAAAATACTGCCTCACCGGGACGAGAAGCATGATCAACAATGGGAAAAGCACCCCGGCAATTGGGATCCATGTTATACCGAAACAAACTAGCAAGTAAACGGTCTGGAACAGGGTGAAGAGTGTGATTGTTTTGAAGGGTACAGTTTCCACAAATGTTGCATGATACTTGTCCAGCACCCTGACAAAACAAACATTAATTTTTTTAATTTTTATGTTTAAAAGTACCGAGGAAATATTGATATCTAAAGTCCAATTCAACCTGTAAAAGAGCACTTGTGTGTGTCCCGAGGGGGTTTTAACCCCCACGCAAAAATAACAAGACTGGACCGTAGAGCATTGGTGAATGATTAACTTACTTGTATCTTCGACTAGGAGCGGTGAAAAGCAACAATATCCTCTCCCAGAATTGATTTCCAGGCAAGCTTTCTATTGCCATGAAAGCAAAGTAACCCCATAGGACAGAAGTTGGAATCTTCTTCAGAAGAGGCATGGCAGCAACACAAGCACCAACCATCAATGCCTGAAGCAAATTACTGAGGCGCTGCTCCTTAACTTCCATGGGCAAAAGGTCATCAACATCCTTGTCCACGTCGAAAACAGTCTCATCAACGGGGGCATCCATGTAGCCGGTTCTCTCTGCCAGTTGGACTGTCGATTCTTTAAGTTCTTTAAGTCCCTGACGAAGCTCGGAGTTTAAGATAAAAGGAGAACGTATAGAAGTTATATGAATAGAACTCGTGAAAGGATAAGTTTACCATGGCAGGTGGAATTTGGTTGGCTAGTGGAGTCTGCATTTCATCATAGGCCTCTTGCATACTCTGGTATAGTTGACTCAGATTCGAGTTTTTAGATATACTTTTTCGCGCTGCTGACACAATTTTATTCCGCAACAGCTATCAAAGAAGAAGAAAGAAAATTGATCACACCTTATACGAACGACCAATTCCTTCATGTGCGTAAATTCATAAGACACCAGCAAATCAGCCAATGGTTACGATCATTTTTTTTTTTAAATCCCAAAGAAAACACCTATTTCTGGACCCTTCGAGTAAATGGACAGAGCAAATTCCTATACTCTTAAAGCTTGAGAGCAAATCTTAATCCATTGCTTTTAGTTACTTTACATGCCCCGCAATGGGAAGAAAAAAATACCTGATGTTTAAGAGTAGCTAAACTTTTGGTATGCATGGGAGATTGAGGAATTACGCCATTGGCCGGAGGAATGCCAATAAGCCCGCATAGAATGACCTGAAAGGATAAGCAATTTCGAACTAAACAAAATGTTTTACCAAGTACATTTACTGGTAAGTAAGATCTTCTTATTCAACATGGTAATCCAGGCAAATAACTCACCAAGAAACCCAATAGAAGAAGGTCATAATGATAAGAAGCGGGTTTCTTCAGGTTAAACTCCTTCTGTTGTGCAAGTTGAGATGCAACACTGTGGTCAAAGTAGTAAAGCACTGCAATCATGGTTGCTGGTATAAATGCTCCAATTATATATAATGGAGGAACATTCACCATTTCCTGCGTAAGTAAAACACATAAGTTCCTAGGTAGAATTAATGGGTTTAAAAATGACATATTTGGTTAAATTGAAATTGAACTGCGAAACTCACCTTTATGACTGTCCAGTTCGAGTATGCACCAGGGGACCATGGGTTTGGACTGAAAAGTCGTCTTGGGAGACCTTTAGGGACATCGTTAACGGGTATGTAAGATACAGCAGTCCATACAAGCACCATAAGTGGAACTCCATAATCCGCAATAAATCCCCTTAGCCTTCCTAGAATACAAAAAAGGCATGTTATTCAGTAACTACTAACTGAAGTACTCTGCATGTTAAGAGGAAAAGAATGCTTATTCGGCAGCTATGATCATAAAATGAAGTGACAATATACCCTTCTACAAGTCTTTAGATTCCAGGTTACGACATGTATAATACATGACTAGTTTATAAGAGGAATCTACTTACCGGTACCATAGCGCCAAGATCTAGCTTTACGGCTTCTCAGTGCAGTAAGAAGCAGGCCAAAAGATAGAACTAGTGCAAACATTCCATTTCCAAATAGCCAGGCAGGTTCAAATACAGTCTGATTGGGCTTTTCCCTTTCGGGCACACTGAACTCTTCAACCACTCCCTAAAGAATTTAAATCATAGGTTGAAGCTACCATGAGAAGATCATCTACTATGTTTCAATCGTTCAACAACTTCGTTATACTCAAAAGATGAACCTATCATTTAAGGCAGCAAAATCCATAAAAAGCACACACTCACCCTTATGGCTTGTTGCATAAAAAGCATTGCGATCAGCAGTCCAAACAATTCACCAGCAAGGCGAGTAAACCGATTGATTATCGAGCATGCGCCTAGAACAGCCAGCAGGAATAGCAAAAGGGCTGTCCACACACACACCCTGATTCCAAGTAAAACAGGGAGGAAAAAATAAGATTCAGTTTACGAATATAATAGTCCTTTAGTCGTGATTGAATTTAAGTATCGAAGATATACCATCCAGTCCAGGCCAAGAAAAGCTCCTGTCCTAAATCCTTCCTGTCCTTGGCAAAGTTGAACATGAACGTATACATCAAAACTGTGGGCTCGGCTACCCCTAGAATGAGCAAGGGCTGTCCTCCAAGAATTGAATGGATAACACCACAAAGTGCCGTTGATGCTAGAGTCTGTACTGCAGTGAGAGTACCATCTGTAATTCATAATCCAAAAAAAAAAGTTTTTCTTAGAAAACTAAAATTGGAAAAGCAACTTGAAGAGCAGAACGAAGAAAATGTTTTTACTTGTATCTCTCTCCAACTGCTCCCCAAAAGATATAACTGGAATTGCCGAGGCAAAGAATATATACGTTGTTGGAGCCAAGATCCTACACAGTAGAAGAAAATTATCAAAACTCTGGATATTGTTAATGCTCTATAGTTCTAATAACAAAATACCGAAAACTTGATCAGCTTAAACCCGGTCATAAATGAAGAAACAACAATTGTAGCATCGTGTTTTCGATATTCCAACGAGAAATAGAGATTCACAAACCTGATACCGGCTTTGAGGCCGCCAGTCCAGTCTTGCTTGTAGCACAAAAGCCTTCCTCTAAGGTCATTCTTGATCCCGCGAAAGGGAACAAAGGTTTCTTCCATGAGTAAGTATATATATATATATATATGTTTTGTGGGCAAACAAACGAAAATAAACAGGGGAAACAACAATTCTGAGGTAGAGAACCAAATTCCAAGGGACTCGAGAGGCGCAAAAAAGGTACTTAAATTTGCATAAGGAAGATTTAAAAGCAAAAACTGTGGGCAGAGAAACAAGGACTACTTCATCATAGTAGGATTTTGAATGGTTAAAAAAGCGGGAAAGAAAAATTTTGGATTCATTAGTTCTTCAAGTATACCAGACCCTTGGTGAGGTCCTTAAAAAGAATGGATTAATAGGGGAACAAATTTACATTTGCAAGGAAATTAGAACTAATAACTGGTCGATTATGATATGAAGAACAAAAGAATAGATTAGAAAAAACAAAAAACAATTACTTGGATGCCATATTTTTTACATAAAGCAAGGAAATTAACGAATGGAATTCATTTTGAAACTGAAAAGAAGTTCAGATTAACGGAATAAACAACTCTCCATATTTTCAGATCGCAGAACTAGCGGCCAACTATGATGAAGCTTAGATCCATAATATCACCTCACTTTTATCATACAAAAGAAAAAAGAAGTTTCCTTCTCATCAAATACAGAAACTTGTTCAAACAAATCAGTTACATGATATGTGTATGTGTGTGTGTATATATATATTGGCTAAAGTTAGCTACTTTGAAGTAAAGCTTGAAACTTTAGGAGGTTTTGAGGGGGAAAATGGACAAATTAACGGAAACCCATCATAGAAAACTGCATTTGGGATTACTTAGAACGATATGAAGCAAATGGGCATTCACAAAGCAGAAGAAGAAAATTGAAAAAGATGAGAAATTAGCGAGAACCCATGAGTGAAACCGTGGTAGAGACAACTTAAAGCAGGTTTGAGAAGATGGGCATTCAAAGTAAAGTGTGCAATGCTGAGACAAATATTACATTATTAAGAGCAACTATTTTAGAACAAGAAAGTAAGCAATTTGAGGACTGAAAAAGTGGGGGGAAAAAAAAGGGCTGAGAAAGTTACAGAAAAGCAGAAAAGAGAAGTGAAAATGTTTTTAAGGAAGTGAGAGAGAGAAGCTGAGATGAGAAGTACCCAGAAAACAGATTTCTAACAAAGGAGGCAATAAAATGAGCAGAAGAAAGAACAAAGAGATTCTGAGAGAGATTTTTTGGGTGAACAAACAAACTTCTGCAAAATGGAGGAATGATTTTCGCGTGAATGGAAATGGGGTAGTGTGCGGTGACTAAGCATTAAATAAACTCCCTCACCTGTGTAGTAAAACAAACAAATAATGGAGAGAGAGAGAGAACACTGAAAACAACTAATCTGAAAAGTAATTAAATAAACAAACCGTCCTTTATTTATTTATTTATTTTTAAGAACCATCTTTTTTTTTTTTTTTTCTTTTGACTAATAAACGAGCCGTCCTTCTGGCCTGTATGATTACGACCCAAAAAAAAAACAAAACCCCCCCCCCCCCCCTTCATCTCACGTTTTAACTATATTATATTTTTTCATCTTATATTTTTTAAATCAATAAAAATTATAATTAATTTTTAAAAAATTAATTAACTCTAATTTAAAATTTTAATCTCCTCCAATTGGTGAAGATTTTTTTGTACGTCAGCATCCCAGACTTATTACATAGTTATAATTTATTCTTTAAATTTTTATATTATATATTTATTATTTGTAAAAATTATCTAAATGATCACTTTTTATTATCTGTTGATTAAAATAACACAAATTTTAGTTAATTTTAATTTAAATTTGTGTAATTTCAGTCTAGTGTTAATTTTTGTATTATGTTGGTGCAATTGTCTTTAAATTTATATCGTTAAGATGCTTTTTCCTTTTTATTTTTGACAATCTATACCCTCTTGTTGATAATAGTATTAATTTTTTGAATAAAATTAATATATGATCTGTACATAAGTAATTAATTATATGAGTAGTTATTTTTATCTATTTTAACTCATTTGAAGTTGAGATTTTTTATTAAGTTTTACTAAAATAGAAAATTTTGAATTAAATTTATATTCAATATAAATTTAAATTAACATTGATTAAAAGAAAAAGACATTTCATACTCTAAATCAACAATCCAAGTGAAAGTTGTATCAATTTTAATTAAAAAGTCAGCATTGTTATCGATAGGATAGGTTGTTATATATTTATATAAGTTTTAAGTGTAAATTATTAAAATTAAAAATTCAGAATATAAATTATAAAAAAAATCTGAGCCAAAAAGAAAATTAAAATGTGTGAGAGGGAGAGTTGCAGTAAAGACATGGGAAGAGGACAAAAACAGGGGATACAACCGAAGGGTCGTTCAAAAATTTATCAAAGGTCGCAGCAACCCAAAAATTAAAAAAATTCAGAATTCAGAAAAAATAAAAATAAAATAAAAGGAACTGAAATGACCAAAGTTAAGGAACAACTTGACAAGTGAAAATGACAAATTTTGGTCTCGGTTCTTAATAGGGTGTCTTATTTAGAGTTACTCTTCCCCTACATTTGGTGTTAAAGTTTATATTGTTAAATTTTGGTTTAGATTAATTACATATTTATCGAGATGTTGAATTTCTTGAGTTAAAAAGTATAAAAACTTGACATGTATTCAGAAAAAAAATTCAATATGAAGCTTATGTCGTTTGTCTCGAAATTTAATATAATTTTAAACAAAAAATCATATCATTTGGACATGTTTATACAAAGTTATACTTTTAAAGTTTAAATTACAAAACTGTGTAAATAATAAAACTGAAGGAAAAAAACAAAAATTAGATTGTAGAAGCAAGGTTTGGATTGGAGATCCAAACACCCCCAAATGTTTCTATCCGTCAAAGATTGGAATCACACCGAATAAAAAAAGTTAAAAGTTATATGGATGCTGGTAGAGTTTATAAATCTTAGAGTTTATTGTCGAAAGCGAAAGATAAGAGGATTAATTTCACCACTATCATAAAGAATAAGAAAAACAAAAACAAACAAAAACAAACAAACAAAGAACATAACCTTTCTCTCTTTCTTTCTTTTTTTGGCTAGAAGACTCTCGTTTCTGGTTTGATAAATTAGAGGTATTATGTTTGAATCTCGTGAGATAAAAGCGTTTAAGACTTATTTAAGATTAATCATATATAAAACCGGTGACTTCTCACCTCATTTTTATTTCTGGAAAAAAAAAAAAAAAAAAAAAAGGAAGAACATTCCTCTAGTTTAATACAGTACTGGTGTATGTTCTTAATACAAATTTGAAATGGCATCAAGTAATTTTTTAAATTATGTTGTTATTCCTGAAAAAATAATAATAATAATAATGATAATAATAAGGGAAAATGATTGGAGGTCAGATTTGTAATTTTGAGCAGTCAGGATAGTGGTTATGCCACCATGCATACACTCAACCAATATCCTACGTGCTTAAAGTATAAAAATCCTTTTCAGTGTCACCCCAAAAAAAAAAAAAAGAAAAGAAAAAAAAACACTTTTTATTTTTTATTTTTCCTTTTCGTGTTGAAAAGGAACATTGCAACTTTGGGCCAATGACAGATCAATTAGGTTAAGGTATATGACCATCCTAAACAATATTTAATGTTTAATTAACTAGATGATCATCAAGCTTTTTATGAAATCTTAACAGTTTCCTATGCACACACACACGCATATATAAATATACACACACATATCTGTGTGTGTGTGTGTGTATAATTGTAAACCTACCTTTTAGGTTTGATATCTGAAAAAAGATGATATTCAAAGATCGATGCAAAAAGTGTTCACATCTTCACAGTGAAAAAATGTGTGACATATTCCCCCTTTAATTAATTTAATGGGTTAGTTATTTGATACATGAGTTTGGTAAGAAGACTAATCAATATCTTGTCTTATTTATTAATTTAAGGTGTTAATTTATCGACAGGATACCAACAATATAAAAAAATTATTGTGTTTATCTGAATTACGTTCTACCTTGTTCAGTCATGTTATACTTATCTCTTATATTTAGCCTATATTTGGTGAATGAGTTTAACTCAAACTCAACTCAAATTTTTCATCTCAATTTTTGTCTTTTTCTGAACAGTCAACAAAATTTATAACTATTTTTTTAAAAGTCAACTCAACTCAAACTTAAAATTTTCATCTCATCTCAAATTTAACTCAAACACCAAACGAACCCTTAGAAATTGTGTTAAAACAATCTTACCTAATCGGTAATTTTGTCAAACTAGCGGTACATATGGAAAGAGAAATTTTAACCTTAATTAAAAAAAAAGACCCTTTTATATTGGTGCACCATAAACTTATTATAGAATTACAATTTACACCCTAAATTTTTAATTTTGGCAGTTTGCATCATAAACTTGCAAATCTATAGCAATTTGTACTCCATTGATAAACAATGTTGATTTTTTTTAATTGAAAATTGATACTTCACTTGCATATAGAAGATAAAAATAATTATTTATGTCATGAATTAATAACTCATGTATAAATCACATATCAATTTCCTTCAAAAGATTAATATTATTGTCGATGGTGTATAAATTGTTACATATTTGCAAGTTTAAGGTATAAATTATCAAAATTAAAAATTAAGGGTGCAAATTACAACTCTATGATAAATATAGGATATACAAATACAAAAAATCCCTAAAAAAAACTAATACCGAATCCCAACATCTTAATTTCAAAAACCTTAAATAGAAATTTTGGCCTCGTTTGGTAATTTAACCCAAACTGTACTTTGTCATCTCAGTTTTTGTCTTTTTCTAAAAATGTTTTTGTCTTTTCTGAAAAATCAACAAAAATTTTCAACTCAAATTGTACATTTTCAGCTCAAATTCATTCACCAAACGGATCCTTAGAATTAAGAAATTCTCTTAAAATTTCAAAATCAGAAAAAATGAAAAATAGAAATAAAGAAGACATTTGAGTAGAAAAAAAAACAAGCAGATCTTGCGATTCGCAGTCGTTGGGTCTAGATCTCTCAACCCCTACCTGCGAGTCTGCGAACCTCCTTTCTTTTTCTTTTCCTTTTTTTTTTTTTGAGTCCATTTGGTGAATGAGTTTGAGTTGGAAATTTTAAGTTTGAATAATAATTTTTGTTGACTTTTCAAAAAAGATAAAAAACTTTTTCAGAAAAAGCAAAAAACTTTTTCAGAAAAACATAAAAATTGATATGAAAATTTTAAGTTTAAACTCACGAAACAAATGAGGCCTTAATACATTTTAATTGCTTTATAATCACGATTGATTTTAGAGGCCTTTGCTTGGATATTGATAAGGGTATTTTGGTTATTTTGAACGATATATGAATGCCCATTTCAATCAAAAATAATAATGTGTAACTGTTTTCAAACTTTATCAATTCCTAACTAACAACTACGGTTTCTTTTATACATACATACATACATATATATATATATATATATATATTATGTCTTGTGTCTGGTACCGGACATATCAACAGATTGATGATGACTGCTAGATGAAATTTGGACGGTCAAGATTATCGAAGACAAAGGAGGGGTAGGCTGTGAGGTGCACTAACAACTTTGTAGGCTAAATTGCAGTTGAAAAAAAAAAAAATAAGGAAGCTGTATTGCGATGCAAAGTAGGAAAAAAAAAATTTGGAAGATGAGAGGTTATTTCGTAGGCCTTGGACACTCTTGATGATAGGTTTTCACAGGAAGGAATTTAGTATATCGTAAGTAGATCTTATTAAGTTATAACTTAAAAAAAAAAAAAAAAAAGAATTTGTGATATTTAGAAATCATTTAACGTCCTCATTTCCCATCAATGCGAGACTCGCCATAGTGATTATCTTTTTCTAATATTCACACAAGAGGGCAGAAGATACTCGTTTGGCTTATGAAACCACTTACGGCGAAATAGCTTTCCAATTACTCCACAAAGCATCAAACAAAGTGTTAGAAAAGTCAAAAGCGTTTTTGATCATGGATTTTTTTATTATCTCTGATGCGGATTTTTAATGCTAGAAAAAAGAATAAATATTTAATAGAAGAACCATATCTATGGAAAAGCTAAAATTTGCTATGATAATTGTTATAAAAAAAAAATGACCAAGAGCATCATCTTGCTTTCTGTCGCAAAAACGTTTATGATCGCCTCTAATTAGTAACTTGTTTTCTCCTTCAATTACATTACTGACATAATATATACCCTAACTATTCGCCCTTAACAAAAGTTTAAATTGTTACACTTTGTTAGGGTCCGCATTTGATAAATAAATTAAGTTTAAGATGAGATGAAATTTTTAAGTTTAAAGTTGAGTTAACTTTTTAAAAAATAAGTTATAAACTTTGTTGACTTTTCAGAAAAAGATAAAAATTAAGATGAAAAATTTAAGTTGAGTTTGAGTTGAGATGATTCACCAGACATAGGCTTACAGAGTCATTACCTCTACGCCATGATACAATTAACCATTTTCTTTCCATCGACAATCTTATTGCATTGTAATTTGCATTCCTTTTCTCATAAAATTACATTTCTATCATCTGAATGCCACGCACACACGTCCAATGATTATATCTATACTTTCTTTCACCGTTTTTTTATTCAATTCACAATTACCTTTCTGCCCTCACTTCGACTTAAATACATTTTCCTCTCCTGACTTCATATCTGTGGAGGAGTCTTCTCCTTTTGTTTTCCCTCATGGAATTGAGATTTATTGTGTGTGTGTGTATATATTTATTTATTTAGTGTCAAATTAATTTAGTCGGTGATTTAACTTTCTAAGATATAATTGTTAGTGAAGCAATAAAAGTGAAATAAAAGTAGTAAAGGTTCACAACACTGTAATTCTCAAAGTTCCATTAATCTAGTGTCATATATCCCCTTGATAAGTATATATTAGTCGGGAGAGTTCTACCTAAATCCTTCGAATAAACAAATTAAATTAAAAATGTGAATATAAATGGTGAGTTCAACATATACTGTGAGTTTTTGGCCCATCCAATCAGGTGAGTTGAGTGGATTGATCGGTTATTCGTCGGTTTTTTAACAACCCTAACGGCCCCTAAATGCGACAATGACATTTGGAGGAAAATGCAATTATAAGCTAAATAACACTTATTAATTACCATGGCCTTGTCCACAAAGAATTTAGCGGATGTATATTTTATGATTCCTTGTCAATTTTTCCAATGGCACAATGTCAAGATGGGTCGCTTTATTAGCTTATTGTCAAGGTTTCCTATCAACAAGGAATATTAAATGGATATTTAAACTTTGATCACTGAATTTCTATAACTCCACGAAAATGCCACATTTCAGATCTAAACTTGTGGTGTATATCCAAATCAAGCAGTTCTTATCACTTCAATTGACAGAATTAAAAACGACTACCTTATAATTTATATTTTCTTTCCTCAGTTGCGTATAAGATTTATACTCTTTTCACATATATCTATATATATATATATATATATGTGTGGCCTTTTAAAGTTTTTATGGCAATATGAATAAAAATGAGAATTGAACTTTTCTCAAAGAGGGTGCCCATAGATTCTGGGTAAACCATACGTAACATGTTTGTTATTAACCATTTTATCATTATTATTTTTTTGTCAATAACTAACTATATATGTACAAAGATTTATCTTTATCTTTTCTTTTTCATATCCGTTTACTTTTCATTCTCATCGTGCATTTAGATGTGTATATATGTTTATATATAGAAATATAATATATATATATATCTCTCTCTCTCTTCAAAGTACCGATGACCTCATACTAATTTTATATTTATTGATTTCCTTAACTAGAAGTATGGGCGCTAAAGCAAAAAGCCGCTAGCCACTCCACAATTAGTATAAGAACTCAGAAATTGTTATTATATGCAACCGAATGATGCAATTTTCCACGCTCAACATATCGATCAAAATGAGGGAAAAAAAAAATTTTGAAGTTTAAAGTTTTCCATATGCTTCATAACTATATTGAAAGAATATATGTATGTCAGAAGTGTTTGCACTCGTTTTGGACGATTTACAATTAATGCTAAAAAAACAATTTTAATTTTGGTCGGTTTATATTAATTAATTAGTTTACAGAAAAATCAAACTAAAAGTAATTACTTTGATCAGTTTGGTTTTTTTAGTTGCCGAAGGGGATTTGAGTTCTTGTATCTTTTGACTCTTTTGGTGGAGGGAGATATGAAATTATCACTAACTTATATCTAGAATCAAGTATCAGTTTGGGTTTAAGCCCAAAAATTTTGTAAACTTTTGTCATAAAAAATGATTAAATCTAATAAAATTGTTTGAAATTTGTCATAATAAAAAGTGGTGACTTAATGCATATTAGTCACAATCTTGTGATTAAAAACCCACATTTATGCTATGTTCATAAAGGATGAAAAATAAAAAGGAAAGAAGAGTGAAATACCTAGGTGAAGGAAATAAGAAATGAGGAGTTTTTCCTTCATCTTGTTTAGTACAAGAGAAAGAAAAGAGAAAGGAAAATATCAAATCTAATACATTTTACAATTTTGTACAAATTAGAAGATTATAAGGATTAAGGTCAAAATAGTTATTTTATATCACTTTTTTGATCAAATTTTCCCTCCTATTTTCTTTAAAAGTTGGAAGGATTAAATTTCCTTTTCTTTCCTTCTCATTTTCTACTCTACTAAACAATCAGGATTTCATTTTTCTCTCTAAAATCCCTTCTCCGATTTCTTTCCTCTCTTTTTTTCACTCTATCAAATATAACATTAGTTTTGCAAAAATGTTAACTAAAAATGTCGCATGAAAAAAGTATTCTGACTTTTTTTTTTTTTTTTTGGTTAGTTTTCCATTAGCTGAGTTTTGATTTTCTCTATTTTTTAAAAATATTTTAATACATTTGAGTGAGGAATTAGTTCATGCTCTCCTTTTATTTTTTTTTATTTTAAGAGCAACTTCACCTGTTTTGCATTTTATCAAAAAAAAAAAAAAAAAACAATTAAGTTTATAATTCATGCCGTGACCTAGCTGTCTTGACACCAACATGATAGGGTTTTTCCTTTGTTATCGTCTCATATTTTGGAGATTAATAAATAATAATTATGTCCTTTTTCTCCTTTTTGGTCTCCATTCTCCACCATGCCCGCAAACCAATGAAAGTTATCATCTAGCATATGTTAGGTATTTACGTCATCTCATAAATAATTAACACTATATATTGATACAAACATGAAAAAATAAAATTATCTCGATGAGTCATGGCTAGACATTGAAGGAGACATACGACATCTATTTGTCTATTCATTCATTCCCATTAGCTAGATACATAGTACTTGCGTATAAAAATATAAACGTGATAATATATATATATATATATATTACATACACTTTTTATGGTATGAGGTCCACTTATTTAGAAGAGAAAAAAAAAAAAACTTTCATATTCGAATTTGATAGCTCATACTTAAATCATCTTCTTTTCATCCGCTGATAATTTGACTCCAATTGGATGGCTGATATATAATATATACATATACACGCAATATAAACATGTATATATATGTATGGTCATGATTGTTTGTCAGAGACACATGATAGCTCAATAATAGAACATGATCATTCATTATGTGATTGGATGGAAGCTGACCCACAGTTCTTGTTTTTTTTTCTAAATTGACCGTTAATAGATTCATTCATCAATGATTTATATTTCAAGCAGTTTGACTCTGAGATATTTACAGATCATGCTTGTGTGTACTATGTGTCATTATATTTATTTCTCTCCAGGCAATGCATTTATGTCTGTATATATATTTTATACATATATATATATTTCTTCATATATATAATACCAAAAACACGGTTGGTTGTTCTTCATTAGTCATTGAATTTGCATTAACTGTTTATGCTTTATCGTTATTTTATGCGTGTTAGATCTTATTTTCCTTATGTAATTAAAGAAATGTGTTTAACTTTAATCGTATGCGCAAAGTTAGGTTTTTTTTTTTTTTTTTTTTTCAAAAATTTAACAAACTTATAATACAACAATCTAATCCTTTTTTTAATCACTTATTAGCATCTTTCTTTTATTCTTCCAAATAACTAATTAGGTTTGTAATACGGTTTGATTCTAATTTTTTTAATAGTGATTAAGAATTTCTATAATAGTATAGCTTATAGTGGATTTATTTATTTGTTTATTTTGTTGAGATTTTGAGTTTGAAACATGAGTATATTCAAAAGTCAAACTTGAGGTACTATTGAAAATTTTTTTTAATCTGAATATTTGCAATTGCAAAATTTTAGGGAAGACATAAGAAAAATTGTAAAGAAAAGATTTTTTGGAGGCAAATCTGCGGTTGACTATGATTTCATACCTAACTTCATTAAGAGGTGAAGAGTTAAAATATCACCCTAACTTTAAAAAAAAAAAATGCAGCTTAAATAACAGCCAATTAACAATGATTGAGAACTAGCAGCAATTAGGCTTTCTTAAGTTTTAGGTGATAACAATGATATGCATATATATATGTATAATGTGTCTCCTAAAGTACCAAGTATTGAGTCCTTTATCCTTTTCATGGTGGAATATTTAGGTCCCTTTTATGATGATCTTGTTAAGGTTCTGTATCACATATTAATGATTATTAATTTAATTAAACCCACGATAACAAAAAGGAAATTGTTTGTGCGTGTGAAAAGGCAAGTGTACTCTATAATTTTCTATTGAGAGGACCTTAAATTAAATAAGTGATCTTTAATCTTTAATTTTAAAGGGAAGAAAGTTAGGCCAACAATATGATCTGGTTCTATATCTATTTGTGTACGTACTAACAGCTATTTGTATAAAGGAATTACAATATGATTCGAATGCTTTATTGCCAAAAAAATCTTCGTCTGTTCGAAAACTGTACATACTTTTTTCACTTATTCTAATACACATAAACTATCAATTAAATTTTTTTTTTTTCAAATAATGGTAATCAATAAGTGTATCAAGATATATAACTGACTAAATCGGTTTCTTTATTAATATAAAATAAAAATGCAAAAGAGTTTGAATCTAAAGGGAAAATGACTACAACTCTAAACAGATGTAGAACCAAAAATTAAAGCAAAACCAAAAGCCTGAAAAAGAAACAAGAAACCTTACACTAGCCAAAAAACCAGTCTTATACAATTGTATCTTGACTCGCATTTTAAAATTAGGTTTTAAATATATGACTCGTTTAAAAAAAAAAAAAAAAAAAATCTAATTGTATGTATAATGATTAGATGTCTATTGATACAAGAAAAATTTACTGTTAATAATACACATAAACTATCAAATTCATTGTATGATGATATGATAAAAACCAAAGCATATTTGACAAAAAAAAGCTTTGATAATGAAAAATATCTGGACACATATGTATAGTCTATACACATTATTGCAAGAAAATTGCATATATGTAGCAGAAAGCAACATGTGAATATTAATTCAACAGCTATCATACGGTACCTTTCGCATGTCTACTTTTTCTAATATCTTCCACAAAGTATTATCTTACGTTTGCTGCAAATTGATTGAGAAATGGACATGAAAAAGATGTGCATTAGAGCTGCTTAATTAAAATCAATCAACAACATTCTTTTTAAAAAAAATAAATAAAAAAATAATAAATAATAAATCACCAATCACTAGAAAACAAATGTATTAATTTTACGTTAAATTGTCTCCTATAATTAGTCGTAAAGTCAAGACATGGAATATAAATTATAAAACTCGATAGGCCTACCCAATAGACTTTATTTGCTGGGAATTATTTCTCTGCCTTTAATTTGTCAAAATTGGAGAACTAATAATTTATCAGCATTATTCATGGGGTCGGTGCAGTATATACATATAATATACACACACACACACCTTAATATAAAGTTTATACATTATGCTCAGAGATTATTGAATTTTCATACTATATATATAGCTTGTCACTTCTCTAGACATTTTGTCTCTGTTAGGCTTTTGGCAGTTTGTTTAATTAAATCAGTAACTATTTCAAGGTCAACTTCAGCATCACAGGATAGCTTCATAATATTAAAAGTTAAGGGACAAACACAATATTTCAGCATATTATACATCAAGTGCGTGTGTGTGTATATATATATACAACCTGGCGCTTTCACTTTATAGCTGTATAATATTCTTATGCCAAACCATAAGAGTTCAAGCTGGGGCTAGGCTTAGCTATATATACCTGAAAGTACATGAAAAACGTTAATAACCAAACAAGGCAAATTCACAGAGGAAATTATCTATCAATTTTCGTTTTAATTAATCGTCTTTTTGTTACGTTCCATTTCGTTATGAGTGAACTATAGTAAGTGCTTTTTCATTTGCAAATTCGGGACAACCAAATTTTAGTCGTGTCTACAAGCATACGACTAGAGAACAAAATATAGACAAAGAGTAGTGTGATGTATAATGTATATACATATATAACATATATACATACGTGATATATGTGTGCGTGTATATATATATATACACACACACACATAATGGATGGCAAGGTCTCACTCGTGCATTATTAATTAAATTGTTAGATAGAAAGCGTCGTGATTTGGTGAATGAGGGCATGAAAAGTCATAAAGTAGAAAGTCTCACAAAACGTTAACCTTCGTTCAAGTAGAGTCGTCCTTTTGTCTTGACTATATTGACGTGAAGGGGCAGTAACACACCTTAAGACAATTCCATATATATATATATAATATGTATAAGCTGTGTCTATAATTTTTTAGGAAGTTTTGTTTTCCCTTAATTATGACATTTATAAAGTGAGAAGTATTGAAAACTAACATTTATTTGACATCATATTTCTTACGTCAAATATAATACTATCGTTTATTTTGAAATTTTTATAGCTTACTAGAAAAGATGGTCCAGAAGAGATCAAATAGACAAGCTAGCTCCATGTATATACAGTCATGGAAAAAACAATACACATATATATATGCGTGTGTGTGTGTGTGTGCATGCATGATCTCCCTTTTGTTTTTCTTTCCCTAAATAGTTTATTTTCCATTATAATAAAAGAAATTTAGGCGTGCTTCTCTCTTGGATCTAGCTGTAACATATATATAGAATGTAATAATAGTACTACGTAAAAATATTTTAAATTCAATAGCTAATTGCATGAAATTGTTGTGTTGAAAAAAGGTATTTCCGTACGTTATCCTTATTATTTTTTTCATAGAATATTTCATCCACTCAAAGTGCATTGGGTCAGATATCAGAAAAGTAAAGCACTAGCATGTAGGCGTTATATTATTTATTAGAACTTAATTTGCACTTTGTCAGGTTAAATGAAAAAATAATGGAAGTTTTGTACGTCAAAAGTGAACAAAACTTAATAATAATCTAGATAGATCAACCAGACAGTAAAACAAAAACAAAATCAAAAACAAAAACAAGTGTAAAAACTTAGCACCTCGGAAAGTATACCTACTTGAGAACAGGACAGTTACGGAGTTATTAGAAAATTTTTTCGATGCTGGCATTATCAATGAGATCATTTTCTACTTAAGAATAAGAACACACACACGCACATATATATATATATATATAGAGATGAATATTTTAATTCTTTATTGTAGGCAAAATTATCAGGGGCGAAGGGAGGTGGGACAAAGAAGGGCTTATGCTCCCCTAATTTCTATAAATAAATTTTATTTTAGCCTCTAAAATTAAGAAATTTTTTTAATTTTTCCCCTGTGATAAAATATTTTTATACTTTTATCCCTTATTTGCTCCCCTGAAATTTTTTAATTACTATCTCTGCATAATTTTTTAAGAAAACTTTAAATTTACCCATATTTTTTTTTATTTTTAATGAAATACTCATATTTAAAATTTAGTATCTTAAATAAATCAAATCAACCATACTACTATATTAGAAATTCGCAATTTTTGAACTCTAACTAATAATTAAACTCTATTAAAAACTTGGTTCATTGTAGGATTAATAAAAATCGAAGATACAAATTGATAAACGAGGTAAAAGATTTTATCATTGTAGCAAAAATTCTTGTTCTGCTGCTGACAATTATTATAATCTTTTTATATAATAGGATATATAACTTAAATTCACTTTGTATTTCAAGAACAAAAACAAAACAAAAAAAAAAAAAATTCAAAATTTGACCTGCGGAAACACTTGTGGCTTCGCAACTGTTTGAAGGAAAATCCATATTTATTAGGGAAAAAAGAAATCCATATTATTCGCACAATAAACAACATCAGAAAGCCTCAAGTAAGTATATAACAAATAAGGGAGAAAGAAGTGAATAGCATTTTTACATAAACACTTGAAATGAAAAACAAAATTTAAAAATATATATTGTAAATAGTAGTATATAATAAATTTGTTTAAAAATATAAATTTTATTAAAAATAAATAATTATGTGTATAGTATATTTGCTATTAACTTCAAATAGTTTATATTCACTTCTTTGTAATTTCGTAAAAATGTTATTTATGTGATTGTAAGCAAAATCTTAATGGTAATACCATACTCTGACTCTACCAAATAAAAGTAGAGTTTAGCAGATCCTCCTAATTCTTCAAGTTAAATAAATAAATAAATAAAATGTTATTTAATTATAATTTTGGAAAAACGAAGGATAAATTACTACCTTTTTTTTTTTTTGGCTAACTAATAATAAATTACTACTCTTAGTTTCTCTATCTAAAGCCTCCAAACTCCACCCGTCCAGTTAAAAGGATCAACTCTTTCTCTAATCTAAATATATGTGGTACATGTCTCAAAGCATATAGGAAAACTACAAGAAATTATTAACTACATATACATATAATAACATTTAAATCAACATTAACCCCTTAATATATTATTTTTAGTTAATATTTAAGTTTCCTAGAGACTTTGAAATTAATTTAATATTAGAGCATATGGACTCTATGTTTAAACCATAACCCCTTCTAATAGCCTAGTACTCTCTCTATATATAATCGGCTTTAAGCTTAATTAATTATAATATGCTATATTATTCTTTAGAGTGTGTTTGATTAAGGGAGAGATGAAGAGAAGGAAAAATGTGGCGTGCTAATCCATTGTTTGATCGGAAGAAATAAATGAAGTAGAGGAGACAAGGAGAGAGAGAAAATCTGTCTCCGAACCTATCAAATTTCATCCTTCTATTAATTACAGACTGAAAATTCTCCACTAAATTCAAACTTCTTATCACTCTTATCAAACTTCTTATAATCTTGTTCATCATTTACATTCCCTGTCCTTTCAACTTTATCCATCCTCCCCATCAAATGAATTTTTTTTAGTTAAGGTCAAGATTAGCTCGCCTTACTAGTAAAGGAAAAATGATGTTCCGGTCTTGTTATTATCGATGAAATTAATCACTAGTCAAGTAGCTAGCGATATCAAAATTTATAGATAGAAAGTAAAAACGCTATATAACACCATTTCTACTCGACAATCTTAAGTTGATATTTTTTTTCCCCCTTTGTGGGTGCTAATTTTTTTTTTAAAAAAATAATTAAAAAGAAAGAATTAAGTTTTAGCGTACAAAAACATATCATTGACAGATCAAGATAGAGCTAAAACTCCCTCGAGAAATGTGCTTGTGGGATAGAAAATGACAACCCCTAGCTATCAATGAGTCAACAACTAATTTAACTTTTACTGTGGTGAACCCGACAAGTGCTTAAATATCTCTTTGCAACTCTCTCGCTATAATACAAGAGAAAAGCAATCCTTTCAAATCAATCTGATGACAGATTGGGATTGAGATTGAGAAAAAGTTTGTCATGTTTTGTAAAATCACACATCGCAGTAGTGCTTGAATCTCCTTGTAGGGAAAGCTACGTACGTCCATGATAATATTGCACTAGCTGGAGCACCTTTGCTGTTGCATGTACTACTGATATTTGTGGCTTTTTTTTTTAGTGCATGTCAACTTTGTTAAATAGTTAATATATTTATATATAAATATATTCTACCAAATATATATTATTAAGTTCTGAAATTAATTACTGTTCATGAAAAAATACTTTACGTGAAGACAACACGCAATTTATTTAATTATCATATTGAATTATTATAGTGATTTAAACAGGACGTAGTCTCATTTAAGTCGAATCTCTATAAAAATTGGATGTTCTGTGAGAGTTTATTTTATTTTTGCAATTTTATTACTCTCAATAATATAGAATTAGAGCGCTAATTCTTAATAGATATGTGAAAAGTCTCAAGTGAATTATACGAAGAATAGTTTGGGCGAATATTTACTGGTCCCCCAAAGTTGGAGGCAAAGAAACAATCACTTGCATTAATTTGCTATTTCCCACTAGGACTGAAAATGGTTGTAAAGAGTGCGTGTGTGTGTCTATATATACTTAAATATTCCATTTCACGTAATACATCCTATGGAGGCAAGAAGAAATGTTTGTTGCTCAATTTGAAGATGACAGAAATTGAGCTAGCTTGAAAATTAGGCATCGGCTTCGTGACCAACTTTGACTGCATTTTTTGAGTTAGGGTTTTTGTGCAATACATATGCGATCAGCAGAGAATCCACAAGGCCTCCTTAGCAAATAATTTACAAAAATGTCAAAGTAAATAACATGTTTATTGATAAATAAATTGTTTATCTAGCAGTTTATTTACTACTGGAGACATATGTAAAGATAATTATCTCTCTTTTTTTTTTTTTTTTTTTGAGGAAAAGATAATTATCTTTTCGTGTGGGCAAAAATAAAAAGTCATAAAAATTTTAAGGGCTTTATTTTATTTTATTTTTTTAAAGTTCAGTGAGGGCTGCATCCCTCATTTATTTACTGCTCCCTCCGCCCCTGCACTCGATGTTCCCTCTTCGGGTTTCCGTTATCCTAATTCTTAAAGGGGGGGGGGGGGGGGGTAGAATAATAATTTAAGTAAATAGCATGTTTTAAAATATTTGCAATAAATAACTTATTTGCTAGTAAATTTGTTAATATTGTTTATTCTAAAAGAGTGTTTGGTGGAATAGTTTGAGTTGAGATTTTTAAGTTTCTAGTAAATTTGAATTTTCAGAAAAAACAAAAAATTTATTATTTTGAGATGAGATGAGATGAACCAATATACCAAACGCCCCTAAATATTCTTTAGTTCGGTAAGAAAATTGTAAGAAATAGTATTTTAATGAAAATCATTGAAGTATATAGTAAGATTTTAAAATATTTGAAATAAATGACAAATTTACTAGGTGAATGAAATTTTACCAGGTAAATAAAGGGAAGGAATTTACCCACCTATTTCGGTTGTACAAATTACTAGATAAGTAACATATTTTCAAGATGTAGATAAATCATTTTATGGTAAATTTATTATTTACTATTATTTATTACTAATATTTAAAAGCCCATTTTTGTTTTTAATTCCTAACAATACTAAAAGAGCAAGTATATCTTGTGTTGGTCCTCCAAAACAGTTTCTTAATGTTGTCGTTTTACTAAACTTGGTTGCCGTTTATTTAGAAACAATAAACTCCTTTTTTAGACTTTGCCACCGTAAAAAACAAAAGGCTTATTCTTGAGACTTTTGAAACGGAGCAAGTATGCCTTGTGTTGTTGGTCGTCCAAAACAGTGTCTTAATGTTGTCGTTTTACTAAACTTGGTTACCCTTTTCTTAGAAAAAATAAACTCCTTCTTGAGACTTTTGAAAGGGTGGGTAATCCTATCGTGGGCCATCCCCTCCCCTACTTTTTTTTTTTTTTCCCCAAATTTCTTATTTTCTATTTTCTACCCAAACATGTTTCTGCACATTATTATTTATTTCTAAAGGGCTTATATAAGTCTGTCGTAGACACCTCTTCAGCATTTTTTTTTTCCAGTTCATTTTAAATATTTTTTACTCTTTTTTCCCCTTTTTTTTTCTTTCCTATCCTGGTTATTGTTTTGTTACCTTCTTTCAAACATTATATTGAATCAAGTTTTCATTCTTTTTTTTTTTTTTTTTTGGAAAAACTAAAATTTCCTAACAATACTAAAAGAGTGGATTGTGAAATTTCCTGCTCATTCAATATCGTCCAAAACAATATCCATAATTTTAACTAAACGCTATATTATTTGCACTATATCATATTTTATTATTGCAACTCTTCACTAAAATGAGTCTATTTTATGAAAGATTTTAATCATTTACAATATATTAACCTTTCAACTATTCAAAGCAACTCCATTTTATGAAAAGATTTTAATCACCTACAATCTATTCATTACACAAAGTAACTAAAGCAAAGGAAAAATGAAAGTTTATTGGCTTATATGAGGAACCAATGCCTCCCAGATAACTCAAAGAGTCAATATAATTGTTTGATGCCTTTATTTAGAATTAGTCAAGTCTTTTATAATGACTTGCTTAATGTTTTCATGCATGAAGGTAGGAAATAATAACTGAAAATAACTCATGCTCTCATGTGTCCTACTAATTCAAATAACAAACAGAGAAAAACAAGGAATAAAAATAACAACTACTTAAAAGATAAATTCATCTAAGATTCTTCGAACCGCATCATAGTAAAAGGGACTTAAATGACATCGTAACAGCTCCCTCC
Source organism: Ficus microcarpa (assembly GCA_025413485.1). Taxonomy (NCBI): domain Eukaryota; kingdom Viridiplantae; phylum Streptophyta; class Magnoliopsida; order Rosales; family Moraceae; genus Ficus; species Ficus microcarpa. The sequence goes on along the minus strand of JAINRI010000551.1, from coordinate 911,636 downwards.
CTCTTAGAAAACACCCTTGTCCTGAAGGTAAAATTCTGAAAAACGCTATTTGGTATTACGGTCTTCCCACGTTGCTTCAGATCGAGAAAGTCCTCGCCAATGAACTAAAACTTCAGTTTTTCCTTTCTTCAATCTTAATCCTAACACAGCCTGAGGAAAAGATTCAAGCTCCCTCTCATCGTTCAAAGTCGGCAAATCTTTAAGCACATTTTGCTTCTCTCCAATCTTCTTCTTGAGAACTGAAACATGGAACACCGCGTGTAAGTTGATACTATGAAGGGAAATCCAGCTTATACGCCACCTTTCCTTTCCTTTCCTCTCTAAGACTTGGAATGGCCATAAAAACGGGGAGAGAATTTATAATTTTTTTGTGCCGCAAGAGACATTTGCCTATATGGCTGAAGTTTCAAGAACACCCAATCGCCCACAAAAAACTCATGCTCTTGGTATTGACGTAGGTAGGCCCTTTACAAGGTCGATGGAAATATCTTCCTAAATTTGTTATGGAATTGGGAGTGGTTGCGACAACCCCACCGGTTTAGTTTGATGAGTCTTTTGGCATTGACAAACATCGAACCCACGGATAAAATCTTTAACTTGTCTCCTCATATCCTTCCAATAAAAGTTCACCTTGAGTCTCTGAAATGTCTTCACATACCCTTCATGAGTGGCTTCCAAGAAACTCTTGAATAATATCATGTGTGAGGTTGGAAGAAAAATACATTCCTTATACAAGATCAATCCATCCACTATCTTCCATGGCATAATAGTTTGTATAACCAATGTTGTTGAGCTGTTGTGGTGGTCTTTTGAGTCCAGAGCTGCTTCAAGCTTTGATGGTCTGTACGAACGACAAACTTCCTTCCCCAAAGTTAGGGTTGCCATTTTTGTATTGCCAAAACTAAAGCAACAATTTCCTTCTCATAAGTGGATAGAAAGAGGAGCTTCCTATGGAGTGCTTGGCTAAAATAAGCAATGGGTCATTCTTGCAATAGTACTACACCTACACCAACACTGGAAGCATCACATTCAACAATACAAGATTTTGAAAAATCAGGAAGGGATAATACTGGAGCTTGTGTCATCGTGAGCTTTAACTTCTCAAACGCTGCCTCCGATGCCAACGTCTTCTCAAATGAATCTTTCTTCAACATATTGGTGAGAGGAGCAGCAATCTTCCCATAGTTTTGAATAAACTTGCGATAATATCTTGTTAGACCTAAAAATCCCCTTAAGGCCCTAAGTCTTTTCAGCTTCGGCCGCGATATCATTACTTCAATTTTTGATGGATCAACCACAACTCCAAAATGAGAAATAACATGTCCCAAGTATTGCACTTTCCAAACTGTAATTTGTCAAGCTTAACTTGCAATTGATTATTTTTCAAAAGATCAAAGACAATTCGTAGGTGCACCAAATGATCATTCCAATCTCTACTGTAAATAAGGATATCATCAAACAATAACAATACAAATTTACGTAGGTAATCCTTAAATACCTCGTTCATTAGAGCTTGAAATGTTGATGAAGCATTGGTTAGGCCAAATGGCATCACCCAAAATTCATAATTACCTTGGACTGTCCTAAAAGCGGTCTCCTCATTGTCTTCCAAACGCATCCGCACTTGATCGTAGCCTAAATGCAAATCCAACCTTGTGAAATAATGAGCTCCCAGTAATTCATCAAGAAGTTCGTCAATCACAGGAATTGGAAACTTGTCCGTCATTGTTATCCTATTCAAGGCTCAATAATCGACACATATCCGCCACGAGTCGTCATGCCTTTTGACCAACAAAATTGGGGACGAGTAGGGACTGGTACTTCGGTGAATAACTTCGGCTGTCAGAAGCTCCTTACCAATCTTCTCAATCTCTTCTTCTTCTTCTTCTTCTTCTTCTTCTTCTTCTTTTTCTTTTTGAAAATGAGGATAGCAATAAGGTCGTATTGCTACTGGTTCGCGATCAGGTAGAAGCGGAACCTGATGGTCCTGTGGACGTTGCGGAGGAAGACCTGTAGGCTTATTCAAATCCTCTTGACATGATTGTAAGAGATCTTTGATTGGTGGTGGAATGTAATCTGGTTTAGTGCTTTGACTGATGCCATCCAAGGCATGCAAAATGACCCCTTATTGTTGTTTGTTATGCTTCGTAATTGGAGTAGCATTTGACACTTTTTTATCATTCCAAGTAAATCTCATGAAAAGCTTTTCAAAGTCCCATTCAACAGAACCTAGAGTTCTCAACCATTGAGCTCCAAGTGCAACGTTATATCCCTCTAATGGTAAAACTAAGAAATAAGTGACAGATGGGATTTTTTGAAGCCTTAGATGCACTTGAGTACACTTGCCTCGGCTGACCAATTTTTCTCCTAAGCTACCATAACTTCTAACCTCCCACTCGAATTTAGGTTCAAATTTGCCATGTTGAGCGACTCTCGAGTTGATGAAATTGTGAGTGCTCTCGGAATCGATAAGAACGATTACTAAACACCCCTGCAAACTTCCGTATACTCACATAGTCTCAGGTGCTTGTACTCCTACCATTGCATGCAAAGAAATTTCCGACGTTGCATTCTTACTTGCTCCATCGACCTCCATTACGACATCGCCATCATCATCGTCCTCAGCCCAGCAAGCTTCAATCCAAAAGAGCTTTGCACAATTATGACTAGGAACATACCTCTCATTATAATTAAAACACAATCCCTTCCGTTGTCGTTCTGCCAATTCATCCGTCGTCATCCGCTTAATTGAAGGTGCACTTGTTGAGTTGCTCTCCGGAGGATTTGGCACCGGTCATTGAGGATTCATTGGTCGAATTGCTTGATTAGTTGGCTTCTTAAGTGGAAAATCACGCATTTCATTTCGATTCACTAATCCAATAGCCATTATCAGCGAGGTCGGTCGATTCGCCTTCACATCCGTTCGAATACTGTCCTTCAAACCAGTGACAAAGGAGCTCACCTTTCTTTCTTGGGAGAGAGAGCCAGTCTTAGCTAGTAGCTTCTCAAATTTTCCTTGATAGTCCACCACCGAACCAGTTTGCCGAAGTCGAATAATGAGCTCACTAAATGGATCTTCAAATTGATTGGGACCAAAACGAGAGAAAATTCCATGCTCGAGTTCCCCCCAAGTAACATAAGTAAGTTTACCTTCCAATATTTGAAACCAAAGTTGGGCATTACCCTCCAAATAGAATGAGGCCAGAGTGACCTTGTCCGATTCACGGATATCATGGAGTGAAAAGTACTTCTCTGCCCTGCACACCCAAGTCATAGGTTCGTCTCGATCATTATATCGTGGAAAATCAATCTTCATGGTCTTGGGAACGAAGCTATTAAGAGAACCAAATGTATTAAAGCCAAAGTTGTTACCACCTCGGCCACCACTATTGTTTGTAGAATGCTCGCCATCATCCTTAACTTTGTCGGAAACTTGTTGGCTGAGCTATTCCATCCTTTCGGTGATATGGCCCAACATATCTCCATTTGACTATTAGCAAGAGTGGCAACAATCTCCTCCAACTTCGACATTCGATCTTGTGGATCCATGCCTGAAGCTCTAATACCAAACTGTTATGCAAAGTAACTAAAGCAAAGGAAAAATGAAAGTTTATTGGCTTATATGAGGAACCAACGCCTCCCAAATAACTCAAAGAGTCGATATAATTGTTCGATACCTTTATTTAGAATCAGTCAAGTCTTTTCTAATGACTTGCTTAATGTTTACATGCATGAAAGTAGGAAATAATAACTGAAAATAAATCACACTCTTACTTGTCCAATTAATTCAAATAACAACAGAGAAAAACATGGAATAAAATAACAACTACTTAAAAGATAAAATCATCCAAGATTTTTCTAACAGCATCATAGTACATGAGACTTACACGACATGGTAACATCTCAACGTAAATTAAATGTTCTGATATGTGTCATATCATGTTTTATTATTGCAACCTTTCACTAAAAGGTGTTTATTTTACAAAATATATTAATCATTCACAAAATTTTTATCTTTCGGTTGTAACTATTTAAGAAAACTCTATTTTATGAAAAGTTTTAATCATTCACAATCTATTAATCTTACAAATACAATTGTTCAAGTCAACTATAATTTACGAAAAGTTTAATCATTCATAATCTATTTATCTTTCGGTTATAACTGTTCAAGATAACTCTTTAATATTTATATTAAACAACACTTATAAGTTTGTTTGTGTTTTGTTCAGTTTTCAATCATTCAAAAAAACTATGGGAGAATCATATTTTTACTTGTGAAATTCGTATATTTATAAGTAATTACACTTCTTATCACAATCCCTAGCTTAAATAATCAGAAAGCATTATCTCACACACACACTCTCTCTCACTATGTATATAATTATTTATTTCCCTCTCCAAGGCGAAAATACACCGACACAAAATATCTTTGTAGATATAATTCTCTCATGCACACTAGTATGAAGATAACCTTAAAACATGTGTGTGTGGAGAATTAGAGGAAATTGATATTTTCTTACTAAAAATATTGTGGTTTTTGTTTTGCTCTTCTGTGACTAGATTATGAGATGTTTAAAACTGTTATTTTTCGAAAAACTCACTACAAAATATATTAATAATTAATTTTCTTAATTTAGATCCGTATACATATACTAAACTAAATATGTTTGATAGTTTTTATCAATCTATATTAATTATGAAATCTATAATATTAAATGCTACAATATATAGCACATGCATGCAAACTAGTATTTAAAAAAAAATGCTATGTACTTCTTTATCCATCCTATTTATTGCAATTTCCAAAATGGGCCCAAAAGCCAGCCCAACCCGAACATTGTGCAGCCCTTCATTGACGCTCGAATGCCAATCCAAAACTAGTTTGGGCTAGATGTTCTTCACGAGCCCAAATTCATTTCATTTATGTCCCAAAATAAAAGGCCCAAGGCATTCTGCATGCGCACCGAACAAACCGCAGGACAATCCACCGCAGAGTTCCCAACCTAACCTGATTCAATTATTCAGGTGAAAACAAATAAAAATAAAGAATTATTTGGTGGATGAGTTTAGTTTAAAATTTTTAAATTTTAATAATAATTTTTTAGAAAAAATAAAAAAAATTTTCAGAAAAAAATAAAAAATATAAAAAGATATACGATTTAATTTAAAATAAATTTAAAAATAAATACTTCTTAAGGATCAATTTGGATTATGAATTTAAACATTAAGTTTAAATTTAAAATTTTATCTTTTTTCTTAAAAATTTTTATTTATTTTTAAATAAATAAAAATTACTATTTAAATTTAAAAATTTTAACTTAAATTCAGGATAAAAATACTGTTTTCCACGCCGCAATTCAAGTGGGTCCCCAGAGAACATCTCCACCGTCAACGTGTCCACTCATCGTCCCTCCTTCAATCAAAACCGCCATAGCCGAAGCTCCAAAGTCCGAAACCCTAACAAATTAAATACCCAATTTTCCCCCCCTTCTTATTCTCTTTTTCTCCGCAAATCAAATCACAGAAACTCTCGGAATCTCGGAACAGAAAGAAAATGCTGAGTCTGGCTTCGAAGAGAGTCCTCCAGGGGCTAGCGTCGCGGTCGCCGGCGCTCCAGGCGATGCCTCGTCAGTACCACGAGCGGGTCGTCGACCACTTCAACAACCCCCGCAACGTCGGCTCCTTCGACAAGAACGACCCCGACGTCGGCACCGGCCTCGTCGGCGCCCCCGCCTGCGGCGACGTCATGAAGCTCCAGATCAAGGTCGACGACTCCGGAAAGATCGTCGACGCCTGCTTCAAGACCTTTGGCTGTGGTTCCGCCATCGCTTCTTCCTCTGTAGGTTCGTAATTTTTCGTTTCTGGTTGTCGGATTTTTAGGATTAGGGCTAAAAATTGGAACTTTTTGAAGCATCTGGGAAAAAAATTTTGGGCATTTTTTTGGGTCGATCCTCTGATTTTTTTGTGATTAAAGTTTGATGATTTAATTAGTTGTTTACTGAATTTTAATGGTGAAAACTGAAAACGAAAGGCTTTCAATGAAACCGAGGTTTGGATTGTAGAAGTTCTGTAGGCTCTTGCTTGTTGTGTATATTTATATATATTTACTTATATATTTGTTATAGATTTGGATTCGTTTAGTTTATTTATTATTAATAAGTTTGAACGGACATATTAAGGATTGAAGAAAATCTGATTGGATTTTTGTTAGCTTTTTTGTGAATGAGAACAAATTTGCTGAAGAATATAAATGGATGGATTTTTACTTGAGGACTGTATGGAACACTGTTTAAACAAGTAATTCACTAAATCTTATCGCAAAAGACTTTGAAAAGTTGGTCCGTTGGGAGCATGTTGGAAATGATTTTGTTTTGGGTATAAAATAGAAATGAGAATTCTTTTGTGAATGAATGCTGAAATAGTTTCTTAAATCATTTTTGGTTGGGTCTCTTGAGTTGGGTTTCTTGACTTGAGAGGTTGATTTGAGTACAAGGAATATAGGTGAAACTGTGTTTGGTTTCTGAAAATTTGTGTTAAGGATATAAGTGCCAGAAAGCGAAAACAAAAACGGGAGAACAACTGTTTAGTTCTTTTCCATTTCCGTTTTTTAATGAAAAATAATACGAAACTCAAAAAGAAAACGAAGAGCACGGCCTAACAATTGATCTTTAGGATGGTAAGCACCCTTTTTTTTTTTTTTTGTTTTGGCGTTCATGGGCTTTCGAAGCTCCATTTCCTGTTGAAATCAGGACAAGTACCTTCTTGGTTAAGCTGTATTGCTGTGTTTCTCATTCATGGGAGTTTTCTCTTTTTTCAGCTACTGAATGGGTGAAGGGCAAACAAATGGAGGAAGTCTTGACCATTAAAAACACGTAAGTTTCTGCGAAATGTTTCTATCTACTTTTTATTTTAGGCTATTATTTCATATTTTTTCACTAATTATGTTCTACAAAATCCGATCATGTTCTTTTTTTTTGCAAATTGTTTCTGTAGCTTATAAGCTAGATATATTTACATGTCATGGTATAATAGAGGAAAATATGCCCTACATTTGTATATGTATGCATTGTAAAAACTGGTAGATCCTGCATCTTTTGGCTGTAACTGTGTTATGCCAAAGATGCAGTTTATCGCAGAAGGAATCGAGAATGAGGAAATGCACAGATATTTTCCGGCAAGTAACAGTTAGTCAATGAGAAACTTCATAGTTGAGAACTTAAGGGGTTAAAAATCGAGCATTCATTTTTTTGGGCATACCTCAACTAAAATCTAACTAAATTTGCCTCCTTTTATCACACCAACTCTGTGAGTCTGTTCCATTGGATAATTGCATATACCAACAACATAGATCAGCTTGATTCCGTTTGGAAACTTAATAAGTGACAAATCATATCGTGCTTACGGTTTTCTCCCCTTTTTTCTGCAGCGAAATCGCAAAGCATCTCTCACTCCCTCCGGTTAAGCTGCACTGCAGCATGCTTGCCGAGGATGCGATCAAGGCAGCTGTCCAAGACTATGAAGCTAAACGTGTGAAATCCGTGGCCGATACCAAGGCTGCACCTACAGCTGCCGATGGTTGAATTCTGTAGTGTTGTAAAAAAGATGATGCAAATTGTCTGGTGTTGGATATAGTTTACCTAAATGTTGCCTAAAAGTTACCTAGTACTTGCAATAAAGATTGTGGTTTGCAAGGGCCTGCTGAGTATACTCTCTTGGATGTAAAGTTGTTTGGAAGGGAAATCATGAAGACAAAAAGAAGAAAGCTCTCTAATCATATAATAAATCATATTTTATTTCGTTTTTTATTTGTTTGTTTATTTTATTAAAAATTTGTTGAAGTTATGAATGTTTTGGTGTTGTATTATTTGAAGGGCAAAAGTTGAGAGATGGCAATGGCAGAGCTGTGTGCTTTATAAGGTTCAGGCTTTTATATCTGCAGGATTTATGAATAACTGAATTTGTAATCAACTTATTTCCCTACTTAATATTCTTCTTCAATTCCTTTTAGTGCAATTCCTTCACGATTAGTGGATAGGTCTGGATTTTACAACCGGGTCTTTAATGAAGTTCGTCCTTGATAAATCTCATGAATAAATATATTATTATCTCCCCATCTATGCGAGTGTGGCTCCAATTAAAAAAAGAAAAAGGCCTCTGCCATCAATATTTGACTTTTCAAAACAGATTTACAAAAAGGATATTATATATAGTAAATAATTTTTTCTTACAAAAATAATTAAACTATATAGTATTTGAAGTAAAATGTAAAGTTTATTAAGTAAATAACATACTTATAAGAGAAAGTAAATTACTTATTTTGATAAAATTTTTATCAATTTTAGTTATTTTATGAAAACTGTTATTTATTAACTTCAAAAAAAAAACTTTTATTTATTTATTTGTCTAGTATTAACTTTCATTAAATTGACAAAAATATATATATATATATATCACCAGAGTAAATAACCGGGGTTGGTTGAAACATTTAGGGCCCGTTTGTCTTTAAGGTTTAAACTCAAATTTTTATCTTTTTCCTCGAAAGTTTTTTGTCTTTTCTAAAAAAATTTTTTTTTCTTTTCTAAAAAGTCAACAAAAATTATTATTTAAACTTAAAAATTTCAATTCAAACTCATTCACCAAACGGATCCTTATAGGGTGTTTGGTGGAGTAGTTTGAGTTGAGATTTTTAAATTTTAATAGTAAATTTTTTTGAATTTTCAAAAAAAACAAAAATCTTTTTAAGAAAAATACAAAAATTTTTTAAGAAAAAAATAAAAAAAATTTTGAGTTGAGTGATTTGAAAGGGGAGCCAAACACCCCCTTAATGCAATTTCCATTATTTTTCCCCGGGTAAATTCTCAGGAGTTGACCGACGTTACTGCAGGAAGTCACATAGTCAATTTCCCTTAAGTTCCCCCACTTTTTTTTTTTTTTTGGGCAACAGTTCAAGACCGTAACCTAGTCATAAAAAATATATATATATATATATATATATATCACTACCACTGGGGAAATCAGCTGAGCTAGAAATGAGAGAGAGACATGGAGAGAACTGAAGAAAGGCGGCGACAAGCGTGGTGTCACGCGCTTGTGGTGCGAGTAGGAGCTACACCAGAGAAATATCAATAACGATTTTTTAATATTTAAAATTAAATAAAAGAAAAGAAAAGAAAACAAGAAGATTCAGATCAAAAACACAGAAGAACATTACTCCTAATTCTTCTAAGTAGTTTCTCCCTCAAAATCCTCGCACTACTTCTCAACCATACGATCTAATTCTAAGGTCTGTGTTTTTTTTTTTTTTCTCCTTGAGATATCATAAAATTGCTATTGCCCTTTTTTTTTTTTTTTTTTGTAGAGCAGTTCAACCGGTCCTTTTCACTCACCTACACCAATTTCTCTCTCTCAAATCTCAATTCCATATTTTTTATATTCATTATTATACGCTTTTCTTTGATTTTTGTTGACCACCAAACTCCCCATTTCCTTTTTGTCCAATTCATACCTTGTTTAATGAGTACAGAACACTTTTTTTTTTTTTTAATTTCTCTCTCCAATTAAAAACGTTTCCTCATTTAATATCATTTGTTGGGTAGGTCAAAAACGTTAAAAAATTGGTAAATTTTTTACTCAATCCTCCATTTTCTTCCTTTTCCAAATCGAAATTGAGAAAATTTTCATCTCAGAGATGGGTTTCCTCATCTGGGTATTCGTTTAAGTGGCTTGGAAGTCAATTATAATTAGTCTTACTCTTTATTCTACGCGTATAAATATTATTGTTATTGTTGATTGACCAGAGGATAAGGATTTTTTTTTTAATTTTTTTTTTACCACACAAGGCCTACCAATTGGTGTTTGTGTTGTGGGGGGGTTGGTAGCTGGGCAGTGAGGAATTTTTGGGATTTAGAGAGAGAGAGAGAGTTAGAGAGAGAAAAAGGGTAAGAGAGAGAGAGATTGATGGCTGGTCTAAGAGATGACCCAATTCTTGAAACTAGCGATAAAAAAGAGGAGAAGAGAGAAGAGGTCAGTTTGGATAAAAACAAGCCTCAAGACAAGGAGAAGGAGAGAGATATCAACAACAATAACAACAACAGCAATAGTATGGCTCCTCCTACTGGCAATTCCATTCACAGGTCGGGCTCACGCCCACAGCTTGATCTCAGCAAAGCCGCCATTCAAGGCAATTCCGAGGAGAGAGATCCCACCATCCTCTTGCCTAATCAGTCAGACGACATTTCTTCTCATCTGGCTTTGGACATTGGAGGTTGGTTGGTGTCATCTTTCGCTTTTGGTGATGATACTTCTGGGCAATTCTACACCGTCAAATTTTCATCCACATCATTTCCTAATATGGGCATGCTTCTTTTAATGTTTACTGACAATTTGACATTGAAAGAGTGTTAAAAAGTGTGATCATCATTGCTTTGGATACTTTTGTTTGGTGTGGGTGTTTTTGTTTTTGGCTAAATTTGAAATTTTCTGGTTGTTTTTTTTAAGTAAATTTTCATTCACATGATTTCTTCATATGGGCATGCTTCTTTAAATGTTTAAAAACATATTTTGACATTGAAAGAGTGTAAACAAAGTGTGATTATCATTGCTTGGGATTCTTTTATTTCGTGTTTTGTGGCTGTTTTTGTTTTTGGTTAAATTTGAAATTTTCTTTGGTTAAAAGATGGGGTTGTTGTATAGTAAATTTTCATTCACTTGATTTCCTCGTATGGGCATGCTTCTTTTAATGTTTAAAAACATAAGTTGACATTGAAAGAGTGTAAACAAAGTGTGATTATCGTTGCTTGGGATTATTTTGTTTTGTGTTGTGGGGGGCTGTTTTTGTTCTTGATTAAATTGGAAACTTTCTTTGGTTATGAGGTTGCTGTTTAGTAAATTTTCGTGTTATGTATTTCTTATTGGCAGGTTCTCTCATCAAGTTGGTCTACTTTTCAAGGCACGAGGATCGTTCTAGTGATGATAAGAGGAAGAAGAATGTTAAGGAGAAGCTGGGGATTTCCAATGGTAACAGGAGGAGCTACCCCGTTCTTGGGGGAAGACTTCATTTTGTCAAGTTTGAGACACACAAGATCAATGAGTGCATAGACTTTATCTATTCCAAGCGGCTTCACCGTGGTGGTATTATCATCAAAGTCCCTCATAGTCTATTTCTATTTGATGTTAGTCTATTATAAACATCCCTAATATTTTGTTCAAATTTCTCATGGATAGGACTTGATTCACATTCGTGGCTTCCTGATGCCGCAGCCAATGAAAATGCCATAATCAAGGTATTATGGATTTTCTTTCATTTCAATTAGTTGTTGAATTAGAGATGCAAGTCCAGGTGATTTCTTTCGAAATTCTATGTAGAAAATAAATATGTTGGTGATTCCTTTAGCATTCAAAATTCCCCTAAAATGGACATTAAGGAAAGATTAAAAAAGAGACTCATTTTCTTATTGATCTAAGCATGATCTAGTTTAGCTCTCATTTACCCTCAACGGGTTTGTTGAAAAAACCTGAACAATTGTCCTCACTGGGCCAGTAGCTATTTGTTTGCACTTTTGTGGAGCATTTCACGTGCACCATTGCTTCCGTATTGCAAGGGCCCTTTAAGCGTCCTTGCCCTTCATTTGGTTTAATAATTTAATACTTTCATTTTCATTTTGCCTCTTGTTAATTATTATAAATTTGGGGTTTTGTTAAATATTTCCTAATTGTTAATCCATGACCAAATGCTTCTTGTCGATGGTTTTAAGTTAGAACTTAAGTTATCTGATTTTGCATTATCGACATTGTAATAACAAATTGATGCTTGTGAGAAGGCCACAGGTGGTGGGGCATACAAGTTTGCAGACCTCTTCAAACAAAGGCTGGGTGTTACTCTTGACAAAGAAGATGAAATGGATTGTCTTGTTGCGGGAGCAAATTTTTTGTTAAAGGTGGAAGTTACTTGGAATACTGCTCTCTCATTCGTCGATATTTAGTACTTGATACTTTTGTTTGGTTATTTATCGATAATTAGTGCTTGGTACTTTTTGTTAAGTTATTAGTTGTGTGTTTATCATTTAAACTCCAACAAGGAGTATTTTCTCAAAAATTTGATGTGATATTCCACCATAATTCTTTTAGTAGGCAATTCGTCATGAAGCTTTCACACACATGGAGGGTCAGAAAGAGTTTGTGCAGATCGACCAGAATGAATTGTTTCCCTATCTTCTCGTTAATATTGGATCTGGTGTTAGTATGATTAAGGTACAATTCGTTTTCCCCTCCGCTTTTTTCTCTCTATTGTCAAGGACTTCAATACAAGTATGGCTAAGACTTGGTTATCTCTTATTATTTCAAATTTGGTACAGGTTGATGGAGAGGGTAAATTTCAGCGAGTTAGCGGAACAAATGTCGGTGGGGGTACTTATTGGGGCTTGGGAAGGCTACTAACAAAGTGCAAGAGGTTATTACAATGTTTGAATTAAGACTGTTCTAATCTTGTTGTTTTGCAACCTCTTTTGGTCATCTTCAGCGACTTCTGCTAATTTGTTCCTCGTCCAGTTTCGATGAGTTGTTAGAGTTGAGTCAACGGGGAGATAACAGGACTATAGACATGCTAGTTGGGGACATTTATGGGGGAATGGATTACTCAAAGGTACGTCCAGCTTTTGATCTTCTTGCGATTATTGTTGAGTTGGATGATAACATATGTGTGATACAAGATGGGTAGAGTGCTAAAATAAGAACTACGAATTTGCAAAGTCTTTTTTGTTTCTTTAAGTAGGGACAATTCTATTCTTTTTTTGGATGAGTAAGACACCACTTAATTTTTCGTCATGTCACAGATCGGTCTCTCTGCATCAACCATTGCTTCTAGTTTTGGCAAGGCTATTTCTGAAAATAAGGAGCTTGAAGACTACAGGCCTGAAGATATTTCGTTATCTCTCTTACGAATGATTTCATATAATATTGGACAGGTAAGTTTTTAATTACAAATTGCTATTATGTTTAGAAAATATTCGTTAATTCTGCTAATCTGATGTCTCAAGGAAAGGAACCACCCTGTCTTCACAAAAGATAACCTTTTATCCAGACATTCTGCTAGCGTATATATTCATGTGATGGCTTATATTAGGTCTGATTAGATTTTTTCTGGTTCAGATATCATATTTAAATGCACTGCGTTTTGGTCTTAAGCGAATATTTTTCGGAGGATTTTTCATAAGGGGTCATGCCTATACCATGGACACCATCTCCTTTGCAGTTCAGTTTTGGTAAGTAGTTCATATTCAGACCACGACTAGAAATTTTACCTTCTTCTTAGCTTATTCTCTATATTTTCTGGAGATGAAATGTTATCTAAAAATTTTCATCTGTTCAGTAACTCGTGCATAATTTCCTTGGATTTTTTTCAAAATGTTGTTCTAATTGTCAGGTCAAAAGGAGACGCACAAGCGATGTTCTTACGGCACGAAGGGTTTCTAGGGTCGTTAGGTGCATTCATGAGCTATGAAAAGCACGGCCTTGATGATCTGATGGTTCATCAGTTAGTTGAAAGGTTCCCAATGGGCGCACCTTATACCGGAGGAAAGATACATGGCCCACCACTAGGGGATTTGAATGAGAAGGCAAGTAAAATTGTGTTTTGACTCACTAGTGGATCTTGTTATTTTTAGTTCTTTTAGTTTTTGATGATGCTGTATGAAAATAGGATAATTAGAGGGATTATTTTAATTTTAAAAGGTTATCTTTATATAATTTCAATTGAATTGGAATTCAAAAGATTGTCTTTATTTGAATTATTTTATGATTATCTTCGGAATTTTAAATTATAGGAGTTATCTTTTAGTATTTGAATTTGAATAGGATTAGGATTAGGATTAGGATTAGAATTTAGGGTTTACTATTTAAAGGCCTCTTTTGTTATTTTGTTAGGAGAGTTTTTGATCATTATTAATAATAAAATCCATTTGAGAGTTCTCTCAATTGATTTGCGTGATTTTTCAGTATTCTAGTTAGAAATTAACAAATGTAACTCAACCTATCTTGCATATTTTCAGATATTATTTAAAAATCGGGTATTATTTAAAAATCAATGAATTTGTGTGTAATTAGACGCTTCTGCTCCATCAGTTTCTTCTATATTCTCTTTGAGAACTTCTTGTCCTTGGAAGTATTACTTTTATTGTAATCTATCTTCGATAAAAAGATTTTTAATCTTTTTGTTTTTTTAGTTCTGTAACTAAACCTCAAAATTGGGCTTCTAATCCTTTTTGATACATCAGACCAGGGTTATATCTGTTTAAATTTTTTTCTTGACCATGTTCCAAGTTCCAACTTGAAGCTAAGTTGTTGGGTATAAAGTTAAGCTGTTCCCATTTTCTATAGGAGGGTCCCGCAAGTTATTTTAGTAAACAAAAAGTTGGATAATTAACTGCATTGCAGGGATTCTTGGAATAACATTTGTTTACTATTATTCCATGGCATAAGATATCAGGCATCGAATAGGACTAGATTCTTGAAGCAACTAGATAGGTATATATTCTGTTTAGTTAGTTTTCAGAGATCAACTTTGCAGTTAAATTAAAAGCGAAGGGCTCGGACGATATTTATATGAAGACAAGGCGATTGCAGTTAAAGGGTGGCTCCCATTTGGACAAGGCAATTGTTAAGCTTGGAATATTGGGGAATTGAAGTTTTAGCAATCAACTCTAATCTCTTTTGTTGGCTGACTAATGGTTTCTATGTCCAATTTTCCAGCACGTTAGTCTCTCTAGACCACTTTTGGGCTGTTGTTTGATTTTATTTTATCATTTTTTTTTTCACAAACACTGAAAGCCTCATTTTATTTTACTCTAGCTGTGTTACATTCTTTGAGTACTTCGTACTCGGCTCTGCTTTAAAAAAGTAAATCGGTTCTTAGTTGGATTTGTGTTGATTCGAAAAGGAAGGAAAGCAATTCATTTTTTCACATCAGGGATTATGTTGAGTAATATAGCTCAGTTTAGGTCTGCTATGGTTAAAGACCATGTTAATATTAGCGATTTAACATGGCTCGGTTAAATTTTGTCCCATGTAATCTATTTATTTATTTATTTATTTTTGTATTATTATGACTAAAGTTGAAGTATTCTTTCACGTGGATTGAAATCCTTGCGTGCAGATCTCGTGGATGGAGAAGTTTGTGCAGAAGGGTAATGAGATTATTGCACCAGTGCCAATGGCTCCACCTGGGACTACCGGACTTGGAGGCTTTGAAGTTCCTTCGTCCAAAGGAGGTACTCTGCGTCCTGATGCCAGTGCTTTAAACGTTGGGGTGCTCCATCTAGTGCCAACTTTGGAGGT
The DNA here is from genome assembly GCA_025413485.1 of Ficus microcarpa. NCBI lineage: Eukaryota > Viridiplantae > Streptophyta > Magnoliopsida > Rosales > Moraceae > Ficus > Ficus microcarpa. Next base: position 896,306 of record JAINRI010000551.1, on the reverse strand, counting down.
GTTTCCTCTCTTGGCAGACCCAAAAATGTGAGTTAAATTACACAAATAGAATTGATACAAAATTAAACCATGAAAACATTGGGGTGGAAGTGGTATCTTGAAAGTTATTAATTGAAATATAGTTTTTCTATTAATTATCTTACTGACGTATATATTGACTTACATGCCTACAGGTATGAGCCTAACACCATTGATCTCACGGATCCTGGTGAATTGGAGTGAGTACCCACTAGAGTATCTGCTTATATTCAAAATCTATATTGGATTACCTTGATAAACCGCATCCCCCATTTAGATTTTCTAAATAATTTTTCTTTCATCTTTTTGGTTTACTTTGGCTATTTATTATGCTGTAGGTATTGGTTTACTGTACTGTCTGAGCATCTGCCAGACCTTGTTGATAAGGTAAGCACGATATTCTTCTGAAACTTTTATTCTGTTCCTTCTATCTCTAAGCGACATGTCTACCAAATTTGATTAGAATAACGAAATTACTCAAAGAAACTAGAGAAAAAATTCATGTTTACCATGCTATTTTATGTAATGATACTTATTTTTACCTTCCCAGAGCATCGACTATGCGATGGTTTTATTAATCTGGATCTTGCATGTTCGTATTTGAACATTCTTTGCAACTCATAATTAGAATAACGAAATTACTCAAAGAAACTAAAGAAAATATTCATGTTTACCATGCTATTGTATGTAATGATACTTATTTTTACCTTCCTAGAGCCCCAACTACGCAACGGTTTTATTAATCTGGATCTTGCATATTTTTATTTGAACATTCTTTGCAACTCATAATGTTCTTCCTGTGGTAAACCATGGTAGGCAGTGGCAAGCGAAGGTGGAACTGAAGATGCCAAAAGAAGGGGTGATGCTTTTGCTCGAGCATTTTCCGCTCACTTGGCACGGTAACTTTACTGTCTTGGAAATTATAACTCATGATTGTTGTTGGGTTAATACCAGAAAGTATACGAAAATTTTCATACTATGGAACCTTTTCAATTTAACGACTGGTTATAGGTTGATGGAGGAGCCCGCTGCATATGGAAAGCTTGGGTTGGCCAATCTGCTCGAACTAAGGGAAGAATGTTTGAGGGAGTTCCAGTTTGTTGATGCCTATAGAAGTATAAAACAGAGGTAAACATTACAGTTTCACTTCTGTTTTATTCTTTGATTTTTTGTCTTTAACGAGTGACACACTTACAAAGCCACTTATAACGATCGGATTCTATTTTATTTTATTTTTTATGTGATGGGGCCTATGCCTCCGGCTTCGTCTTATTAAACTGAAATGAAAACACTCTCAGGTTTTGAACTTGAGAGCTCGTGCCCAAACCCCTCTCCTCCCACCCACTGAGCTAGCCCTAGCAGGGTTTATAGTGATCCGATTCTATGTTTGCACACAAGTTCAGTTCTAAATGGTTATGAATTTTCTAAGCTATCACTGTTCTCTGTTCAATGTGTGGTATTTTTTAGTTCATTCTCTCATAATTTTTTTCTGAATGTGACAGGGAAAATGAGGCATCACTTGCAGTTTTGCCTGACCTGTTGATGGAACTTGATAGTATGAGTGAGGTGCATATTAAAATAACCTTAAAACTTTTGTCCTTCCTATTTTCAATAATGTTAAAGAGTCAAATATACTATTTATTTCTTGCATAAAGTTTAGTCTGGCTCGTGTTTTTCGAAAGCAGTTTCTGTAGGTAAACATTTTTGTTTCGTACTCATTCTTCTAATAATTAAAGCCCTCTTTAATTTTCAGGAAGCAAGACTGCTTACCCTTATTGAAGGTGTTCTTGCAGCCAATATTTTCGACTGGGGATCCCGTGCCTGTGTGGATCTCTATCATAAGGGGACGATTATCGAAATTTATAGAATGAGTCGCGACAAGATGCAAAGACCATGGAGGGTTAGTGGATCAACGAGGCATTATTTCTATCCCTTTATCTAGATTTTGTTTGACTCTTTGTTCATGTAATTAGGTGGATGACTTTGATGTCTTTAAAAAAAGAATGTTGGGATGTGGCGACCAGAAACCTCGCCCTCATAAAAGAGCTCTGCTCTTTGTGGATAATTCAGGTGCCGACGTTATTCTAGGGATGCTTCCCCTGGCGCGTGAACTGCTTTGCCGTGGAACTGAGGTTAGGCTTCCTCTTAATGTCATGACTAATGGCTATTAAGTTGTTAATTTCTCTGTTATCAGGAAATCAATTTCAGGAAAGGGAAATAGGTTCCTAATTTAAAAACGTTTTGATGGAATTCTGTGGAACTTAATTACTTTCCACTAGATTGTACTTCTTCTACCATGTGTCTGTACTACAACGATTAACAGTGGCGAGATAAAAGTTTTCTTGTTGCAGTCTATCTGAAGGACATAATGAGAGATTTTAAGAGATTATTTTGTAGGTTGTTTTGGTTGCAAACTCACTCCCTGCTCTAAATGATGTCACTGCCATGGAGCTTCCTGATATCGTCGCTGAAGCTGCCAAGGTAGGTTTTTGTGCATTAATATTTCTTCATTTTTTTCATTTTTGTCGAGAAAAAAAAATGATGTCCTACCAAATGTATTAGGATTGAAATGCTCGCATAAGCTAGTTCAAAACTTTTTTTCTAAAAAGATTCCACAAGAATTTGAGCATGATTCTTACTGTTACAGTCACGTAAGAACTCATTGTTCTTGTCCACAGCATTGTGACATTCTCCGCCGAGCCGCAGAAGCAGGAGGCTTGCTTGTCGATGCAATGGTCAGCGGCCTAGATGGTCCTAAAGAAAGCTCGTGTTTGGTTCCATTGATGGTTGTCGAGAATGGGTGTGGCAGCCCTTGCATAGACTTGAGGCAGGTCAGCTCGGAGTTAGCTGCTGCCGCAAAAGATGCTGATTTGGTATAGCACCTTGTCTATTACTCTCTCCTTATTCTTCTATCTATGTTTTTTCATCTTATGTCCCGTTACAGAAATGCACTATTAGATGGTCTAAAATAAGACAGAATTGAAACATACCGATTCTATAGATGTTTTCATGTTTTTGCTGGTTCTCTCCTCTTGTGTTGAAACAGTGATGTAAATTTGTGGATTTCAGATTATCTTGGAAGGAATGGGCAGAGCTTTGCATACCAACTTTAATGCTCAGTTCAAATGTGATGCTTTGAAGGTGAGAATTCTACCATTTGTTTTTAAGAATAGATAGATAAATTTTTTCTAGCAAAACTGAGTGGAACCAACTGAAACTGACCGATATTCAGCCTTGTCTTTGCCCTTTCTCTTTTCATGTGGTTTTTGGGATTTTACTGAATGAACTTAATTTAGTCTCTCGACAAACCATGGTCATGTTGCCAAATTTATTAACTTCTTTTAGTGTTAACATGATGAATTATATATTTTGCAGCTTGCAATGGTGAAGAATCAAAGGCTGGCAGAAAAACTGATCAAAGGAAACATATACGATTGCGTATGCCGATATGAACCGGCACATTAAGCAAAGTTAGCGTCTACTAGTTATAATGCCCGTTCCAGGAAGATTGACAAGTCCTCAAAAAATGAATTGTGGGTCTATGTTAAAACATCATTTAGTTTAAATGGTCCTCATTTTGGCTGAATGGCAGAATGAAAACATTTGTTCTTGCTCACAATTAAAGTTTTGGACGACCTTTAGCTTTAGACCATTAGACTGAAAAGCTTAATTTTCACCATGTTTTTTTTTTTTTTTTAATATACGACTTAGGAGGTAACGTTTATGAAATGGATGTACTGATAACAATATAAATAAGGTCAAGCACTCATACAACTAGCTCCAAAAAACTTCTTATGGAAAGGTCAAAGAATTTTAATGTCTATCATTATTATTTTTGTCCTTTCGATTTCTCTTTTTTCAGTATATTTTTGCCGACGGAAAAATTATCAAGTGAATACGCAAAAACTTGGATACTTTAATTTTGGGGTATTTCGAGGAACATGTCGCAAATAATAAAACACGAGAAAGTTTAAGAATAGTCGTCAATTTTTACATTAGTCTTCTCGATTTTGGATTCGATCTCGCAAATAATATATTGGTGTGTGACTTTTAGCATTAAATTCTTTTATACGTGAATAGTTGTCTCTCTAAATAGACTTCGAAACTTATATCAGAATTCACAGAAACATTGTAAACTTCAATTCTAAACATTTTTTATTGCGTATTCGACAAATTTTAAAATCATTTTGACCGTGTTAAACACTTTCAAAAAGGTGAATCCAAACACTAATATCCCTTTTTTAAGTTCAATTCAAGAACAAATAAGAGAAATGGTACACTAAAGTACATAGGAGAAGCGAGACAAGCAAAATAAATAAAGAGAAAAACTAACTAGTCGTGAAAAGTGGAGAGTCATAGTTTTTGAGCCATTGCTTATGAGGTCTCTCTCTCAATGGAACGAGCTAAAAACTATTCCAATTGAAACAATTCCAATTATAACATATTGAGATGAAGAGAGAGCCTAAGAAAAACAGCAGCAGCTGACGAGAAACAAAAGAAAAACAAGAATGCAAAGACGAAACATCCTAAGAAAAAAGACCCAACCCAACCCGACTTTCGGGTTCAGGTCAAGAGCAAGAACCAGTCATGGAGCTCACCTTACTGAGAAGGCCTTTAATCTCACCCTCCAACTTGGCTCTCATCTCCGGAGAGAGATTGTCGCCCGACTTCTCAAGCATTGTCGTCATCATCTGAAGATTATGCTTTATAACGTCAAGGGAAGGCGCAACCGAAAGCGCTTGAGTTGACGAGGACGGAGTTGCAATTGAATTTGGTTGGTTTCCAGTGCTCTGGACACGGCTGGAAGATGATGGAGCCTGTAGTTGACGAGGGCTGCACCGAAAAGGTTGTTTCTCTCTATACTCTTTAATGCTTCTGTGGCATCAGCGTCTCTCATAAACACAATTTGGGCACTCTCGGGATCTTTCAAAAACCGAGTTTCGGATTCTTTCAATGGTCCAAATTTGCAAAACGTCGAGACCAAGTCGTCTCTTGAAGGCATTGGAACTCCCGGAGCAAAAGTCAAGAGAAGAGCAGTCCCTATGGTCTCTCCATTAGTTTCCTTTCGACTATAACTTGGATTCATGTCGGGTCTCCAGGAAATAGATATATTTCTCGGGTACTTCAGAGCAGCATATTGCCGTTTTTTCCTCCCTCTTTTTTGCTTGGGTTTGACTGGCGGTGTAAGGCCGTTATTAGGCTCCTCCATTTCCTTCCCTACGGAGTTGGATTCGGCACTGGCTCCGTTCAAATCCGGTATATTCTTCGGTGCTGCTTTCTCCTTCCTCTTTCTCTTTTTCCGCCTGGGTTCACCTTCTCCTAATTGCAGGCCAATTGTCAGTCGGTCGTTAGCAAATTGTAGACCTGTGGTATAATTATTATTCTTACACACCGAAGCCCCATCAGGAACCCGTAGATCTACAAACAGTGTGCCAGGTTTAGCATTATTTCCACGTATGTCTAATAAACCAGCAGTGATATTCGCATTTGATTCTTCTAAACCAGCTCCTTTCTCCACTTCCTTCGGCGGCTTGGTTTTGACCTCCGAAGGAACGTGGTTCATAACCTGTGGGTCGTCAACCAATAGGCTTGAGGCAGCGCTGCTTCCATTCAAGTCGGGTATAGCAGTTGTTTGTTTGGTCAGCGAATGATCTCCGTTCATTTTTTCTCCTTTCTTTTTCTTCCTTTGCTTAGCCTTGTTGCTCTTTAATGCAGGGCCTATCTCCAAGGCATCTCTAGCTGATAAGCCATTGGTGGCGATGCTTATACTCACATCTGACAGAACAGACAGCGGTTTGGTTTTTGATCTCGCCGAATTAGGATGGTTGTTTTTCTTTATGATTACAGAATCTTGCCCCGTAGATGGATCAAAACTCTCATTCGCGCCCTGTACACCAGTTGCTGTACTTCCAATCGGATTTGGTGAGTGGATTGTATCCTCGCCCTGTGGCAAATTTTCCTTCTTCTTTGTTCTCTTCCGCTTGGGTTTATCAAGGACTGCTTGTGAGTTCTCCTGTGAATTGTTTCCAGATCGGCAGGCCTCAGCACCGCTAACCTCATTCTCGACAGACTCCTCATGAAACAACGAAATCCTGTATCTGGAAAGAAACCAGCAAACTGGATTAAAGTTGTCGTTTCCTTTTGGGTGTAGACAGTCCACAGCAGCAGAGCGAAGTTCACAAAGCAGCTCAGCTGAAGCTGCATTTGTCAACTCCGAACCGGTTGGTATATGACTCGCTCCAGTAAATCTCTTGTACCATTTCCTCCAGAACTTCTCTCCGCTGCATTTAGAATTTGAAGGCAATGTGTTGCTTTGGCCAGCTACGATGCTGGCTTCCAGAGTAACTTTTAGATCCTTGTTGTCTTCCATTCCAGCTGCACCTTTCTGCTCCCAGTTTGTGTATGGATAAGACAAGTACCTGCTCTTCTTCCGCTCTCTCAAATTGAATCCTTTGTCAACCACTCCCTCTTTCTCGTGAGCAATATTTTCAACTCCCACTCTCTCATGAGCAATATTTTCAACTCCAGCTTTCTCGTGAGCAATATTTTCAACTCCTGCTTTCTCTTGAGAAACATTTTCAACTTTATCACTGTCATCCTTTACTTCAGGTTCAAATCTCTCTTCATCTTTCTCTTCTTGGATTCACTCGACACAAAACCTTTTCCCTTCTTGGATTCACTCGACACAGAACCTTCTTTAGCAGCATTAGTTATATCCTCTTCAGTTTCATTCCTTTCCGCAAGTGCATGCACCGGCAGTTGCCTATGGCCAATAGACCGATAGAAGGCTGATAGACGATTACGCGTGACAGTAAAGTCAAGCATGTGAGGCATGGAAACAACCTCCGCAGCATATTTGAGACGTTCAAGAAACGTTTCAGGTTCAAAACTCGTGACTGAAAATTCTCCAAGTCTGCCAGGCTGGCTCTCGGGCTTTAGGACTCCTCCAACTGATGCCGTACCTGCCGACAATTGATCATGCAACGGAGCACATGAACAAGTCATCTCCAACTTCACATGCCGTCCAAACTCATCAAGAGCTTTCTCCACAGCTCCAAGGAAGATTCTAGCCCCATTCTTCCCCGACATTTGCTCGAAGTTCTCATGAAACGGCCTCAACTGAGACGGACGGCACCAAGCAAAGTGGCTGATCCCGTAATACCGACAAGTAGATGGTACTCCGGGCCACTCCTTGTAGCATATTTTGGTGCATCTACGGGATTATGAATCTTTCCTGGCCACCAAGTTTGATTTTTGGTTTGAACCCACACAATATCACCGACAGAAAACTCACTTTCTCCATTCTCAACCTCCTTTCCTTGCTCTTCATCCGCCTCTTCGTTTAAACTCCCCTTGCTATCCGTCAAAGGAGAGCAATTTCTTCCATCAACATCCTTGTCTGTGTGCCTGCTCGGCGAGCCACTAATTTCTACAAACAGCGATATACCCTCGGTCAAAACCTCGATCTCTTTAGACGAATCCATCCTATTTGAGTTCGACTCTTTATCTTCACTTGTACCCTCATCTTGAACCAAATCCTTCACTTCAACACCCCCATTTCCATTGCTTCCCAAGTCTACTAAGTCCCCATCTGATTGTGAGTGTACCGAACCCGATTCGGCCTCATTTTCCTCCTCCTCATCATGTAGTGACATATTGGACTTCAATTTTTCCTCTTTTACCCTCTCAAAACCATCAGTTTTGACCAAACCACCCTTCTCAAATTCACAAACTTCAGTTCTTTTGTCAACTTCTTCCATTTCAGCTGCAGCAACAGTTTTGTCATTTCCTTCAATGGAAATGCCAGAAACAGGTGCTAACCCAGAGAAATTTTCACCCACCCCAGAAGACCCAGAAGCTTCTTTTGGCGTTTTCTCATCTGGGTTTTTGCCTTCTAGGGTTTCTGGGGTTTTGGGGTTCTCCATTTTTTAAGAATGTTCAGAAAACTTCACCTACTTTTCCCACTTCACCATAACTCGTAATCATGACTTCAAAGCTGATCAACAACAACAAGAAGAAATAATAATAAAAAAGAGAGCTTTTTTTTTTTTTATTATCAATACATTGATAGAAATGCTAAAAGATCCAATGAAAAAAAAAAATTTTTTTGACAAGATTCAACACTGAAGTAGAAAATTAGGAAACCCAAAAAATATTTTTAAAAAATAACAAATTAAACACAGGAGGAGAGAAGGATAAGAAATTTTACATGAATGCTAGAGCGATGAGTCTCTGTAATCCAAGTCAAAGAAGCTTGAAGGTAACAAAAATAGAAAGTAAGGATTCTCTTAACGAGAGAGAGAGAGAGATTGAGAGAGAAAGATTCTTTTTTTTTTTTTTTCTGAGATAAGAAGGAGTGTTTTGTTTCGTTTAAAGTGAGAAGAAGAAAATTTATTTCAGTTGGTGTTCCTGTGGGCTGTGAGTGAAAGATGACACATTTATTTTTACTTTAGGCACTGATACCGCACTCGTTGGGCAGAGGAGAGAGGAGAGAGGAAGAGAAAACTGTGTCATCAAAGTGGCTCCTCATCTCAACTGACTCGTCTTTTTTATGGTTTTTTTTTTTTTTTTTCAAACTCAATGTGAAGTGTTTGTTTGGTTGATTAATTTGAGTTAAAATATTTTAGTTGTAATAATAAATTTTTTTGAACTTTTACAAAAGATAAAAAAAATTTTTGAGAAAAAGATTAAAAAAAGTACAGTTTGAGTTGGAATGAGATGATGAAGCAAACAAAGCCTAAATATATATATAGGGGGTGTTTGGTGAATGAGTTTAGTTTAAGATTTTTAAATTTTAATAGTAATTTTTCAGAAAAGACAAAAAACTTTTTCATAAAATATAAAAAACTTTTTCAGAAAAAGATAAAATCCATGATAAAAAAGTACAAACTAACCCATATATTAACTTGAGAGTGGGAGATTCAAAATCCAAATTTTATGATAAAATAAGGTATAAAATTATTGTTAGACTATATTTATGATCATAGTCTAAACATAGTTTTATCCAATTAATAAAAATGCTGTTGTTTAATTGTTAGACTAACGTTTTTATAATTTAATTTATGATGTTCTAACAAGAAATGCTATCATTTTAATTATTAGACTAACTTTTTAATAATTAAATTTATAATGGAGAGCAATTATGTATCAGGCATTTAATGTGAATATTTTCATATCACACTGTTTAAAAATTAACCTAATAATTAAAATAATAATATTTAATAAAAATATAAATTCTAAATTTCCCTTAGATTGTAAACATGAGATCTAATTTAAATTTTTTTCCTCCTACTTACTTGACTGACTCTTGGGTGCAATATTTTTTTTATTTTAAATGTGATTAAAAGCACATAAAAATTTACCAAAAAAACTCATCAAAATTTCTAAACAAAATTTGTTAAATTAACTTCAAGATCTAACCAGTAAGAAGAAAATCTTACCTATAGGTATATTTTCAATAAATTAGAATTCTCCTTTTTAAAAAAAGAAAGGTGCTTTTTGTGATAATAAATAATTTAATAAAGTTTTTTTTTTTTTTTTTTTTTGTGGCTTCTGAAAAGGTGGAGTTCCAAAGTCACTGGCGTGTCTTTTGATTCTTGATTTTGCCGAGTCTTATATATCATCTGCCTACAGTTGTTCATTTCAAGCATGTAACACACCCATAGGCCATATCCCATGACATCATATGTATGATAATCCATATATGGTTAACAAAATAGATAAATAAATAAAATCAAAATAAAACAAAATGCCACTAACGAGATCTTTGCTTCTTTTTTTCTATAATAAAAATAAAATATCTCTTGCTTTTTTATATACCAAAAATGGTTAAGCAAAATAAATATTACAAATGGGATCTCTCCCCATTTTTGGATGATTGATAGGTTTTGTTGTTTTTGCATAATTGATAGGTTTTGGTCCATTGTACCTTTCGCTTCTTTTATTTTCTTTGTTTTTTAAGATGAGATTAAAAAAAAATTTTCAAAACCCTTTTATTAATGTCTATTTACACTTTAAGATGAGATTAAAACCTTTTTTTTTAAGATGAGATTAAAAAAAAAACTTTTCAAAACCCTTTTATTAAAGTCTATTTAAACTTTAACAACTAATTTAAGAATTTAATGGCTAAATTTCAAGGATTATAGTATCATAAAAGTAGTTTTTCTAGGACTAAAGTGTTAAATTATGAGGAGTTTGGAGAGAGAAAGTTGCTAAAATTTTATTTCTTCCGGAATTTAACCTTCATTATCAATTAGAATTAATTGTGCCTAGCCAAAAAAGAAATATAGAATTAATTGTTCCAGAGAAAAAAAAATTAGAGTTAATTGTTATTACTTTGGAAATTCAAGAACTAGATTGTTAATGGAAAAAAAAAAAAAAAAAAAAAAAAACAAAGATGTCAATTATGAGAAGTTTAGGGGTATAGTTGCTAAAACTCTGAGGAAGGTTAGTACTATTTTTTTTCACACAAAAATGAGAGATTTTTTTAACGTGGTTTGTAAAACAAATGGGAGTAAATCTACGTTTCGATGAAACCCATTATTTGTTATCCTTTATTTTTATGAGAGATGGTGCATTTGCTAAAAGTAAAATATCTGATTCTTATATTAAATTGACGATGTTAAGGACAACTCTTTATTTTTCATTTTTATGAAATTTACAGTACATTTGATAGTGTCAAAACTGAGACAAAAGAAAAGAATGGAGTTTTAAATTAAAAAAAAAAAAATTATAGGTTGTTTGTTAGGAAAACGAAAACAGTGAAGTAAATGGAAAGGGGGGGAAAAAAAAAGGACTCAAGGGGCAAGGGTCCCATAATATTTTATCGATTCAAAAATGGAAAGAAAGAGGGAAAACTTATCACGCTCATATGAATAGTCAAATTAATTTTTTGTGTCCTCATTTTCAAATTAATATCTACGCTTCCCTTGAAAGGAAGAACATTTGTTCGCTTTTACTCAGCTTAAAAAAAAAAAAAAAAAAAAAATGCTTGCTCTCGTTCAATTTTTCCCTCCTTCGCATGTTTTCTCTTTCCTTCCCTCTTTTTTTTTTTTTTTTTTTAATTTATAACTAAATAACCTTTTTTGAAAGTATTTTTTTAATAAATAATCGAAGTTTTTAAAAATTAATTAAAATATTATTTTTTCTAAACTGGTTAATCAGTTGTCTTAAATGGTCAATCAGTGATTGATTTACGGTCAATAATATAAATTTCTAAGTTTCATAATTAATCAGTAATTGATAATTAGTCAATTACTAAATTTTATAGTCAATTACTGATTAATCATTAGTCAATTACTGATTGATCAAATCTGAAAAATAACTAATAGTTATTTTTCTAAATAAAAAAAATTGGACCATTTATTAGATTATATAATTAAAAAATATCACCCAATCTAATTTTTCTTTTTTTTTTTAACTCAGATTAAAATTGAAGATAGAAAAAATAATTTTGGAGCTTAAAAAGTACATCATAGTGCATGATTCCACAAGTAGCATTTTGGTCCACGTTTGGTCCTTTCATCATGTTGAAAGACCATTTTGGAGCTTTAAAGATCAGTCCACTTGCATTGGCCATTCAAAATATTATTAAGGTGCAAGATGACCACCCGATCATTATGTACATGACCATTAAAAATTAATAAATTACAAAAATGGCAAATAATTCACTTATAACCCGTAATCATTATAGCATGGGTATGGTCATTATAGAAATGATCACCCGGTCATTATATAATGACCGGTTGATCTTAAATTTATTGCTCCCTGATTTTTTTCTTTCTTACTCTTGACGCAGCTCTTTCATCTTTGACATTTTTTTAAGAAAAATGATGTTCAACTAATTAAAGCCTATAAAAACCAATACAAATGCTCCATAGTCCATGAGATGGAACCATCTACTGAAATCGGATCTATTAATAAAATATAATAAATTTCAATAAGAAGGACATACATCAAGACCTGATAACAAGAAAATTATTTAGCACACCAATAGTCGAGCACGCATAAAGCTCACTGGAGTTGGATAGTGAATTCTAGAACTCTTAAGTAGTTACTTCCCATTAAAAGTGGGAAAAAAGGGAAATAATTACATAAAAAGTCTATTTTTAGGACTTTATTTTAAAATATGTCTATATTTTAACAATATTGCATAAATATCTTTTTTTTTTTAAAGAAATAACCGCTTGTAATACTTATTTTACTCTTTTATTATATTCAACATCATTTTTCCTCATCAAGATTCATATATATATATATATGTTTTTTTTTATTATTTGTTCATTATTGTTTCATCTTTATTTTAATTACTAGTTATTTATTATTGTGATTACTTGTTAATATATTAGTATGGGTTAGGTTTTCTTATAAATATATAATTTAGATTTCTTCCAAACATTTTTTTTATATATGATTTAGATTGTTTTAATAACTAGTTTCTAAAGTTTAAATGCGATATGACATTGCTAATTTCTTTATAATAATTACTATGTCATTATGATGATTTAAAATATATATGGTATTTTTTTTCTTTATGATATTGTTATATCATTTTGATTTTTTTTTTATGATAATTACTATATCATTATGATGTTTTTTTTAGGTTTTAAAGTGTTTAATATTTCTTAACAATATTTGTTTAATTTATATATAAATATAATGTGAACTTTATTTTAATGACCAATTATTTATCACAATTATTGTTTTTCACACATCATGCAACTATTATGTGTTATGTTCCTTTTTTTTCTTTATAATAAATAAAGTAAAATGATTTTTTTTTTAATGAAAGATTTGCTTCCTTTGACTTTTTTTTTTTTATAGATTTTTTCTTTTCTTTTTTATCAATTATTTATTTGTTTACTTTCAATTCTTGATGAAAAGGGTAACATAGTACTTCTTAACATCAATTTAGACAATCATATAAATAATGAAAAATATATATATTTTTTAAATTGTGATATTCAATTTAGATATTCATATAAATAACCCTAAAAAAAAGGGGGAGTAATTGCTTTGGACACAATAGTGATATGATATCTGATTTTTATTTTTTATTTTTTTACTCGTTATATTATTACTTAAAGATCATGACTTTTCCATAAAGATAAAGTTTTTTTTTTTCTTTTCCCTTTCCTTTGTCAACGGTGAAGTGGGGCTTTTATTAGTCCGTTTGTATATGTTTAAAAAGTGTTTAAAAAGTACACTTGAATAATAAATTTAAAATTTTTTAAAGAAAAAATACTGTAGAAAAATTTTTAAATTATGTCAAATGACAGTCTCCAAATAGTGATATAAACAACCAAATGATTAAAGGCGGAATCCTTGGAATTGGTTTTGTGTTTCATGTTTATCGTGATGAACATTCATATGAAGCACAAGCTTGAGAAGAATAGGCTCATCACGACTTCGGATTTGTTTATTGTAGAGATTGGTTCACTAATCTGAATGTGGTGAGAAGGCAAGATAGAATTAGAATCATAATGTGGCAGGAATTTTACCCATGTTTTATTCATAGAAGGAGTTATATCGAAGTGCTTATAAATAGCACGTTCAGCTACAATTTTTTTTTAAGGGAAAGGTTCAATTACAAATTAGTGATATAACTTGAGGAGAATATGTCGTTTCTCTTTTATTTATTTCTTTTTTTTTGTAAGGAAATATGTCATTTTTTTTTAGAGAATTCTTATCGTAAATTCTATTTAGCGAGTCAGAAAGTGAGAGAGAAACAATTTGTGCTTTATCTTTTTATTAGTTCAGTGGATTGATCTCAAGAAAGGCCCAAGGTAGACGTAGGACACATTTGTCCGAACTACTAGTCTCTTACATTAATCTTGATTCATTTTCGTGATGATTTGATGCGTTCTTGATTTGATCTAATAGTTGTTTATTGAATCTCTACAAAGTCTCAGTCATTTGTTTTGTGGCTTGACAATCATCTTTGAATGATTACCTCAATTTAACCAGACGAGAATGTACGTGGTTCTCTCTTAAAAATAGTCCCCAACTTGACAATGGAAAACATTTTTGGGACTAAAAACCCGGTCAGGTTGAGCAGGATGTTTTCTTTTCTAATAGTGACTATTACTCCATTGAAGCTCTGATTTTGCGGTTCATTATAATCTTTAAGACTTTCAGATTTAAATCAAATTAAAGTCTAATAATTATTCATTCATAGAACCATCTATCAGTGACCTACATCACAAAATCTCCAGATTTGGAAGGTAAGAATTTTCGAAATTCATATAGTGGAAAAAGAAAAATTACAAAACCGAAACTCTACTTTCCATAGTTGCAACTTGCAACTCCTCCTGCAGCCTTAATTTTCTCTATGATATCAGCTGCCTCTTCTTTAGCAACTTCTTGTTTGAGCAAAACAGGTACTTTCTCAACCAGATCTTTGGCCTCCTTCAATCCCAGATTGGTGAAAGCCCTGACTTCCTTGATCACTTATAATCTTCGCTGCTGTCGAACTTCTCTATCTTCACGTCGAATGCTGTCTTCTCCGCTTTCTTCTTTTCAGCCTCCGCACCTCCAGCCGGCCCTGCTTGTGCAGCCAAGTCCATGCCTTCTGTTGATATGTGCTGCAGCTTCGGAAGGGTCAGCTTCTGCGCTAGAGGTGGACCGACTTGACAACGCTCTCCGGGAGATGATGACACAATTCTTTCAGCGAGCTGAATGATCTCTCTCCGAGAGTGGGGGTCTCAAACCGTATGGATCATAGAATGATGGATACCTGTACTTCTTTGGCTTGGCATTTGGACCCCTGGGAACAAAATCATGTTGGAAGGTATGACGTTGCAAAGGCCCCGTTACTACACGGAGCAGCATGGAACGGGCACGAAACGGTCTAGCAAGTGGGACAATCCTATTGATCAATGAGAGCAATATATCATGGAGAACTGATTACTACAAGCCTTGTGATCTACATTTCGACCGGGCAGTTTTAACATCATCATGTATAACAATTAAATATCCGAATTGCACTCAACACTAGCTTTTTCAAAAGGGTAATCACAAGCTAAACCCTTTTTTTTTTTTTCGAAGTTGTAAAGAATTCTCACCATTTAGAGGCAGGTGAAATCGGTTGGGGCATTTACACAAACATTTGGCGTGTGATATTTCAGTCACAACTTCTGGATATTTTTTAATATCAAAGGAATATAGAGACTTATTAATACCTGGATCAAAGATTTTACTTTTACTGTAAAGAGACTGAAAAAGAGTTCCTTTAGATGAATGAAGTGAACTTGGCAAAGGAAAAAATAGAACTCTCGGCAAGATTTTTTTATGATGGACTTGCCAACGTTTGTAAGAAAACGACAGTATATAAGTAATAAAACGACATTGACAAGCTCCTCTAGATGAAAGAAGTGAAAGTAAAAAAATAGAACTCTCGGCAAGATTTTTTATGATGGACTTTGCCAATGTTTATCAGAAACGACAGTTATAAGGAAGTAACGACATTGACTAACATTTTTTTTTTTTTTTAATTGATACGAATTATAGACAACTATCATCAAATTTTTGAGAGAAATCCAGGCGACGAAACTGGGATCTAAATTCCTAAACGAGTTATCAAAAAAAAAAAAAAAATGCGTGAACTTTCAATAGACTATTAGATAATAAAGACGACAACAAAGTGTGAAGTCATATATCTCTTTACATATATAAGAAATCTCAATCACAACTACTGTGCACTTGAGATTTCGTCCAAAATTTTTTTTATTTTTCTTTTGGTCCTTCAGTTTTCTTTTTTTATTCTTTGGGCCCATTTTTTTTTTCATTTTAGTCCTTTTTTTATTGATATACTTTTAAAATTTTTGTCATTTTATCTTTTTGATCTTTTTTCATGCCTCCTTTTTTTATATTTTTTATTTATTTTGCATGTACTTTATTGAATTTTTTGAATGAAATTTTTTTTTTATTTTTTGGTCCTTCAGTTTTCTTTTTTTTTTCTTTCGGCCCTTTTTATAGTCCTTTTTTTTGTATTGGTATTTTTTTAACATTTTAGTCATCCTTTTATCTTTTTGGTCTTTTTTTCATGCCTATTTCAAGTATGTTGTGATTTTTTTTTGGGTCTATTTTTACTTATTTATATTTTTTAATTTAGATAAATTTTCTTAAATATATTCAATCATATGCATCGCACGTGCTAGTGCTATAAAACGTAAAAAGTTCGATTAGGTGAGAAACGACAGTGTTGTGAAAACTAAATAATCTAAAAAACCAACATTAGCGTAAAACGATAACAATGAACCGCAACTAAAACAACATGAAGAGAATATAAAAAAGAAGAAAAATTCGATTAACTTTAAAAAATAATAATAATACCAAAAACGACAACATTTTGAAAATGACAATAATGTGGAGAAACGACAACTAAGTTTAGTGTGGAGAAACAAGAATAAAGTTTAGAAGCCATAAATATGAAAAAGTTCAATTATTATTACATAAGAACCGTTGGTGTTACGAAAAATGAAATAATCAGAAAAAAACAACATCAGTGTAAATTGACAACAAACACAAAATAAGATATCAATCAGAATAAAACGCAATAATAAACCATAATTAAAACAACGTGAAGAGAAGACAATAAAAAGACAAAACTTTCAATTATCTAAAAAAACATACCGGAAAAATGACAATGACGTGGGCAACGACCTTTATGATTTTAGAGAAAAGCCAAATCAAGAGAGATGACGATAAAAGAAGAAAAATCCAATTATCTAAAACAAACCAGAAAACGACAACATTTTGAAAACGACAATTACGTGAAATAACGACATCTGTAATTTTAGAGAAAAGCCAAGTCAAGAAAGACGACAGCTAACTAAAACTTAAAGGGGAGAAACGGCAACAACCTGACGACGATGAGATCAACGCAAAAAAGCATAATAATCTAAATAAACGACAGCAGATTAAAAAAAAAAAAACGACTTCTATGAAGATGCATTATCGAGTAAAACGATACTTCAATGAAGACTGCATTATTAAATAAACGACAGCATTATTGAATACTTATGTAATAAAGATTAAATCGTTTTAAAAAAAGAGTAATTAACTTCCCGTTTGAAAACGACAAAAATTGAACGAACGTGAGAACATACAGATGAGAACTTTAAAACCTTTATACAAAAAGACCTTTTATTCAAGTTTAAACCACCTGCTTTTTTTTTTTTTTTTTTCCTCTCTCTCTCTCTCAAACGTTGAATTGGGATTTTGTTCAGCCATTGAGAACTTATCTGAACACTTCTTGTTTCTTGCATCACTCTCTTTCGTTCTACTCTTAGCCTTCGTGTTTTTTATTTTTATTTCTATTTTTTTTTACGTGTTAAGAATTAGCCGTCTATCCCACAACGATCTTTCATAAAGGTCATCGATCTATATGTTATATTTACGTCTGAGCAATGATTAGACTCTACAAATTAACAAGACGTGATTTTTGTTTTCCTTTTTGGTGTTCTATAAATGATTGAAACGAAGATTCATTCAATCCTAATAAAATAGAGAACAAGAAGACTTTTAAATACCGGTTACACTATTCTACTCTCAATCTCTCAAATCGGATCCCACACTATTTTAGAGATTTATATACTCTTAAAAGAATTATTATATATTGTGCCTCAACTGAAATGCTTTGTTAGACTTAGGTTAAAAAGAAATGGTGAGATGTTAGAAACAATAAACTGAAATAATAATTTACGTTTTTACGTTTTCACTTATACGTTGGTTGGTATAACATAACAAAAGTAACATAATTATTCAAAAGAATAGTATTAGAAAAACCAACTCTAATTTTAATTTTTAAATACCAGTTTAAACGAAAACTGAGAAGGCCAATGATGGTATTGTTCCAATAGGGGTTTATGAAGACACGTTAAAGTTTGCGACGAGATGTATTGTACATGTGGAATTTTGTTGAAAGCTTCCCTGAAAAAATATATATACGTTAAAAGTATTTAGTTCAACTATATATAATATATGCATATATTATTAAGTTTGTTTTCATTTTTATTAAAAAGAAGTTTTATTCTTTATTCTAATTATTTTAATAAATTTAGATGAATAATTATGTGCACTTCATCTTTAATTATCATCAGAATGTTGACAGATTACAAAAAATAATTCGAGATTATACAAGACATCAACCTCTTCTCCTATAACTCTTTCTCATTATTAAAAAACAAACGTGCACTTTGGTTTTGCTAAACACGAATTGCGGGAGAGATAGAGAGAGATCATTATTTATTTATTTATTTATTTTCATGGAGAGATCATTCTTTTTAGCCTCCGTTTGATATTACGGTTAGAGTTAAAATTTTTAAGTTTGAGTTGATTAACTTTTTAAAATTTAATTATAATTTTTGTTGATTTAAAAAAAAAAAGACAAAACTGAAATAAAAAATTTAAATTTATATTAAATCACAGAACATAACATTAGTTGTTATAGTTCTTCCAATCACATAAACAATCATAAGGGAGGGGTCCACACCAAAGTACAACGAAATGAAGCCACATGGGAAACGACACGAAGCTCAAAGAGAACTTTTGCTTTTCACTGAAATCTCTACTTTGGATATACTTTTACATCTTTTTTTTTTTTTTTTTATTGGTTCTCTCTCCGACCATAAAGACAACGTTACCTAATCACTTTCGTTCAACGGGCTAGCAGACATGGCATTGGAAAGAAGAGACCACAAGTAGACTAAATAAATAGCAAATTTTCCTTAGACCATTAAAAAAAAAGATGGCTTCCATATCTTCCTCGGTCTTAGAACAAAATCCTACATCTTTGAATGTCTCGCACAGAAACAAGACAACAAATATGATCAAAAGAAAGATTTAATATAATAAATAAACACTAAAAAGAAAGAAAGAAAGAAAGAAAGAAAGAAAGAAAGAAATACGTGACAAGCAACATTTTAGCATGAAAGCAGTCGTTTTTTGACTCGTGAAAGCTTCATTCACACTCTTTTTAATACATGTTAAAAGACATTAATAAGAACCAGAGACTGCCTTCATAAAAAGAAAGAAAGAAATAAAGAAAGAAATAAAAACTTTATGTCAAGGACATGATTCATTTTTATATATAGATAGAGAATAATTCAGACAACCTACTATATAAGCTAGTTCTAATAAAGCAGATGAACATATCGAGTCACTAATTAATCACACCAACCACGAGCGAAAACGTAATTAAGAGATTAATTAGCTTATAATTAAACTAGTGATGAGTTTGTTGTGGACGGTCCATAATTGTTCATGACATTGGACCATGACCCTAGACCGTTGATGTACCCAAAAGAGTCCTTCCCTGCATGATGGTCACTAGAACACCCTTGGTCTTGCCAATCAAGGGACAAGATCTTTGCATTAGGCTTCACATCGACCCCACCTTGGTCCTGATCATGATCATGATTTGCTTCATATGGTAACATCAACCTTTGACACGTGTCCATAAATGTTGTCCCATTATTTCCAATATTCCCATCTAGGGACATCCCAAATGGATGAGGGCATGAAATTCCATGAAAATTGGGCTCAAGGGATGACATTCCATGATGCTGATGAGCACTACCAGCACCGCCTCCACCTCCAGTGCCGCCGAAATTACAAAGTCCGACGCCGACCATGCCCAAATCATGACCACTAGTACTATTAGTACTTCCCATAAAGTCATTGAAGCCATTATTCCTTGAGTTGCCAACAATGGCCTCCAACTTGCTCTCCATGAAGTCAATAGGCTTAGGGTGGTGCTCAAAGTAGGAAGGGTGGCCGTGGGGACCACCAAGGAGGTTGGCGAGGTGGGAGAATTGGACCTGATCAGGAAACGACAGCTGAAGATCTGTCGTGTTGTGGGAGGTGGGAGAAGCTGCATGGTGAATGATCTGGCCAACGACAGGGGAGTTATTGTTGCTGTTGTTGTTGTCGTCGTTTGGCTTCTTGGACGACGACACTTTCTTGTTCTTACGACATCCTCCTCCTACCGGGATATTCCGCAGAGTGCCTCCTTTGGTCCAGTACCTAGTACCGATGACGGTGTCAGAAATTCTTGTCAATAAGAGACTATTAACCAAAATCAAATTTTAGTAAGTTTAATGAGAATTAAAAGAGTAAGCTCGTATTTAATTAACCATTTCGAACTAAACTTTTTGGAATCCGACGACAAACCAAACACGCCATAAATTTTTAATATTCAGTTAAGGTAATGTGGATGGTACCTGCGACAGGTCTTGCAGAAGTAGCGGGGCTGAGAGAGGCTGTAGTTGTTGTAGTAGCAGAACTTGGTGTGGGTGGAGTCACATCTCGGGCATTTCAGAGCCTGGTCGTGTTGGGGTCTGAGCCGTCGTTCCATGTTCAACGGTCTCGAGCATGTCAGCATGTCGTTTGATAGAGGGGAAGAAGAGTCCATTCCTGAAGAGTCCTCGGGAACAGTGCCCTAAAAAATTAAAAAAGAAAAAGAAAAGGGAAAAAAATCAGCTGGAGATACTGTGAGAGAAGTACAACTAGTTCAGATGATGTCGTTTTGGTATAATTTAGAATAAGACATTCTAATTTGTCTAGCTAGCTATCAATCAAAACAAAATAATCTAGCTAGAGCTATGTAGAGGGGGGAGGGGCTAAGATTCCTTGTCGTTTCTTAGTTGTCATTAAAAATCCAAATGTGTCTCGGTCGGGATAATGGCCAGAGAGAGTAGTACTCTAAGTCACTGACAAGCCAAACTGTTTTTGGAAACCATACTCCCGTCTTCGAATCTCATTTTAAACTCATTTTTTAAAATTTTTTCTATGTTATTTTCTCTTGTAAAATTATTAACGAATTGAATTGAAAGTTTGAACCTGTAATCTAAACCGAAATTGACTTTGAATGGAAACATATTATAGAAAACAAGGAAAAGGAGGTTCCCATTGTCACAAAAGAAGAAGAAGAAGAAGAAGAAGAAGAAGAAATGAAGGACAAATAATTGAGCCATTTTTCATGACACATTTTCAAAGTCTGTACCATGTTTTCACATGCTAAACCACATTAATGTCATTAACTAATAGGGGTATAACAGTGGAATTGTACTGTACGGTTTTTTCTGATGGCTCAAAGAAGATGAGGCCACTTGTTGTTTTCTTCAAGAAAAACGTGGCTGCGCAGTTGCTCTATCTTGCTTTGGAGGTTGGAAACCTAAATGGGTTTTCATTTTCAAGCAATTATATTTATAAATATATAAGTGTGTGTACGCATTTATACACACATATATATAATCAAGAGCAAGTACTCCTTGGAGTTTTTTTTTTCCTACTTCCATTTAGATTTCTAATAAAGGCCCCATATAATTCATCTAATAGTATGATCACAGAAAATATACACACACATGATATATATATATATATATATACATATATGGATGGCCTGTCTTTAATCATTGTTGGAAACTAGTAAACCCAATAAACCAAGTTTAGGAGAGTATTAATTAAGCGTACAACGTACCTGTAGCCAATCAGAAGAATCCATGCAGACTTGCAGAGAAGTAAGACCCATAAAACAAAAACCCAGAATATATCTATATATTAAACCCAGTACTAATACTAGATTACTTCTTCTATTATATATATATATATAGAGAGAGAGAGAGAGAGAGAAGCAAATAAAAACCGAGCCAAGCTTTTTTCTTTTTCCTTCTTCCGAATCTACTTCATATTTCTCACTCTCTCGACAAGTAATTATCTATATATATATAGAGAGAGGGAGAGAGAGCTAGTAGCACTAGCAAGATGCGTTAGTTTTCCGAGAGAAGGGGGAGGAGACAGAGAGAGAGAGAGAGAGAGAGAGGAAGTGAGAATATAGACGCTGAGGAGTGAGAGTTTGTTGGTGTAGTGTGTGGGTTGGGTTTGGTGGGAACTATATAGGAAGGGACGAAAAAAAAAGCGTTGATACAGAAACAATACTTGTTGTAGTACTACCAGTAGCTGATAATAGACTCTTACTCTGCCCGTGTAATACGTTGGAAGAGTGAAAACACTAACAAAAACACACCGTCGGTGGCGGGCAAACAGCAGAAGTGGGCCCAACAATGTCTGCAATGTCCTAACACTGGGCCCAATTAGGCCCCTATCAAGCACGATCATGTACATTTTTTTAAGAGAAACTTAAGTGAAAATTTTATTTTAAGTCTCTCGTTATAATTTCACCCGCTCTAATATTAAAATTAATAATTTTAATATTATAAAATATTAAAATTATCAATTTTAATATAATGATAGGTATAAATATAAGAAGATATCAAATTTATGACATTATCGCATATAATCATATATAAAATTACTCATTTGATCTTTAACTTTTTTACTTAAAAAATAAGTGTAGAGTCATGTTTTGAGTATCTCTTTATAACATTATCTACTCAAACATTAAAATTGATAATTTTGAAGTTATAGAATGACAAAATTATCAACTTTAATATTATAATATATATAAATATATAAAAATGTATTCAAATTTATGACATTCTTGCATGTAACCGTTATAAAATTGTGATATAATATTTAATTTATTTTTAGATTAAAAATTCTTTAAATTCTTTAAAGGTACAAAATAATCATTAAACATTGACAGATTTTAAAAAATATAATTAAGAATGTTAATAATCACATATGATTTACTATTTAAGAAATAAAAAAAATATTATGGACATTAATTTTAATATCAATTTTTGAATATAATCAACTTATATAATATTTAAAGTTATTATTATTTTATTAATAAATATTTAAAATATTGTCATATCAATTAATTATATCTATCAATAAAAATATAATATATAAATTAATATTAGAGATAGATCGTCCCTAACACTACTCAAAGACTATTTTGCATCATTTTTAGAGTTCACGAAACTACTGATTAAAACAATTTGAAGATCAAATTGCTACTTCATAAAAAATAAAAATAAAAAATGCAGAGACTGGACCGACTGTATCCCATGTATAAACAAATGCACAGCCGACGGCCGTGAGGTCACGGCACTTGGGGGGTCAAGCGACAACGTGGGCCGTCGGATTGAGGACTGGCAGTTGGTGGGACCGAGGACGTCAGAATTTCGCGGCGTGGTCGTCACACCAAATCAAAATCTAGAGAGAGGGAGAGAGAGAGAAATGAGATTGGATGTGTGGGTGTGAGTGACATGACAGGCGCTTGAGAAATGAGAATATTTGGGTCCTCGATAAAGAAAGCATACCGAAAGAGCACTCCAACCTATGGGCCCACACCGAGGGAGTGTGTGGGTCCCACTAGTTGATCTCCTCCTACAAGCAAAGCATAGATTCTTCATCATCTTCTTCTTAAACCAAAGCCAATTCATTGGGAGTCACGTGCCCTACCATTTCCAGGCCAGACCACTACTCTCCTATGACCTTTGAATTCTGGCTAAGTTCCTGTCTTTGTTTGTTTGTTCGAGAGCTAGCTAAAAGTTTGTTTGCATGTACAATTTGCTACTCTTGAAACGGAAGTTGGGGCAATATTGGGAAATAACATTATTGTTGTAGCCTATCGTAGCATAGAATCATATGTACTTTTTGCTCGTTCGATATCCTTAACGTTATTTTATAAATTTATTATGATAAAAAGAGGCCGGGTTTAATACGTGTATATATATATTAATTATATATGCAAATAATCGTGTTGAGAAAATTAAATGAAAAATCATATTTTGAATATCTTCTTAATATTAAAATTGATAATTTTAGTATTATAAAATGATAAAATTATCAATTTTAATATTATGATGGATTAAATGTAAAAATGCGTCAAATTTATGGTATTTTCATATGTAACCCTAATCATATCTGTAACGGATAGAGAGGACCACATATCAAGAGATCATTAATTGTTTTTATGACATCATCGCCGGGGGAACAAATAATATATATACTTCATACACTTTGTAACTTTTTCTCCTAATAAACCAGTTGTTTTTCTTTGGAACACAAGTTTGATTTGGATGATATAGCTCTACAATGTAAAACTCAGATATGATAACTATGTATATGTGTTGGCATGTCACAAGTAGCAATTGAAATTATGTACCATTAGTCTATGACATTGCTAATGTCCATATTGCCTGCCCTTTCATTTACTGACCAGACTTGTGATTATGTTAGTGATTCTAAAGAGATTTGAAGACTCGGAGAGAACACATATTCGTTAATATGTTACGTATATTTAAGTTGTGAAATCGGACATTATTTTATTATTCATGCAACACAAGATTTGTAATTATTGTTATTGTTATTATTTTGAAAATGCCATGCAAGACAACGTTGGAGGATACCCTACCTAATGATTTTGAGAAAAACATGTTGGGAGGGAGAAAGCGTGAGCACCACACTCCTAGGGGGCCCAAATTACAGTGTCAGGTGAATAAATTAAAGTGAATGTTTTGCCCATGTTCCCACAACCCAGTAGTACCACTACTCGTTTCTTTTACCTCATGTTATGTATCTGACTTCCCATCCGGTGATTATATATATATCTATAGATATATAGATTTTGTATATAAAATGAGAAGTACAACATGATATTTAACATAAAACTTCTCACTCTAAAAGTAACATCAATAAGGTTATTTTCATTATATTACATGAAATAATCATCCTTGGTGTTACGGTAAACAAGTCTAATATGTTCATATCATTCGACCAAAAAAAGAAAACAAAAACAGAAAGAGAAAATGTTGATGTTATTTTAATTTTTCAGTCAACTTTTTAACTATTTAGAGGTGTTTGGTTGTTAGTTCATTTTGAACTAAATTGTACTTTTTTCATCATGATTTTTGTTTTTTTCTGAAAAAGTTTTTTATTTTTTCTGAAAAATTACTATTCAAACTTAAAAATCTTAAACTAAACTCATTCACTAAATATTGTATTAATCTTGTTACATAAAATAATTATACGTGTCACGGTATAAATTTTTAACGTAAGCATATACTCACCTTTAATATCACTATGATCAGTGTCCTTTTTTCTGCTTTTGTACGTACACAGATTCTTAATACATCATTTCAAAGTATTCGTAATCTTGTCCTCTCTTTCTATCAGTACCAGCGTGCAGATCTTATTGTATCCTTGATGATCAAGTACCATAATTTTCCATTTTTCTTTTTCAGGGGGGGAAGTGCTGCTTCTACTACTGACTGATCATCCTGCAAGTTTGTGATGCAAAAATAAAAATAAAAATAAAAATAAAAAAATAAAAAGAAAATCCCATGTGGAGTTTCAAAAGTGTATAATCATTTGATAGATTTTCAGTGGTTCTGATCAAAGGACTATATGGCTAATAATAGTTCACGTTGACCACATTGGTATTAATATCATTATCATTATTTGACATTACAATTTGTCATGTGAAGGGTTAAATTTCAAATTAAAAAAAAAAAAAAAAACTAGTTTTAGGATATGCTCCTCTTGGGTTTAGTTCAAACGAAGACATACATATTCACTCCATGTAAATAATAATAGATGTATATATAAATGTATGTATACAAATGTGTGCGTGTATATATAAGTATACATTCATTCCATATAGAATGTAAAAAAAAAAAATGACGAAAAGAGAGTGATCAAAAGGGCTTCATCTACGTGGGAAAAAATGGATCGTTTTTAAGTTGGCATTTTTTCTTCAAGGAGAAGTACTGATAAAGAGTAAAGACGTCTTATTATAGCTTTAGTACATATATATTTATTTATTGTCAGCTTTATTTTCATTTCCAGCTCATATATCTGATGACATAAGTTTTTGGCTCTAGATCTGCACGAACTCAAGGAACACGTTGTTGGGAATTTTGCAAGCATATATATATTTTAATGTTAGTACTAGAATATAATTAATTAATTAACTAATATATAATTACATACTATATATATAGAGAGATTCTAGTGTATACTATATGTGATTAAATTTTGGAAGTTCGATAAAAATATGGGATTCTCAGACAGGATCACTTTAAACGAAGTGATTGTTCCTCTTGCTTGATAAAGCGGTAATAATAAGAGATGGAAAATCTTGAGACTCAAGCTTCCTCTTCAAGACCATATATGATCATCATCATCATCATCTTCTTTGAATCTTTATTAGGTACATTTTGCTTTCTTTCCATTTTTTTTTTCTTTTTTACCTTTATTCTCTGCTTTTGTTTTTATTTGTTTTCTCTTCTCCAACTTCAAATTATTAAAAAGTCATGGAAAGGCCAATTAACACCTTATCTATTTAAAAGAGCTTGATTCTTTAAACACCACCAATTTAAAGTCTTTTCCTCTTCTCTCTCTCTCTCTCTCTCTCTCTCTTCTTCTTTCAAGTAAGGAAGAAGGTCAATTTCTAGTTACCTCCACTTTTGCCGTACTGGTTCAAACTTCAAATTTAAGGTGGAAGTACCTACTCAAACAACTTTTGGTTAGTTTTGTGTAGCAAGGGCCACATATGTATATATATATATATATATATATGTATGTATGTGTGTGTGTGTGTGTGTGCATATATATATAATGACTAGCTAGTGGTACTTGGTCCACACACTAGCACAAACACCTTTGGAAAAACCAAACAATCTCTGAAGACTGAAGAATAACTAACTATGTCAGTTCAAATTTCAAATTCCAAATACCATATCCACGTGATCACCACGTGCATGCCCAACACTACTATATACCACATAATATATTACAAAATCAGGCTTATCCTCTCATCATGCAGATTCTTGATGTGGTCCTCTTTATGTATAAGATATATATATGTGTGTGTGTGTGTTTTATATATATAATATAGCGGTCAAAGGTATCCAACCTCGCTATGAGTGCAGTCAATAATCAGGTTCTTTTGAGCCAAGAACTATAAAAAATCTGCCCCCACCCCACTCTGTGATGAGATCACTCTAACTGATCATCATGATCATGATCATGATCATCTCACATATCATAGATCCTAAAGCCTTTTTGGTCCACATGTATGGCAGTGATATATGCACAATGGATACATAAGCTAACAAACCCCAATTTGCCTATCCCCAACTTTGTATATGTGTGTGTGTGTGTGTTGTTGGGACCATAAATTCTTTGAATAACCCACTAAAAAAGTTCCCAATGATTATATATATCTATATATATTTATGTATAGTGCTTTCAAGATAAAAAACTCTCAACCAATTTTTACTATGGTAAATGTAATACACGTTGAAAAACCTAAAACCGTTTGATCTAATGATGTCGAAGTGTTAAGATAAGATGTGATTTTAAAGAAAAGAAGCGGGTTCAGAAGGAGAAAAAAAACAAAAAAGTTTCGGCCATTCCTAGGGCTTAGTGTGAAACCGTATTAGAAAATTTTATTTTGCATATGAAAGATCACGTCGAGATTCATATTGGGGCCATGCACATAAAGCACAGTCATACATTTGATCTCTTTTCCAACCTGTACACGGTTATTAATATTTCTCCAAATCCAACACCAAATATATATCATGTCTTAGTGTTTTTATACACACACACACACATCTATAATAAACATATGTATATGCGCATGCGCGACAGTGCCAACGGTGACTGCGGCGGGTTCTCGTTTTGGCGCTAGCACAGCGAAACAAAATCCTGAAATATATGTTCTGTTTCTGAGAATTCTGATATAATATCGAATACATATATATATGTATATACACATATAGGACGAATCAAAGGGCCGGTCGACAGGATCTTAAGCCCCACCATTGTTCTAACCATGATATTCTTCTTGTTCACGTTTTCTTTTCTTTTAATTTTGTTCTCTAGCTATAGGTATAGCTATATATATATATATATATAATCGCATCCAGTTCTATGCGCGGTTGTTGTCTCAGTCGTTTTTTTTCTTCTTCCTTGAAAATCTCTGTCCCCTGTTGGGTCCCATCTTAGCCGACCTTGGACCCTCCCAAGCCTCGTCTGAATATAATCTTCAAACCATTTTGTTTGTCCTATTCGAATGTTTTAACTCAAAATTAAAGGTTTTCTACATAAAAACAATCATTACTAGACTAAAAATAGTAATTACTTAATTACCATTTTAATTATTAAACTAACTTTTTTAACAATGTAATTTATAATTGTTTAGAGGTTAAATTTTTGAAACACCTAGCACGTACTGCGCTTTGGATCATCGATTTTAAAATTTTAATCCAAAAATAAAAACTAAATTCGTTCTTACCGATAGTAAAAAATAATTCTTCTTGCAGTAATATTATCCAAAAAATTATATGAAAACTTCATAATAAGATAACTCATCAAAATCGTATTATTTAAATCAAATGGTGCTTATGAAATAAGCGCTTAAAACATTGTTTCTTAAAAATTTCATTTGCAACATGTTGCTTTATATTATAAAATCGTCTAATTTAAATCATATGGTTCTAATAATATCCGTTACCTATATTTAAAAGAACAAATGACTTTTTTGATCATATCTTTCTTACTTGTCACGTGGTCGCAACGTCATCGTCACGTGATGATCAGATTAGCACCATATTAATTTTTATTTTTATTCTTATGAAGCACGTAAAATGTACGATGGGAAACTATATTAGCGTAAATATTCGACTTTAGCCTAGTCCTTTGAATTTTTGGGGGGAGTTTGGCAAATGTACAACGTAGGTTCACACTAACATTATTGGGCAAGTGAAAATGTTTTGTTTACTTGTGCATAGGAAAGAGTTTGCTCGAGTCAACAAAGTGACGATAATCCTGCAGAACACAGATAATATTCAAAGTTTTTGGATTGTCCATTATTTTTTGAGCAATTTTGCACCATCCACGTAATTTTCCATTGATTTTATTCTAAGATTTTGTTTGAACTTTGAATATTGATATATAGATCCAATAATAAGAATGAAATAGTGGATGAGTCCGTACAGGCTGAATTTTATTTTGTCCACTAAATAAAGGAGATATATATATATATATATCCCATTTAACGGGGACTTCTACAATGGGGTAAACATTTTTATCCCATTCATAGAAAGGGCCATTGATTCTAACGGTTAGAAATCTTCAATGGGGTAAACTTCTACAATAGGGTAAAAAATTATTAGCCATTTTGGATGAAATTTAATGGTTAGAAAGGGCCAAAGACCACCTAATTGAAATAAAACCTCCCACTACATGTGATTTCAAAATCCAAGTATCAGATTAAGGGGGGAAAAAAAGCCATTATTGGACTGGCTCAACTACGTGGAACCGTGACAGAAGGCGTGATAGCCGACATCTATCCCCCATAGGTGACAAACTGGAAAGTACGCGAACCCAACGAGATTCAAGCGGCAGAAGGGCTCCGAGCTCACCTGGGGGGGTGGGGTTGAGCCAGTCGTCGGGCCGGTGAGGTGAACCCAGTTGTGGTAGTGGCGGGGGGGTTGAGAGGGCTCGATATCGGGGGGCCTAGGTTGCTGTCAAGGGGAGGGTTGGGTCTCCACCCGCCGAGGGGGTGTGGGAAGTTTGCTATGTTATTTATTTATTTATTTTATTTTACAGATTATCACATGTAAAAATTAACACTCTAATTTGGTTTACCTTATTAATCTACTCATTTTTATCTGTTGTTATCCTATTGATGGGGTAAAAAATTTTACTCTTTGTAAAATCTCCCATGTATAAATTTTATCCCAATGTAAAATCTCCCATGTGCAATTAGATATAAAGTACAGAAGTAGGAATTTGTATATGTATATTGGGATTGTCTGTGCCTATATATAAATGGACATGAAGCAAGACAATTGAACCCACTTTCAAATTCGAATTCGATTTGATGTGCATACACACCTTGCTCTCTCTCTCTCTCCCTCCCTCCCAACCAAACACGTAGCACCACAAAAAGTGTGTGCAGAATATACAATCAAAGTACAAAATAATAATAATAATAATGAAGATGCCACTTAGTGATTCATGACTCGCCACATAACGAGTGATGGGGTTGTTACATGATAATGACAGGGTTGCCATGTAACAGTTTGAGAGCAATGATTAAAAACACCATTCACAAGAGCTATTAAGCAACAAATTAAGAAAAAGTATAAAAAATAAAGATAAAAAAAATAAATTAACCAAATTTTTAATAGTGTTTTAGGGGAACTATCCTTTTTAACGTGATTTATATTATATTATACTATTTGTTTTTTCACTAATATTTAAATAGTATCATGTGATAAGATTTTAATTAGGAAGTTATATGATAAATCAATTACTTATTGTAAATTTTAAATAAAATGTTACAAATAATGCATGTTTGTGGGCATAAAAGGTATTTCCTATATATAGATATGAATATATGTGTGCGCATGTTTGTAACTAATTAATTAATTGGGTTGGTTTTTCCAAATGCACGTGTGTTCTCATAACTAATCGACAAAGTTCTAATTTTAGTGACAACATACCAAGCCGATTTTGTTTACGATTATGATTCGAAAGTATCTTTTATGACATAGACATGTTCGCATACCACATCATCTGTCTCTTTCTCTAACTGACATGTGATATGCTTAATTATTAATGAACATGATTTTATATTGATATATATTTATATAAATATATATATACAGAGAGAGGGTCCTGTATAATTAATAAGTTCATGTATATATTGACATTGATGTTTGATTTACAAGTTTATTTCAAAATAAAATGTACTTTTTTATTTCAATTTTTTTTTGAAAAAGTTTTGTCTTTTACTAAAAAAGTTTTTGTCTTTTTTAAAAATTCAACAAAAATTTTCAACTCAAATTTAAAATTTTCAAACTCAACTCATTCACCAAACGAACACAGTTCTATATACTGAAAAAGTTTAATGAAGTTTTATTTTTAATCTTATAAATCCATGCTAATCACGTCACGCGCTATTATGTATTAAAATCCAAATTAACTTCCATTAAGATATATAAAATGGTCAACTATAAGGATTTGACAATATTAACTTGACTGAAATTAGATTAAGGGGATGGATTTGTGTATTAGTTGGAAAATGTGTAGCACATTTTGATTTTGTTTTTGCCGTGGACAGTGTTTAATTATTCAATAATTAGAAACAGTACCTGAGAATCTCCTAACCTGAATTATATGCACCTAATCTAGTTTGGTCATTCATGGTGTGTGTATATACATGTATATATCTATATTAAAGAAGCTAAACGGATATAATATAGATAGTGGACGAAAAAGAAAGAGGAACAGAAAACGTTTTCCTCCTGAAGTTATACTGCACATATAACTCATGCTTTGAGGGACGTTTGGTATGTAATAATCAATAAAAATTATATTCGTAAAAAAAATGATGGTAGGTCTTAAGTAATCATATCGATAAATGAATATTTTCTCGGATTTCTAAGAATATGATGCTATACATAATTGGGTTGTTTCATTGGAAATTTCTCAAAGGAATATGATCGGATCATACTTGGCACAAAGTAGATTTGGTGGTGTTTTTCACAAGAGAGATACTTTTTGACTGAGATCAAATCCACCACGTGAACGGAAACTATAATAAATAATATTTTTTATGAAATCAAATGAAGTAAAGTAATAAGATATTAAAATATATAAAGTAAATAGTAAATATACTATTTAAATAGGTAATTTATTAGGTAAATAGTAATTAAAACGAGCTTGAACTCAAACAATTCGTGCATGGTGAAAGAGCAAAGTATCGTCTGCAAAACATCAAATGAGTGATACGCGGCACTTCCCTTGCAACCTTGATGCCCAAAAATGGCACTTTTGTGGTCTTCCTTTTGCATTAGTTTGGAAATTATCTCATTGCACGAAATAAACAAATTTGGTGAAACCGCAAAAGGGGTCGCCTTAGTGAGGACCCGAGGACCCCTAGAAGGCTAAAAAAACTAGGGGTAGGACCGCGATTAAAAAGGATAGAAACCGAGGTTCAGGAGACTCAATGGTGGACCCAATCAAGAAAATTCTATGTAATATACAATCATAGGATTTTCTGGCCTTATATACTCATGTTGATCTTGATCCCCAAAAGGCCTCCTTGACTTTGCTTCTTCCTATAAGAGTGTGCATGATTTCTCAAGCCAACATCGAGTTCTCCGTAACCGTGTTGTCAGATGATAAATGCCGATTAGAAAGGACTAATAAGCCTGTTAAGGAGTTGCTTAATCTTATTAGCTACTGTTCTAAAGATGACTGTACAAGAGGAATTACACAAATTAATGAAACAAAAATGGTCAAAAGATTTAATTGTTCTTGTGTATGGTAAGTCATTTTTATCGCTTATTAAACCATGTCCAAGATTTAGTAGCAACATTGTAAAAATAACATATTTCATGTGTTGTTTTATTTTGTACTCTAATGTAAAATGCTATTTTAAATGTTGACAAAGGTTTATATTTTAAGAAAATTTAAATATAATACATCTCCAATTATTGATTGAAAAAGTCAACATATCAATTAATGAGAATATTAAAGTCCAATATTTGGCATAAGCTACATTTCTGGTTAAATTCCGTATAAGTATTGCATCTGCAAAATTTAGCATTAAGTAATATTGCATTAGAAAATAGTTTTTTTCTTGTCGGCTGTTAAAATTTACCATTGATATATAAAATTTGACATTACAATAGAGATATTTATTTTTACAGGAAACAGAGATGCTTTTATATCTGTATTTTTGGTACTATATTATAACACATACGTAGTTTATTTATAAAAAAATCAAATTAAAATACAACAGTTCTTTTTTACAGATTTCAAGAATAGCATAATTTATAGGAAATATATAATAAATTCCCCATGAATTTTGTTATTAGTGTTAATATATCTCCTGAACTATGAAATATACCTAATGTGCCCCTAAATTTTAATATGCGTCAAGTTGTTCCCTTTGTTAGTTTCAATTAGTTTTTCCATTATCTTTATATCAAAATGCCCTTTGAACTTTGCTTTTATATCAAAATACCCCATAATCTTTGCATTTGTGTCAAAATGCCCCTTGGTCTTTAATATTTATGTCAAACTACTCCATGATTTTTAATATTGATATCAAACTACCCTGTTTATCTTATTTTAATATATAACATTGTATAATTGCCTAATAATTATTAACTTTTTTAGAATGGGTAAAAGAATATATTTTTTATTATAATAAAGTGATATGCATATTTTTATAACATTTATTTATTTTACTTATTTTAATTAAAGTTTATTTGGATTATGGGTTTACTTATGCATAATTATAGTTAGTAGGACTTAGATCCAGGATTTAGATTTCAAATCCGCTATTTACTTGGCCTACATAATTTGAAATTATAATTATAACAAATTTCATTTATGTATTTGTCTAAACCCATAATGAGAATAAGTATTGTAAATTTACTGTAATAATCATCCCTAGTTACATTTTTTAATTTAAAAAATGAGAGGTTTGCAAATTTTGGTACAGTGTTATTAGTTATAATTAAACTAAAAATTGTAATATTAGGAAAAATAAAATAATGAACATAAGCTATATAGTTGTTTTTGTTTGAGAAAATCAAAATGAATGTAAATTTGAATTAAAATAAGCAAAATAGAAAATAGTGGGTCAAAAAAAAACATTCTCTTTTATTAAAAATATAATATTTTTTACTTATTTATTAGGCAATTTTACAATGTTAGATAATTATAATAAGATAAATGTGACAGTTTGATATAAATATTAAAGATTAGGAGTTAGTTTGACACAGATATTAAAGACTATGGGTTTTTTTTGACACAAATACAAATATTAAGGGGGATTTTGTGTAACGACCCAACTTTTCGGACCATTAACTAACTTACTTATTCTTAGGCTTCGTTTGGTTTGTTAGTTGAGTTTGAAAATTTTAAGTTTGAATTGAAAATTTTAAATTTGAGTTGAAAATTTTTGTTGACTTTTCAGAAAAGACAAAAACATTTTCAGAAAAATACAAAAATTGAGATGAAAAAGTACATTTTAGTAAACCAAACAAGCCATTAGTTAATACAACCTTAATACTTGTTTATGTTTGATTTCAAAATATGCAATTTTTTTTTAACATACAGATTATACTTGTACTTAAAGAGTTTATTAAACTAAAATTTTAATTAAGAAAAATCGAAATTTGTAAATAATAAATATCACATTAAAATTCGTTATTTAAAAAGCTAAAACGTCATAGGAGTTAAAATGAAAGACCTTAAAGTTTTAAGTACTCATACTAGTTTAATAGTATCAAGATATTGAAAACGTAGTTTTAAAGATAATCGATACAAAATAATTTATGAAGTCTAAATACGGAAATTAAATTTGTGATGGTATCTTGCTTCCTTTTTTTATCACCTATGTATTGTTTCGCTAGTTTCAGAAAACATGTAAGATATTACTATAATCATGTGAAATGTTGTTAATTAAAATATTCTTAATTTTTTTTTCTTGTTGTGCTTTAACATCACTGGTATGTTTATGCTAGGTCCCTTTTTTTTGATCTTTTAGCACCATCATTTTAGTTTCTCATTTAGGCTCCCTAACGTTTGTTTGGTAAGAGTAATGGAAATCAGAAAGGTTGGATAAGTAAAATAACTAGGTGAGAAAATAAAATAGGAAGGAAAAGATTTTTTTGTCCATGTTGTTTAGTAGAAGAGAAAGAAAAAATGAAAGAAAATATATAATCTAGTTCATTACTTCATTTTACAACTACACTCTTAGATAGGTAAATAAGAGGATGAATGGGGACTGAAATCAAATTAGTTCTTTTGCACACCATGTTTTTCATCTAGGTTTTTATTCATATTTTATTTTCAAAATTGGAAGGATTTAAAAATGACGAGTCATGTTTCTACTAAACAAAAGATTCCCTTTTTCACCTAGTCCATTTGGTTAGAAGGAGAGATGGAGGGAGTGAAAGAAATGGAAAGAGATAGTAAATCTGTTGTTTGGTTGGAGGGAGGAGGGGATGGAAGGGAGATGAAAGTCTCCTCTTAGGCCCACAAAGATGCATCCTTTCATGAGTGAAAAGATCTATAAAATCCTTATTTTATGTTTGAAATACCTATTTTATCCATTTAAAAAAATAATAAACTAATAATAAAAAGGACAAAATAGTAATTATAGATAATTATTTATTAATCCTTTTAACTCTCTATTCTTTTTACTATACAACGTAAATGATTCTTGTAATCCTTTTCATCCCTCCAACTCTCTCTGTCATCCTACTACCAAACATAGCCCAAGATATCTTATCTTTTTTCTCTCACTTTTCCGTTCTACCAAACATAGCTTAGTATAGTGGCGAAATCATAAATTTTTTCTCTTTTAGAGGGCATGAATTGAACCAAAGTTTTTATTAAACTAAAATTATAGTGCAACTTTTAAAAGGTTTTGGTTTACAGAAGCATGAATTTAAACAATAACATAGTTGTTTTTTAATTTATTTACTTTTTAAAGTTTGAAATAAGAATGTTAAATGTCAAATTTTGGGGTCTAATAGAAACTTTTCTATATGATACAGTTTAAATATGGTAATTGGAAAATTTCAAAGAGGGGGGCAAATTAGGAAAATAAGTGCAAATATTTTTGATTTTGGGGTGAAAATGCAACGGAGCTCATTGGGCCTGGGGCAGCAATCCCGGGGCCCAAGCTGACTCCTCCCTAGCTTAATCTGGCCCATTTTAAACGGCCCAGGTTTAAGATATCCTTGGGTCAGGCCTACAATTTTCGTGGGCCGATTTAGGACACGGCCCGTTTGGCTGTTCGACTTCACCACAAGCACTCATGCATTTAATCATTTAAATGGATCAGGGGTATCAGCGTAATTTCATCTCTCGTCTTTCCTCTTCCCCAAACCCCCTGTAAAATAATTCCCACATAACCCGCGTTTCTTGCCGTGTAGCTTTTCCTTGTCTCGCTTATTAATTTTTTTCGCCCCCTTTCAAAATGTTGCTCTCATTTTCTACTGTCTAGAGTGTCTCCCGCCAAATTTTCCTTGCGGCCAAACAGCAAGAAAAAAGCCAAAAACCCTAGAATTCTTTCTCGTCCTTCACTGTCCGGCACCGGCGGATTCCATTATCAGAGGCTCCGATGACCGCGATCGTCACCTCCAGAGACGTTCAGGAGATAGTCTCGAAGCTCTCTTCCGATAAAGTCAAAGCTCGAGAAGTACCTTTTCTCCTTTTTGTCTACTCTTTCCTCTCCGTTTGGTTGCTGAGAAAATCCACGAGTAGAAACAACGAAAATGAAAATGAACTCTGTGATATTCTTTCACATTGGATTACAAAATTCAAAAAGAGGAAAAAAAATTGGCATTATTCAGCTTAGTAAGTTGCGTATGGCTAGTCCTGGTCGATGATAATGAAAATGGTGAAATGAATTTAAAGAACACTTGTTCAGTCCAATCAAGCAAAACGAAAACGTTTCCTTGTATTTTCTAAGTTATTGGAATTCCATTTGTGTTTCTGGTGTTCGAATTGAGCTAGGTTATGATTTCAATTTGGTATACTTTTTTTTTTCTTTGTTCCTTACTTAATTTTTCTCGGCAGCCGAATGGATTTTTGATTTTAATTCTTTTGGAAGATTTTGTTTTTGTATTGTACACTTTGTTCTTTTCTGATTTTGATTATTTACGTCCATAGGAAGGGATAAAGTTGTTGAATACATGGTTGGAAGGAGAAAGGTCCATCGCCTTTTGCAAATTGCTTCGGTCAAAACACAGCAAAGCTTAAACCGAATGACATTCCTCATTGTAAGATCAAAATTTGAGCATCATGCATTCAGTCCGTCAAAATGGAGTTTTATCATTCATTTTTGGATATTGGAAAGTAAATTTGTTACATTTTTTCTGCAGCTGAAACATGGCCTTTTCTTATCACTCTGCTAACGCAATGCGCTTCAGTGGAGGTATCTTCGAGCAAGCGTCGATTGCCAAAGTTGATATTCGCAAAGACTCTCCGGATTGTGGTGCAACGAGCACAAGGTTCTAAATTATCTGGTATTCTTGGATTAATTCGAGTTTTTATGTTAGTTCATCCTTGTTTAAGCTTTGTCATAGGAGAAGAAATATCCATGTTAGCTATTTTAATATTTTGGGTAGTGGAGAATATCTAGTTCATCAATTCCAGACCTTTTTTTTTTTTTATATAGACACAGTTGGTGAGTTATTATTCAGTTGAATATTTGAATGATATGATCTGATTGAATTATTTTACATGGTTTAAACACTTAGTTTACTGATGCCGATGGTAAAACCCCCCGAAACTTAAGTTTATTTGTTTATTTTTTATGAGGTGTAAAAGAGTTTCGGGAAAGCAAATGAAAGCTAGTAGAGAGTGGAAGAATTTGGATCTGATTTGTTGTTAATTCTCTTTGATAAGAGAACTTTGATTTTGAACATTAGACTCCTTGAGTGCAACTTATAAACGTGTGCATTTGCAGCAATGTCTTAAGTTCTCAATTATCTTTTATAAAAAATGAAAAAACTCAAACTCTTCTTTTCCCTTCAGAAGAGGAAACAATCTTCATTTACTTTTTTTTTAACCTCTACATTTGCTCTCTTCTACTCTCTATCTCTCTCTGCATCTGTCCTTTTCTTTTTTAATTCTTTCCATCTCTTTCTCTCTATTGCCTCCTTTCAGCTATACAACGAGTCCCTGCTGCTGAAAATGTGTTTATGTAGTCTATCTTTAACTAGAATTCGTGTTTATGTAGTCTATCTTTAACTAGAATTCAAAAACTATATTTCTTTTGTTTTCTCCCTTTTCTTTCTTGAAAGTAAACAACTGTATTCGTCATTTTAGTTTCCAAGAGTGTTATATGTCTAAACAAAATGAAATCTCATTTTTATGTTAGTTTGTAAACAAAGAATGTATTGAACATGGAAGATACTAGAAAGTTCTTTGCAAATTTAAAAATAGCGGTCTTTACCGCCGTTTGTAGATAAAATTTGTCCTGTTATAGAATATTCTGGCTATGAACTGGAACCACTTAGCTAAACTATTATAGAATATTCTGGCTATGAATTGAAACCACCCAAGCTCATAATTTTTTGGCAGATAAAATATACATATAGATTGCCATTCATCACAAATGACTAGTACATGTGTGTCCATATGTATCTAGAAATTTTTGTTAAGTGCTCTATGATAATCGTAAGTTTCTTTTCAATGTC
This sequence comes from Ficus microcarpa, assembly GCA_025413485.1. Classification (NCBI taxonomy): domain Eukaryota; kingdom Viridiplantae; phylum Streptophyta; class Magnoliopsida; order Rosales; family Moraceae; genus Ficus; species Ficus microcarpa. The sequence continues at coordinate 858,129 of JAINRI010000551.1, read as the reverse complement.
GTTTCAGGTAAGATGTTTCCTTTAATCTCTGTGGTTAAACTTCTCTTTAATCACATATGGGAAGTCCTGAGCACTGTGTCAAGCTTTCAGTCGGAATATGGGGTTATTCTCCGGCATCTTTTGACTGTCAAAGAGTATTGTTTCCACATGAGGAAACGTACATATTCTAGTGAGTATTCACTTAGCTAAACTCAGAGCACACTTCTCTTCACATTGTTCGGCATCATGACTCAATTTTCTCATACATATCTTACTCCCTCTTGATTAGGTCTGGTTCTTCTGTACATGGAAAAGGTGGAATCAAGCTTGGGTGGAAAAAGTGATCATCCATATAATCCTAGGGAGGAGGTCTTTCGCTGCATTCTTACACTGCATTCACTTTTGGAGAATCCACCTGGAGATTTCTCAAATAACCTCAGGGAAGACATTATTAAGGGGTTTGTCGGGATTTTCTCTTATGTTAGGTAGGTGATCTCTCGTCCTTGCATTAAATGCTATCATTGTCACCGGGAGTGAAGCTGGTAATTCTGGTTTCTTTCTTTACCTCTTTGTGCACCCACTGACGTATTTCAGGAAAATAATATGCCACTTTTTGTCACTTGTTCAGAGATGAAGACAAGCTTTCACGCAAGCTTATTGAGTGTATCAATAAATACTTGTTGAAAGACGGTCCCAACTTAGGTTGTCATTCCATGGAGATCCATGGTGCGGTGCAACAGTTTGTGTTCCGTTGTTGGCTGACAACGCATGACCGAGCTCTCAAGGTTTCTTAGTCAACATTTATTGCTATATTTTTTGTTTCTTATTTTTATTTTAACATTGTTATAACTTGCTAATTGTATGATGCATTTGCACGAATACACGTTTATCAAAAAAATTTTTTTTTGGCAGGATGCACTTATATTGTATGCAAGGTTACAACTAAATTTAACAAGAGGTGCTTCTGATGGGAATCTTTTGGTAGAACAGCTTCTTGATATAGTCTGCAAGGAACTAGATCAGAGCATCACATCTGGTGCTAGTTTGCCCAGGTGGGGTTTTTTTTTTTTTTTTTGTTAGTTTATTCTCTAACTGTGTTCTTGGTGCTGGCCCGGGTTTTTTTTTTTTTTTTTTTTCCCCCTCTCTCTCTTCTTCTTTTTGTTTTTCCTCAATTTATTGTCTAACTGTGTTCTTGGTGCTGGTTCTATGTGGCGCTAGTGGTTGCTTATTTTTATTATCTGCTTATTCAGGGTTGACGCATCTAAGGATGAAAAACTTGGAGCGTTGAGTAGTTCACAATATGGTTTGGTCGACCTTGCTGCTGCTGTACTTTATCGGGTAGTTTTTGTGATGTGTTTGGTATTTTGTCCCTGCAGCTTAATTTTATGTACAGGCTTTATTATGCCTTTTCTCGCTGCAGAGTTATTCCATCTAAATACATATATTCATGCAAAAGCTTCTGGTTCTCTTTCATCAGACAGTTTGACATTTTTTCTTTTCTTATTAAACTTCAAATTTCAAAATATTCATGTTTCCATGTAAGAATTCTGTTAGATATTATTGGTTGTTTTTAAATTTTTTAGAGCTATTTCTCTGTTTCTGCATATGCTTAGATTCCAAGTTTGACGTGATTTGTCCTCTTGGCATTGGCTTGAGCTTTGATGATGAAATGGTATTTGGTAGATATCCTTCTTATACGAATATTAAAAGAAGTAAATGTGAAACTGCTGGAGAAGCAAGTAATATGAGAATAGTTTCAATCTTATCTTGTTTTCTAAAAGTCTGAGATGAAAATCCTGGTTGTTAGCTAATATATTTTGGCTTCTCAGGCTTGTGTTAACATGGGCAAACCGCCATTAAGTGAAAAACGGATGAAGAGAGAGCATGCTGCTGCACGTTTAAGAGAAGCGCTCATTAAAGGGAAGTGGCTTTGGTAAGTTTTAAGCTGATCATTGGTAGGATCTCAAGTTCTGGGTTTTACAAACAAGTTTGGATACTTTATCTTGATTTTGAATTTTCCATCAAGTGCATTCCATATTTAGCCAGCAGAGAAAACAAAGGCATTCTGATTGAGGCATGATGATACATGGCATGAACTGCTGGACATATTGAGTTGCTAGGCTTATTGACATGAACTGATTGAGATGCCGGGCTGGACAGAAAAGAATAGAGCTTTTTTAATATAGTTGGAACGCTGGATATGTTGGAAGAAAGGGGTGATTTTGGGTGTGAATTTTCGTTTCTTGTTATGATAATTTGACTTTAATTATCTTTTTTTCTTTCTCAGTTGCATGGCTTTGGATATGGTGCTTGTGTGGTTCAAAACTTTTTTTTTTTTTTTTCCTTTTGTAATTATCATGTTATATGGTTATTTGCAGTTCGAGCTATTGTTCTTTCTGCTTTTCTAATCCTTGGAATTATCATGTTATATGCTTTTCCTGTACTTTCATCTCTTTTTTCCCCCCCTTTAAAGTAATCTAAAAGTTTGTTTCGTATATGAAGATCTCTTTTTTTTCCCCCTTTAAAGTAATCTAAAAGTTTGTTTCGTATATAAAGAAAATGGAAAAGATAACGCAGATGGACTGTTTTACAGGAATGCTGCATTCTGTTGTCTCACTTATAACTACCATAAACGCATTAGTGAAGACCTGTTCATCTACTGGTTTGAGGGCATATCCTCAAACTTTGAAAGGTAATTCTTCACGACAACTTAAGCATAAAATTCTACTCTTGCTTAGTGTGTTTGAATTTTTCTTATGTGTTTCTCTTGTATTTTTGACTTTTACTCAAAAAGTGAATGCTACGTACTTTTAAGACAATGATAGGAAGATAGGTCAGTCTCTTTATTTGACTCTTACTATTTTTTGCTTGTTGTCAGATTATATCCTAGATGCTGTATACTTCTACTCTACCATTAGAGCCATTTTGTCTTCTGGTTTCTTTTGTGTGTGTGTGTGTGTGTGTGTGTGTATTGTACTTTTGGGAAAAGAATTACGTTTTTTTTTTTTTTTTGGCAGTGGATAAAGTGTTGCAAGTTTGATGTTGTTGCTTCAAATGAGTTTTGTATTTCCATGCACAATTCTAACAATGTTTTCTTTACTTTCTCTGTGTGCTTGTTTGGGAAATGTCTTATTAAGACAGCCCTTTTTATATGCATGTTTCTTATTAAGAAGAAAAAGAACAAATACTATGATTTGTACGGAAAAGTATGAAAAGAAGATGAGATGCTACAATTCCTGCAATTCATTTAAACCAGTCCATTTGCATATTTGTTGGGGCATAGCTTCTTGATGACATGTATTCTTTTAATGTTTATTCCGCATACTTAATTTGGATTGCATTGTTGTGGTGTTTAAACCGCCAAGCTTGCATTTGCTTGCATGGCTGTTAAGACTGGCTTTGGCTGTTCAGAAAGGGGTATTCGCTGATAAAAATAACAAACCTTGAATATATTGCAGAATTATGAATGTTGCAAATATGGGGCACGCTTATGATGGTTTGTTATGGACCTTAAGGTATGGAGTTTTTAGATTCTTTTACTTTCTCTCCACTTCCACCATTCTTCTATGAACTCAGACACTTATATACACTTGCAATTAAAGGAGTTTGCAAGTACTCTCTTCCGTGTTATTGCTACCGGGTTCAAAAGTTCAGACATCATCAAAGTCTTCTGCCTTGAATGAGGTATTTTCTTCTCCTTCCCCTTCTTTTGTTCCTATTCATTTTACGTATTAGTTTGACTTTTTTGGACTGCACTGCAAATTGCTGGAAGCAAAATTCGTTGATTCGAATATTGGGCTATGCTGGTTTTATTCTTTTAATTTTGTATGAGCAACACTTCTGAGTCTTTTGCATTGACTATAATTGATATTCTTTCCCTCACATTGCATTGACTTGCGGACAAAAAATTTGCAGTATCATTGCAACTGGCGACTATTATGGAGCTCTTTGATGCATGGCTTACCGATATTTAGTAATGTAACGGCAGTTGTAAGTTGTGCTCAACTCTGATGCAATTTTTTTGGATTGAATTTGACATTCATTTGCCATTTCTTCTCAACTATTCTTTCTTCGGATTGAATTTGACATTCATATACGAGTTCTTCTCAATCCATCTTTCTTCCATTTTTAACATTCACTTTGGTGAATGTTTCAATTTCTTTTTAACTTTATTATCTGAATTTCCATAATTTTTTTTTGACCAATTAATTGTTATGTTACCTTTTCTGATTTATGATGTACATCATTTGTTTTCCATTTTAACCTTATCCCCTGGTGTCCAAATATATATAGTTTATCCTTTAGAAAAAACAGTATATATAGCTTATCAAATCATTGTTGAATGACTCATTCTTTTCAATAAAGTTTTTAATAAAAACACCCTAAAAGTTCTATGACACTGGGAAGTTTTACATTAGAGACTTTTACTTTCTCCTAGCACCTGAAATTTTCCTTTTCGTTTATTTGTTCGGATTTGAAGTTATTCATGTCGCAAGAACTATGGTAAAGTTACTAGCTTTTTATTCATTAAGCATGCACTAATGCAGGTCGATGCTGCTCTATTACTCCTTGGTAACATGATTTCAAGTGTGAGTATGAAAATTTATCCTTCAACATCATGTTTTAGCACTTCCTGTGCAGTTCATCGAAGTGAATGTAAGTAGTTTTGTTCCAAAAATGTTCTCATGACATTTCTTTCTCCAGGACCTGGACCTTACAAATACATTTGTCGTACATCAGGATGTATGGGACCTGAGTTTGTTCAAACAAGTGCCATCAATGTAAATCTATTTCTTGTTATCCAATTCTAGTGTGATAAGTGTATTTCTACAATCATTTTGTTCATATTTTTCTGACAAGTGTGACAAGCTTCTTGTTGAATTGCCATTAACAAATTGAAAGACATCATAGTACATAATTCACGTGCAAGATGGAAATGGTAGTCTATTCGATTGAAAGAAATAATAGTGCATGGAAATGATAGTCTATTTGAATAATAGTGCATGCTTCCTATGGTAGGTTGAAAATGATAGCCTGTTCACTGCTATTTTCACAATCACTGGTCAGACTTTTGGTTTGGGCTTTCGAATGGAATATACTATTCAATGTTTTCATTTACCCTTATTCTGATTCTAATAAAGTTGCAGGCCTTTTCTTCCTTTTCTGAAATGTTCTCCCTTTGTTACTCGCAATTTTAGAAAATTCCGTCCCTTTTTACTTGAGAGACCAACAGGAATTGTAGAAAATAAATTCTCTCCTTTTTTTTTTTTTTTTTTCCGGAAGAAAAAAACTCCTTTTATTGATAAATGAATCAAGCAAAAAACTAGTGTGCATTCTCATATCCCTCAAGAAGTATAAATTTAAAGTTGTCATCTGTATTTGCAAAGTAGTTTTAGGCATACTTTTTTAGAAATTAGAAGCAAGAATGATAGTTTAGGACGGATACATGGGGCAGTGAAAGCATTCTAGTATCCATTCCTCAGTCTCTATCTCTCTTTGATGCCTCTGATAAGCTTCAAATCATAGTGTTTTTGGGATTGAGATTTGTACTAATTGAGTTCTATGATACCCAGGTCAGTTTTGTACTTCATTTTACGCTACTTTTCACTGAAAGGTTGTCAAGTAAGTGGTTGAATTTAGCATCATTTCACTTTTTTCCCCCCTTGTAATTTTTGTTTTGTGGCATGTGATTTAGATACAGACGCTTATTGACATGCATTGGAGTTAAACTAGAAGTAGCTTACATATGATCCATGTTTAAGTGAGGCTTTGTTAACTTACTTTCAGTTATGCATTCATCATTGTGTGTCAACTTCTCATGCACATGCAAACTCAGTTAAATATGGAAAAACTCACAGAAAAACTTAGCACTGGATTATGATTTTAGTCTGCGTGGCCTTTTCTGGCTCTTGTCCTACATGAGTAAGTCCATTGGAGTTGAGACACCAATGTTAGGCCTTTTTGATATGTAGTTATAGGTGATATGAAGTTTGAATCAAGGAAATGAGGCATATTTGTATAATGCAGCTATTGTCATGTTAATGCAGGGTGATTTTCGAGACATCTTACATCTTCGGAAAAGCCTGCTAAAAGCAGTTTTAGCTCATTCTAACTGGCAGGTCTGTTTTTGTGTTTTCCTATGTTTTAGATGAGAATCAAAAAGTCCTTGACAATAAGTAGGAATAGATACCTTGTCCACTTGCCTTTGTATTTGCTTCATTTATCAATTTAAGGAGTTTCTTAAAAAAAAAAAAAGAAAAGGAAAATCAAGGAATGGCATACAATCATTTCAAAGAAAACATAAATACTACGATGAGTCTCTCCCCAATCTAGCAAAATTAGAGATGATAGAAATTCTAGCTTTTCCTTTTTTGTTGAACTTGGGGGTGGGAGGCAGGTGTGGACATACCACAAAGCTAAGCTTGCAACTAGGGATGAAAAATTCTAGGCTTTAATGACTGATGACTCTATAGTTATGGAATAATCTTACTTACTGGTTCTTCATACGCAGGATTCTTTTATGTTCAATGAGCACCTGGTATTGTTGTTACCTGCAGCTGTGTATTCTCTTTCTATTGGTTGTGCTCCTTTTCAGCAATGGAACAGCGTGTCTGGAGAATTTAATGGGGCTATGAATGATTGGGTTAAGGTAATTTGGCATGGTATGGTTTATGCATGCATGCATACTAGTTACCACTAGAAAACTAAAAGTTGATAATCTTAATTGTAGGCAGAGGAAATGGAGCAAGATAATGTGCACGAACTTTTTGAGTGCTCCATTGAAGTACTTGCGAACATTGATTCAGATTCTTCTGTTAAGGTACTCAGATTTTCATTTTGTTCAAAACTTTGTAATTGGAGTTGAAATGTATTTTCATTTCTTTGAAACACTTAGATAATTTTGTTAGGTTTCCTCATTCCCAAGCCATCCAAGTGTAGGTCTTCCTCGGCAGTTGAGTGATCCTTTACTGCTGGAAATGGAGACTTTTGTTCTTGGAGCTCTAGTAGACAAGGATATTGAAGCTAGGCCTCTGTCAGACTTGTTATTTTTATGTGCTTTCTTATCAAACTTGCTCTATGGCTCTCTCTTTGTGAGGTCTGTTGCCCCTTCATCTCCACTCCCCCTCTCTGTCTCTTTCTCTTCATTTTGAATTTGTTCATGTTGGGTGCCGGTCTTTCTATTTTATTATTGTTTTTGTGGATGAGGTATTTCATGCTTAAGCATTGGTTTTCATTATCCATTTTGGTTTGCAGTTTTTTTCTGTTTAAATAACTGGTTGTATTTGTGGAGAAACGAGAGAAACTTGTATTGATTCTGTTCTGCATTACACGAGCCTTTAATGGGCTTATATGCACAAGATTACAATCATGAAAAGGGAAACTAACCTAGCTAAATCAGCAAATCTTATATTCAGTAACAATTATATCACAATCACACCCCTAATTTCTAGGAAGTGGTTATTTACAGATTCTAGCAGATTTTTATCATTAATTAGTCCACAAATCAAGGGAAGAGATCCGTATTTTTCTATAGTGTATAATCCCAAGTGCTAACCGACCACTAATCAAGGGATATTTTCCCACATTCCCCCTCAAGCTGGTGAATAAACATCATTCATTCCCGGCTTGGAAATTAGATCTTGAAATGCAACACTGTTGAGCCTGTTTGTAAGAACATCTGCTAGTTGACCTCCTGTGGGAACATATGGTGTGCAAATTAATCTACTCTCTGATTTTTCCTTGGTGTACTTAGTTCAGTCGTGTTGCATTGGATTATGTGCAATGTTGATCGCTGATTTATTGTGACAGTAGAGTCTCGTTGGTCCACTCCATCTAATCTTCAAGTCTTCTAGTATAATCTTCATCCATATCAACTTACAGACACCCTGTGCCATTGCTTTAAACTTTGTTTTTGCACTAGACTTGGCTACAACATTTTGCTTTTTGCTTCGCCATGTTACCAGATTTTCTCCAAGAAATGGATAGTAACCCCAAGTTGACCTTTGATCCACTGGAGACCCTATATAATCTACATCTGTATAGGCTTCAAGAACTAGCTTGGAATTTATCTTGTACATTATTCCCTTCCTTGGATTTGCTTTCAAGTAATGAAGCACATGGTAGGCAACTTGAAGATGAACCTCTCTGGGATCGTGCATAAATTGGCTGATGATGCTCACAAAATTTGGCCGAGTGTGAGAAAGATGGATAAGCTTTCCAATTAGTCTCTAATACATCTCTTTATCTACTGTTTGTTCTCCAATAGCCTCTCCAAGTCTATGGTTTGGCTCTATAGGCGTTGCAACCGGCTTACCTGCAAGCATTCCTGTTTCCTTGAGACGATTAGTAACATATTTTTGCTGCGAAATGAAGATGCCTTGTTTAGAGTAAGCAACTTCAATTCCCAGAAATATTTCAATCTCCCCAAATCTTTAATCTCAAACTCTTTGATCAAACATTGCTTCAAGGCTTGCTTTTCCTCGTCATCATTTCTAGTCACAATTATGTCGTCCACATAGACTATCAAGGTTGTGACTCCCCCTGATGCCGAATGTTAAGTGAAAAATGTGTGATCTCCTTGACTCTGCTTGTATCCCATAGCGATCATCACCTTGGTAGATCTTCCAAACCAAGCATGAGGTGACCGTTTCAACCCATACAAGGCCTTCTTTAACTTGCATACTTTTTTTCCTTCTACCCCTCCAAATCCTGGTGGGATACTCATATGAATTTCTTCGTCTAGTTCCTCATGTAGAAAAGCATTCTTCACATCATACTACTGTAGTTCCCAATTATAGTTGGCCGTTAATGACAGTAAGATCCTTAAAATGTTCATCTTCACAACTGGAGCAAAAGTCTCTTGATAGTCAACTCCTTATGTCTGTGCGTACCCTTTGGCAGCCAACTTTGCTTGGTAGCACTCCAATGATCCATCAACCTTATACTTTAAGGAGAATACCCACTTACACCCTTCTGTCTTTTTCCCTTATGGTAGTTCCACCAATTCCCATGTTCCATTTTTTTTCCAATGCATCGATCTCAACTCTAATGGCTTTCCTCCATTCTCCATTAGATAATGCCTAAAATAAATTGTTTGGAATGGAGATTTCATTCAGACTCGTAAGGAAGCTACAATGGGTTGGTGAGAATTTCTTGAAGGACACAAAATGGGTTAGAGGATATAATGGTCGTTTGGTACACTCTCGAGTTCCTTTCCTCACGGCTATGGGCAAATCTTGGTCAGTTGTTTGAGGTTCAGGAAGTTGGTGTTCTACAAGTGGGATTGAATTAGGTTGGGATATTGTTATGTCATTCTCAGAAATCGGATTGGAGACTTGGGCTTGCATCGGATTAGGAGCTAGACCTTGCTTCCTTGAGTACATCTTCTCTTTCCTGTATTGTACATGGGTGACAAGACAGGAGATACGGGTTTTCTATTTGGGATGAACTCATGTACTGAAGTCGATTGAGAGTTTGACGTGGGAGGGGGTGGATGGTGATTGAGATGAAGACGAGGGTGGTAGATCAAGTAGGAAGAAATCCTTATCTTCGATGATAGATAACTCCCCCTGAAGATAAGGTTTAGTGAAATACGGTTTCCTTTATGCAAAAGTGACAGCAGCTGAGATAGAGTTTCCTGGTAGGTGGATGAAAACATTTGTAACCTTTTTATTTGGACGAGTATCCTACAAAGATGCACATAATGGCTCTAGGATCTAATTTGCCCCGGTTGTTGCCATGGACATGACCTAAACCTTCTTATTTTGGTACCAAACTTAATTTGAATCATCACATGGAAATTGGGTGAGACGTTACTCAAATCTGATTTGTTTTTGAGCAATAATATCTAGGTGACTCTTGTGTAATCATCAATAAAGGATACAAACCACTGTGAATCAGAAACATTTGGGACTGTAGAGGGTCGCCACATATCACTGTGAATTAAATAGAAAGGGGAAGAACTTCTTCTATCACTAATGGGAAAAGATACACAAGTGTGTTTTGCATACTCACAAATATCACAATGAAATGTTCCAATATTTAATCCCTTAAACAAGGAAGGAAAAATGATTTTTAAAACTGCAAAAGAAGGATGCCCAAGACGAAAATGATGCAACCATATGGCATCTTTATTGGAAGAAGATAGAAACGAAGAGGATAAATTTTTTTTGATCGTACTTGGAATAGGTGATGTCTCAAGATAGTAAATCCCGTCCTTTTCCTTAGCATGCCCAATCCTCCTCCTCGAATCCTGGTCCTAAAAGTCACAGTAAGAAGGATAAAACGTAACATGGCAATGTAAGTCTCTAGTAAGCTTTTGAATGGGCACAAGATTGGTGGTTAATTTTGGAACATGTAGAACATTTTTAAGGACAAGACTTAGAGTGATATTTATGTCTCCTACACCGGCTACTGTGGTTGTGGTCCCATCGGCAACAGTGATTTTCCTAGTGCTGGAACATGTGGTGCAAGTATGAAAAAAATTTCAGGCATGTGTCATGTGGTCTATGGCTCCTGAGTCTATGATCTATGAATTTTCAAACAATTTACCAGAAACATTTAGTCCAAAGGAAAATAAGGACTCCCTTGAGAAGGCTAATGAACAAGCACCGGAAGAGGATGGCTTTTCGAGAGTTCCCAGCAGATTCCTCAACTTTTCAATCTCGTCACTGTTGAACACTCTATTTTCTTGTGGTTGCTCTGGTCCTACCTGCAAGGACAAATTTGCTTGGCCTTGTTTTCGTTGCTACTGCCTGCCTTTGTTTCCCCATTCTTAGTTGGGTGGCTTTGTGTGTAACTTTCAGCAGTTATCTTTGGTGTGTCGCGGCTTCTTAAAGTTAGTACACCAAATATTTTCTCGGCTTGTTCCTTTTGAAAAATCTTCCTTTTCGTGATCAGCATGTTGCGGTTGTTCCATGATGAGACTTCGCTTGCTATCTCTAGACGCTACAAGTGCCGAACTGTCAATTGGTTGTGGCTCAAGATAATCCCTTTTCAGCTCTCTTCTGCCCGGATTAGTGAAAGCACTTCATTAAGTGATGGAACCTCTTCCTTGTCGAGAATTTGTTCCTTGTCGAGAATTTGAACTCTGAGTTGATCAAATTCAGAGTTTAGCCCAGTGAGAAAATCATAAACTCTATCTTTTTCAATGAAGTTTTTGATAATTATAGCGCACTCGTTGCATTTCAAATCAATCACTCGGTAGTAATCTAGTTCTTACCACTGATTTTGCAAGAAATTGGCATGCTCAGTCATGGATTTGTTCCCTTGTTTTGTAGACTCTGTCTTTGTCTTGATCTCATAGACTTGTGCCGCATCATGAACCTTGGAGTACGTCTGGTTGAGTGCATCCCAAATCGCCTTCGTTGTTGGCAAGAACATACACGTATCACTGATCTCAGGCGTCGTGGAATTCCAGAGCCTAGACATCACCATTGAATCCTCTTCAGCCCACGCATCAAATCCCACATCACCCTTCTTCGGTCATGTTCCTAACAGATGACTCAATTTCCCTTTTCGTTTCAAAAAGGTTTTAACCAATTGAGACCAGTTCAAGTAGTTCCGTCCATTAAGTCGGTATGCTAGTTGAATATTCTGCAATTCCCCTATGGAACGCTGGACCTGCTCTTCTTCATTTTGTTGGGATGAGTGAACTGTAGGAGTTGAAGCAGTCGTCTCTGACATTCTTTATCAATTGGCAATGAAGGCTCAAAAGAAAAAAACGGGTTGATAAAAAAAATTGGCTAATCTGATTGCCAAGAAAGGGAACTACAATAAAGGCAAATCAGAAAAAATGGCTATGAAAGTTGATACACGGTAATGAAGGCCAGTAGAAAGAAGACTGAATTGGCTGAACAGAAACTTTGTGAAATGCTCTGTTTTGGACTCAAAAAAATAGAGTAAAAACAGGGCATAAAGAAACAGTAGTATATACTTGGTGATGAGGGTCAAAAAGGTTTTATTTTTAGAGAGAACCTAAAGCTCTGATACCATGTGGAGAAACGCGAGAAACTTGTTTTGATTCTGTTCTACATTACACGAGCCTCTAATGGGCTTATATACACGAGTTTACAATCATAAAAAGGGAAACTAACCTAGCTAAATCAGCAAATCCGTATATTCAGTAACAATTATATCACAATGACATCCCTAATTTCTAGGAAGTGGTTATTTACAGATTCTAGCAGATTCCTAGCATTAATCAATCCACAAATCAAGGGAAGAGATTCGTATGTTTCTATTGTATATAATCCCAAGTGCTAACCGACCACTAATCAAGGGATATTTTCCCACAGTATTTGCTGGTTGGGATGTTGCGATAGGGGCCAAAACTAGAGAAGGGTAAGGAATGGAAGAGCTAGAATAAGAATTTGGTGTTGTTAGGCCCTTTGGTTAAAGGTTGTCAGGAGTAAATATTGGCTCCATTTAGAAAACTAATGTCTGTGGATATTTCTCTAATTGTCTTATATTTATGCTGGGAATTCATTCTGGCTTGGAACATCATATTTTCTAATTGAATTTCCACCTTGGCTTTTCTTATGCTTTACATGCTTTGGTTCTTTCCAGGCAAGGAGAGGGAATTTCATCATTCTCTTCAAAAATGGGCCAGCGCCTGTTGGAATTGCTGGATCATGCTATTGGTGTAATCCAGGGAAACCAAAATGATCTTTCATCTGGTTGCTTCAGCTACGACTTCATTGTTGGTGATCGTGAAATTGTTACTTCCTTACGGAGTTTCGTCTCTTCTCCTCTATTTGTTGGACAGAGAGATCAAAGCTCTATGGATATTGCACTATATGATGCAGTGTTACAATCTATGGAGAGACTTTTAAACGAACTTGCTAAAGGATACAAAGAATATTGTAAGAATTCAACAAGTTGTCAGTCCAAAAAGATCCTGCAAGACTTGTCTGCATCTGTTAATCCTGTACAAGATACGTGCCCTTTTGATAGCAATAGCAGCAGGATTATGGACCTGGAGTTAGATGTGAATGATGATGTTGGAGATGCTGATATTTCAGCTGTTGGCGGGAAACTTGCCAGTGGTATTTCGTCTTCTGTAGAGAAATGGAAATGTAACATGATATCACTTATTTCAGGATTTTTCCCAGTCCTACATGTTGTTACATGGGATATTTTGTTTCGACCTCATGGACGAAGAGTGTGATTCAAAGGTACATTGCATACTTATTCTGCAAGGCATGCAATAAACTTAGAAATTCTATCACTTCCATTAAATATCTTTATCTATGATTATTTATTTATTTATTTTGTCTTCATTGTCAAATAGGTTCGCGAAACAATTCTGTATAACCTTTGTCAACATCCCTACTGGTCATCTTCAAAATTTACCAATTTGGTAGGAGAAAACCTGAACACTGAAATAAATGTTACTGGAAAATTCAGAGGCATGCTATTGAGTGCCTCATGTTTATGTGTATAATAACAGGTCTTTGCTTGTTTTATTTGCAGATCAATTTTATTGATGACATGATTGAGATTCAATCTAGCCTTAAGCTTGATTGTATCAGCACATTGGCAGCTATCTGTGTTCTGTTAGAGACTTTACTATCCTTGAAAAATAGTGGGAAAGACAAATTGGCATCTTTTTCTTTGAATATGACATCTGAACAGGTCTTTTTAATTCTCCGTGTTCTTATTTAATAATATTAGGAATTTTTCTTTGTAGAAAAGCAATTTTTTTTTTCTATACTATTGTTATAATAATAACTATTGAGGAGCACGACTGAGTGAATTCATTGCACTCTAATAGCTTACGTTGCCTAATCTATGTCTGATACAATTATCTTTTCTTCATCTTTAAGCTTATTATTTTCTTAAATAGTATTTTTTTAGTTTCGGAGCCTTCTTTTGTTTGTTTCATTTTTTCCCTTTGTTTCAACAATACTTTATTATCAAACTTGGTTATTTGTATGTCTTTCTTAGTGTTTCACAGATTTTTTCCTTATCATTTAGTCGTTCATAATAGGATTTATATTGTAGAATTGTTGTTTTGAGTAACTGCTGTCTAGTGTTTGTAGAGCTTGAAGCATCTTGGAGATCTCGTAAATAGAATTGCTGAACTTGATCATCTCGACTGGTCTGGACGTGTTAAGCTGGTTGACTGCATATGTGATTTTGTTTTACTAAGTCCTCAAACAGGCCAGGTGATTTTCACTCAATATACGGATGTTATTACTTTTCAACTTGGAGCATATATTAAGCGTAACCTTGATTGTGAAGTTGATGGGTTTTCTCATTTACTTCTCTTGGCTGACTGATTCTTTCCTCTTTTGATGGTTTCATGCCTAATATCCTGGCTTAGGGTGTATACACTATTTCTTTTCTGTTTGGTTATTTGTCATACTCATAATGATGCATTTACATCCTTATAACTTGAATCCTTGTGTTGTATGGTTGACGTGATGCAACTATTTACAGACAATGATTGAAAGGTTGCTGATGATGCTCCGAGATACTGATTATCGTGTGAGGTTCTCTGTGGCTAGAAGGATAGGTGTTCTTTTCCAAACGTGGGAAGGACATGAGGAGTTATTCGAAGATATCCGGTGGGTTTTATTAGAATGTTATGTATCTATTTATTTTCTTCTTTGTAATGCCTCTCTGGCTCTTCTTGAAAGGTTTATTCCTTTTGGGTCTCTTGTAAATTTATCTTGGCCCTACAAGTAACATAAATGCTTCTTCGTATTCGCTTGTTTTCTAAGTTGACTGAATAAGTAGCACGCATGGGAGTAAATTAACACTTTTAACTGTTAAAGCCTTGTTGTTGCTCCCTAATTGCATAAATGCATCTCACCTTTTTATTATTTATTTATTTATTATTTATTATTTATTATTTTTTTAATGTTTTTTACTTTCTAAATTTCGTTCTCACTTTGAATACGGTCGTAGGTTTGGTTTGTTTCTATTTAAAATGTTACGGAATTATTTTCTATTCTGACACGCCTTTTTACTTTGCTGTGTTGCTAGTTCTAACTTTGGCGTTACATTGGTTGTTTCCTCAAAAGGGAAAATTGTTACTGCTAGCGAGGTCTTAGCTTCTGGTCCTCATCCTTGTCCTACCATGGAAACCATTCTTGTTACTCTTATGCACCTTGCATTGTACAGTGAGAAAATAGAAGAACAGGTATGTTGCATTCCTCAATGTGTTTTGGGAAGACATTATGTAAAAGGAAAAATAGGATGCGAATCTTCTGAAGAAAGAACTTGAGAACCACACATCAAAGAATGTGAAGCCATGCAAAAAAATTTAAAATATCTCTCAACAAAAGTAGCAGGAATTCTGATAATATTTCTTTTGGTTTTGTAAACAGTTTCTCTATTGTACTGAAATGACCGTTCTCAGGGAAGTTTTGTATCCACTTAGCACGTCCATAACCATTCATTTGGATTTCATTTTGTTTGTGTAGTCAATTTGAGGGAGTGACACTGACAAACTTTGAATCCTCAACCTTCTTAAAAAATACTTCTGCTTGCAGTCAGCTTCAATCATCTTTTGTGTTAGAAAGAATCATGGACAAATTAATTGGAACCTTTCACTTTTCTTCTCTAAATTTAAGTGATTTTAATTGATTTGATCGCCATATTGTTATGGAGATTTACAATCATTCGGTTTCTATTCATGATATGCAGGCTGTATTTATGATATGTGTAGTTTCTGCCATTGATCCGTCTCAGAGGTACGGTTTTGCTTCCTGTTCTGCAGAGTTGACTTGTCATCTTAAGTATTGCAATCTTTAGCCCTTTCTCTCATTATTTCCTTTTGATTTATTTATTTTTTCCTCAGGGAATTAGTTTTTGTGGTGCTTGATAATCTTTCCAGAAAGCTTCAGTATACAACTAGGTTTAAGGTGAGCTTCAGTATATAGTTAGGTTTAAGGAGAGCTGGCGAGACGTTGGACCATCTTTTTCTTCACTGTCGCTTCTCCTCAAGTAGTTGGCATCAAATGCTGGGGGAGTTTGGGATTTTTTTGGTAATTCCAAGTAGAATTGTTGATCTTTTGAATGGTGTCAAAATTATTTTGCAGTACTTGGAAGAACGCATTGGATCACTTCTCTTTTCTTGGGTTGCTTGTGGTGTAAGCTTAGCTGCACTCGTTGAGGTATAGTGCTTATGTTTTGTATGGACTCTATCTATATGTCTGAAACTATGTGATGCTTGCGAGCAAAGATTTCGAGTTTACCTTTTTTTCCCCCCTTTTCTTAGAGGACTACTGGTCCTCCCGTTTTGAGTTGTATTTGTGTTCTTTCTTAATCTTTGTAACTTATGGAACACATACATCAATAAATATTCATATCCATGCATCAACTATGCATTTCTATATATTCATGTGTATTCATATAATATGTAGATTTTCTTTCTAACATTTCTTTCTAATGTAACTTATATATTCATCATTCCTGTTGTATGTATGAATTGTCGAAGTTTCGTTTGCTCTTCACAGATAAGACAACTCTTCGTTGAAGATAGTGAACCTAGTTATTTCATGATGTACTGTTGCAATTGGCTTCTTCCGACTTTGGTTTTGCATGGTGACAGTTCCAACCTCAGTTGGGTCTCTAAGGTAGGATCGGCTGGGAGGTGAAAGATAAGGTCTCTCTATCTATCTATATGCCATATTGCTGTTGGGGTGGCTTTTCTATTGGGATCAAGAACTTTTATTGCATGTGATCGGTTAAAGATTTTGAAAAGTAGACCTGGTAGGTAGACTGAATATGTGCGAGTTCTAAGCATTTACCAAGACAGTGCACTGAACTATTTTTGGGCTATATCTTTATGGATGTAATCTCTAATGCATTTCTAATTTTCTGCTTTGAAATTGGTTTCTTTATCTAACAACATACTTTTTGTTTCAGATTGCTGGTCAACCTTTGTCAATTCTGGTCAAAGATTATTTTGTGCAGATCTTTTCAATTTGTCTAGGATTGCACTGCAGTAAGACATCTGATGGGGAAAGAGGGGCTGCTGTGCTTCAGAATTCAATTTTGCAACTTGCACAGATATCTGAGAGTGAACGAGATACACTCATAAAGAAACATATGGTTTGCTTGTACTTAAATGAATTTAGTAATTTCGAATTTTTAGAGTTTCAAGTTTAACAGTGTGTTGCACAAATATTTGTCAATATCTTATGAACGCCACTAGTTTATGAAACGTTAGAGCTAAACAATCCCTTGTAGTAGTTAATTTTGTTCAGAATCTGAAAGCCTTAGTGGTCTGTAACAGTAGTCTTATACTGTGCTTATCAGAAAAAATGGTCTTAGTGCACAATGTCAATATGATTTGCCAACCTACGCAAATTAGCATATCATCCTTTTAGTAAATGCTCTTTTGAGTCTATCCAGAGTTACGTGAGTAAAAAGCTTTGAATTCGGTCAACTAATGGAAGGTTGAGATATGATTAGTCATCCACTAGAGAGGAGGTCTTGTAATTGACTAGTGTGTATTGGAAATAATGTTAATGGAGTCAATGCAGTTATCTTTTTTTTACCAAGCCTCATTCATCTTTGGTGTTTTCTATGGATTGCATTTATATGTGTAACCTTCAGAATATGATTGATATTGTAGGTCAAAAGTGTTTTCTTGACTATCTTATGATGCCCTGTTTCTTTTCAAGGTATCCATTGTGAGCCACATTTTGTCACTTGCCTCTTGTGCATCAGAACCTGCAGTCCCATTCTTTTCTCTGGATACTGTTGAACGAGCAATTCGAACAGTTGTTGATGGTTTTCTGGAGATGTGGGTTATTTGATCATCATTCATAATGTTTCGCTCTATTGTTTTCATGTGCACGGATTTTTTTTAAATTAAAATACACTTTCTTGGGATGTGCAGGGGGGATTATCCTACAAGTGCCGGCGTTGTTGACAAGATTAACATTTTTCGCCCAGATAGGGTTTTCATGGTACAATGCAATTTTATATATGTATATATGGCGTGCACACACAAATATATATTATTGTTTTAGCTCCTGTTCAATTCAGTTCCATTTTTGGCACCAGTGTCTCGATGTGTGAAGTGAATTGTTGTCTCAATTATGCAGTTTATAGTTTATACTGGAACTCCATTATAACATATGTATATATAGCGTGCGCACACACAAATATATATTATTGTTTTAGCTCCTGTTCAGTTCAGTTTTATTCTTGGCACCAGTGTCTCGTTGTGTGAAGTGAATTGCTGTCCCATTATGCAGTTTATACTAGAACTCCATTATAAAATTGCTGGGGCAGTCCACCACAGGCATAAATGTCACCGATTGGCTGGAATTGAGGTGCTTATAGGTATACTTGGACATAGAGTTGCCGTTTCAAGCACTTCCAAGTAAGTCAACAATCTCATCTTTATAGATTTAGCAAATCTGTATCTTATAAATTGTAATGTAACATCCTAGTAGTCATTGACAAATATAATATCCTAGTGTTTGTACTAGTTAGGACAACAGTAAAAAGTCAATAGGAGGATGGAAGAAAAGACTGATGTAGGTCTACCGTATAACTCTGTAATGGATATTGTTAAAGATTGGAGTTCCTTAAATTATAGCTCCTATTTCCTTTTTGTTTCTAGGACTCTGATCTAGGGACACTGTTTGTTTCTTTTGCTAATATCTATACTCGTTTTTCTCCTTTGTCTTTGGTGGATATCTTTCCTTTGGTCATTTGCAGAGGAGTGCTACAGGTCCCATGTACATTTGAATGTCATTGGCAACTAAAACAAATGTCTTTTGCTTAATGCAGTTATCTTTTGAATTTGATTGGGCAATACATCAATTGTAATGCATTACAAGATCAATGCTGTCGTATCATTAATGGATTGCTAAATGCATTTAAAAGTAACCCGTCCAAAGAAATGACAAGTGTGCTGGGGGAGCAACTTCAGGTTTCTATCTCATGTTAGTTGGTTCATCATGATTCCTTCCCACCCCCCCTACCCCCTTCTCCTTCTCTACGTCAATGTCCTTTGCTCTTATATGATTATTATATGGTGCAGTTTTTGGTATCGAAGTTGGTGGCCTGCTGCGTTCCCTCTAAGGCTCATGGAGAGCAATCTGGGCCGGGATCATCTGAAGTTTTTTCTCTGCTTCTCCAGCTGACTGTGGATTGTGATCCATCTCTTCATGATTACATCAGTGTAGCTTATCTGACTAGAAATTTTTTTTTCCTGTTCTTTATATTGTGCATTAGCGTAGTCATTCCCTTTAATGTCTGTAATTGATTTTTGGCAGGAATTGGAACCCTTCCCTGAAATAGATATTTTTGACAGTATTAGAAGGTTCCACCAGGATTTATGCCACAAGTACTCTACAAGAGATCATTTGTTGAAGGTATGATTTTGAACTTCTATAAGTTTACTAGTTAATTATGTAATTTAGGGATCATTTTAATCTTTCTTCTGTTAGCAAATAGATAAATAAATAACATAAAGCTTTTATACTAATTTTCCTTTATATTGTGTCCCAAATTATAGTTGGTGGAGAGATCTTGCTACGTTCCACCAAGATTACTTTTATCAAGGTAATTTGTCTCTTTTAACCTCTTCCATTTATGGTTATCGAACTTGATGTCATATGTGGAAACTAATCGATGCTCGGTGAAGATTTAAGAATAAAATTGGCTGTTTACTTGAAGGCTGTTTGCATTGTTGACTCATAAAAGGGGTTTTATACTGATATTCTTGTAGTCTTCAAGCACTGCACAAGAAGTTACTTTCAAAGGAATCTTTTCAGATTGAAAAGGACAAAGATCTTGAGAAAGGAGGTGGTTGGAATTTTGACAATCATATTGTAAATGCTATCTGGACATTAGTACGCATGTGTGGCTCAGGCGATGGAAATGCAGCAGGAGTATTGGTGTCTGATTTTATTTCAAGGGTACTGTTAGCAGCTTTCTTTTTCTTTTTTTTTTTTTTTTGGAATTTGCTTTACTTTGTCATCTCTATTTGATTCTCGAGAATTTTTTTACGTAAATCTGCTTATTTTTTCTTAAATTTGAATTCAGGTTGGTGTTGGTGACCCATATTCTGTAGTTTTCCATCTTCCTGGAAGCTATGGGGACCTTAGTGCCTGCAAAACTAATAATTGTAACTTGACCCTGGAAGTGAGTTGTCAAATGGATGCTGGAATATCTGAAAGTCTCCTGGTGCGCTCTTAAAACTTTTAATGAAGTACCTAATGGACGATTCTGTTGAAATAGTAGATATGACATCTCAAGCTCTTCAGGTGAGTTTTTGGAGTTTCATTTGGATTTTCCACAGAACCAACCCTATAGTTGTTCTGCTTGTTTTCTTTTTGGTTGATGAACTTTGAAAGTGGCCCATTATTCATTACTGTCTACTACTTTTAAAGGAATATGCAAGAATATAAATCATTATTGGCGTGACTTGTTTATGAGTTGCATTATTTATAATAAGCATCTGAATATGTTCACAATTATTTATCTTAAATAGTAGTTGATATAATAGATACAGGAAAAGTAGTTGATGCAATCCATAAGATTGTCTTCGTCTCTTGTTTAAAAAAAGACACTTAAATTAGAAGCATGGGGAGATATATATGCTTGGTGGAGCAAAATTTTTTACTTACTAAGATAATGACTTCAGCATTGTTTTTACAGACTGTAATGTGTGAGGTACTTTAAAAACTCTATAGTTTGAACATATATGTGGAGATCATTACAAATCTTGTTTGGGACCTGCATTTCATTTAGGTGAAATTGTGTACGTAACTATTATATATATGTTACATTTACTTGTTGACAATTTAATTCTTATAATTTTTCTTTCCTGAATCAGGCAATTCTTTCTACTAAAAGGGGTCAAAGAACTTTACAGTCATTTGATTCGTACAAGAGATCTCTTGTTGAGGTGATTATTTTGCATCTTCTCTGACCGACATTTAAGTTTTCTGCTTCAGATTTGTACTTAATTCCAGTGCTGTTATCTCTCACCTTGTTACCCTTTGGCTAAGTGAGTGAATTAATTCACAGGTCAGAGGTTCAAAAGTGACTGTACAAACCTAATTTCGTTGCAATTGTTCTTACTTGATTTTTAACATTTTGCTTGAGAGTAATCTGACGGTAAAAATAGTTTGTAAGACTCGTGTAAGAAAAAATTCTTTTTCTGCAGGTTCACTCAAAGGGTACTAATCTTGACTTAGTAGAGAAATTCCTGTCAGATCTGGAAAGGAAATTCAAAGGTATCTGGTGATACGTTTTGAAAACTTATTATTCTTACTTATGGTGATGATTTGAACTATCGTGATTAAAGTAAAGATAGCAATTTCCAAGGATAGAGAGTTGAACACATATTGGGGGATCTTAAATGATTACTCATAGGCATCCATCTCTACTTTCTCTTCTTGCTAACTTTCAGAATTATGCTCTCTCATTTTTTCTGTTATTTTAACTTTCATTTTCACAAGAACATAAATGCAACTGGCTAACGCCAACATAGGTTTACAAAATTCTCTCCTATTGTCTTCCTCTTCACAACATTTCAATTACCTTAAAATATTTGCCTGTGTCTGTCCGTCTTTTATGGTCTCTTTCTTGTTGTATGCTTTGTCTATTCTACATGCAACTAATTCCATGAATTTCTTATCAGCCAAAGCAATGTCATTGGATGATTCAACCCTGTGGGAGACACGTGGTAAAAGTTTTGAGACATGGATTTGTCCGCTTGCCTACATGCTATGTGGCTATTGCAATGATGTGATTCTAAGGTATTAATATTTGTTTACTTTTAGAATTATAGCGACTATCAAGGTTTATTATTATCAGCACACATTTAATCAAACAAATTTATTAGATTAATGTGCTGCTTTCAGATTGTGCCAGGAGATTGTTTTTCAGAAAGCTGAAGTTGCAGAGCTTCTATTGCCGAGTACCTTTGTGAATATGGCTGGGAGGAGGAATATAGATATTAATCTTCAGCAATTGATCTCCTCAAAGGTTGTTTTTGAGTGATTTCATTTCCACTTCTTATTTGTTTTTTTCATTAGTTTTTTTTTTTTTTCCTTTTTTTTGGGACTTCCTTTTGTCTGGCATTCATTTAGTAATTCCATAGACATACTGGATGGGAAATAAAGATTGATGTTAAATGCCCTACTCTTGATTGGATAAAATGTACGACAGCTGTTGTGCGGAACTTTATGGCTTTGTAAAGTCGCTACATCTTGTGCTTTATTGTTCGGGAGAAAGAATATGTACATTTTTAAATGATTGGTTAATATGCAGGTGCAAGAGCATATTTTTTCCGAGTCTAATAAATTAAGCAAATCAATTCAAGTCTTCTTGAATGCCCTTAATGAGCTTCGGTTGTGTTATGTCATGGAAAGATCTTCTTCTGTACCTTCGAAACAAGAAAGTTCTAAGGTATATCATATTCAAACTATTCACATAACTAGTTTACATATAGCCTTTTGTTCTAATAGATTCGTGTTGCTTTGAGCTTCTTATGTTCTCTCATTGTGTTTAATGCATAATTTTTGTTCTGGTCTTTGCTAAGCCTTCTAGTTATGGCTCTAAATCACGTTCAGCCTCTGGAAAGGGTAAAGATTCAGCAGCCACACTGAAGGCAATGTCAATGTCGACTTCTTCATGGAACAAGGTGATCCCAGCAAATATGGTTGGAAACCTTCGGTTTTGCAATTGGTTCTTGCTTTCTTCTTTGAAATGACTTGGAAAAGAGAGATTTGTTGTTTTTAGAGGAGAAATATAGCTGAAAATTTGGTGGAAAGGAATATCTCTTGTGGAGTTGAAGGCTAAATCATTGAGTGGTTTGTTTAGATTTAATACTAGATCAAGAAAGTTCTCATTTGGCCTCTTTGTAGATTTGCTTTCTATGTATCTTTGTTTCCTTCATATTATATTATTAATTTGAGTTTTCTATTTATTACCCGTTTCATGTTTCAGGTATCTTCATTTTTCTTCCGTTTTATTTTGTACTGATTTTATTTGTTAGCATGTCTTTCTATTGTTTATAATACAATATGAGTACTTACACGCAAACACATTTTTGCCCTTAGGCTGTCGTTGTTGTTTGGTTTGGTTTGTTTGTTTGTTTGTTTGTTTTTTTTTTTTTCAAGGCTGTTGTTGGATTGATTATTACTTGTGAAATAAATATGCATAATCCTTTTGTCAGTTTTCTTTTCATTGCTGACAAGTATAATTTTTCCAGGTGTATTGGCTTACCATTGACTATCTTGTTGTTGCCAAGTCAGCAGTTGTGAGTTCCGCAGTTTCTGTGCTTTCTTAATTTTTTTCCCCGTACTTTTGGTCTTGCAACGACCATCCTCACTATCGGCCTAAAGATCATTGATATATTTATAGACTTGTGGATCATACTTTACTGCCGTGATATATGTGGAGCATTGGTGTGAAGAGCATTTCAAAAGGCTCACACTGGGAAGCCCAGATTTCTCTGACTTTGAAATGGTTAGTTGGATGTACAACATGTACTACTTCATCTGCTCTAATTTAGTGATTTTTGATATGATTTCAGGTAACATCCATAGGAATTTTTATTTTTACTTATTTATTTTTTTTTTGCTATTATTATTTTTACATAAAAGCGAAACTTTTAATGTCCAAGTTGTTTTGAAGAAAACAAACAGCCCATTTAGGTCTTTTCTAAATACTTCAGATATGCTTCATTTCTACTTAAATATACTTAAATACTGTCCATTATGTGCGTGCATGTTAAATGCGTACATGCATGTATCTTAACTTTTGAATGTCTTCACGGGTTTAAGATTATACATTTAAACTCTGTATTACTTGTATTTTTGCTCCAGTTGCCACATCATATTGAAATACTTGTCTCTGCGGTCACTCATATCAATGAACCTGACAGCATATATGGAATCATCCAGTCACACAAGGTATATAAATGAGTTTGTGCTTTTTCAACTTAAAAAATAAATAAATAGGGCTTAAATTCAGCTGTCAATTGTAAGAAACGCCTCCCAGTATTCCCTTACCTTCGTAATTGGTTTTGAAGTTAGTTTAGTTGAAGCACAAGTATGTTACACTGTGGTTGCTTTAATTATTTTGGCCATGTAGATTGATTTTAATTTGTTGTATATTGAGAGCTTTTTGAAAATGTCAGGAATGTTGGATGAGTTGAATTTACTTTTGCTAGTCTATCGTAATGCTAGACCTCACACTTTTAAGTTCTTAGTATGCCGAGGCAGTAGCATTATGGTGGTGACTGCAGTGGTAGTGAAGATGAATAAATAGATAATATCAGTCAGATAACTGGAGCATGTGTCCATGATGGTAGCTTGTCTCCCAACTGCTTTGCCTTACAGTGTTTATAGCTCGAAGAAACAACCCACAACTAACTCATAGAGTACTAGTTGGATCTCCAAGATTGTAGTCATGTATCATCTTATGCAAAGATGAGATGGAAAGCAGGAGTTACCTAACCATTTGTATGTGGTAAAGCCCGGTGCGAAGAAATATGTGTGGCCTCAACTAATTCTATGTTACTGTTCTGGCAGTGATGAACCTGAAACTAGAGGAACATGTATGAGGGATAGTGATAATCTGCTGGTCATTTAAGCCACTGCATTGTCTCCTTTTGTACTATATTCATAACAGTGGTTTTGTTCGCGGTTGTGAACTCTTTTTTTGTTTGTTTGTTTTGTGGTGATGGAATTATTAGCTGACCTCACAAATAATCATGTATGAGCATGAGGGAAAATGGGGCAAGGCTCTTGAATCTTATGACTTGCAAGTACGTTCGGCTGCCTTGGTCCAGATGGATTATGGTTCAACAAATTCATCTCTGGATCGGACTGTGCCAATAGACAATTTAGCTATTTCTGCCCTACAAGATCAACTGAGGAAGCCTTATAAAGGTATTATTAGATCCTTGCAAGAAATTGGTTGTATGCACACGCTGGATTTGTATTGCCAAGGTCTGACTTCGAGGAAGGTTCATATTCAGCATGATCTGGAGTTTACTGAATTGCAGGTTTCCTATCTTATTAATTTTGTTCTAATTGCGCATTTTTCTTAAAGGTTTTATTAACAATTCATGATTTTCTCCATCAACAATTTGCAGTACGAGGCTGCATGGCGTGCCGGAAACTGGGATTTTTCCCTACTTTCTGTGGGAGATGATTCTCCAAGTCTGCAAACTAAAAGTGGTCGTTACAATGAAAATATGCACTGGTAAATGGTTGAGAGCTTAGATTTTTATTTCTATTGGAATATAAAGTAGCCTAATTTTTAAATTACCGAGAATAGTTTCAAATATAGTTTTTTTAAGAGACCATGTGTCAGAGTTTGGTAGCAGGTAGCATCATCATTTATTAAGCCAAAAAAAAAAAAAAAGTAGCGGTTTATCATATTTTATCATGTAAATCAATAAATTAACCTTAGAGTTATCTAGTTGGTGAAGCTAGGTTTAGAACTATAATTTGCAACACTTGATTTACCTACACTAGTGTTATATTTGTATATGAGCGTTCTACTTATGTATCCAAGGACGCATGGCAGGGCACACCAATAGGTTATTCATGGCATTAATTTTGAAGAGAAATGCAATAAGTATATTGTTTTTTGTATCTCATAAAATCTTTGGTTCTACTCTCTCTCTCTCTCTCTTTTTTGAAATAGCTGTCTGAGGGCATTGCAAGAGGGAGATTTCAATGTATTTCATCTAAAACTGAGAGAATCAAAGCAGGTACTTTTCATCTCCCTTTTGTTTCTTTCTATAGGAAGTTAGATTTTGAACAAGTTTACTTACACCTTGAAAACAATCAGGAACTTGTGTCCTCTGTTTCTCAAGCAAGTGAAGAGAGCACTGAACACATCTACTCATCAGTTATCAAACTCCAGGTATTAAATATACCTAGCTTGCATTGCACCTTAGTTATTCACTTTTGGCCTCTATGGAGACTTTTTTTAAAGCATGCATTATTTCCAACTCATGAGGCTTTACTCGTTTTCAAAATGGTAAGGTTTCTTATATATACATATGGAAGAGTTTTCAATGGTTACTCTTTCTTTATAACAATCCATGGTTACAGACAAAATTATAAAAAGTAGTGTAGATCTTAATTATGTTGGATGACATGGCATTTTGATGACTTATAATAGCAGGATAAATAAAGGTTTACCCTAAACATTAATTAAAAAAAGTTAAACTAAACATGAGGTCAAACAAAAAGTGGACAAATGAATTCTGCATGATATTAGTTTCATCGGTTTTAATATATAATGGGTCTCTTGAATTAGTGTTTGCTTTCTCTCATTTACAGTCTGTGTTGTTTAAAATAGTTTTTTTTTTTTTTCCCCTAACAAAACTTATGGCCTCATTTGTTGAAACAATTTTTATACATTTATAAATTTACACACACATATACACATAAAAAAGCATGCATCTACACTCAACACAAACAATTACCAGAAGCAAAATCGAAAATCAACAAGTTATTATTTCGTTTTTGTTAGACGAAGTTGAAAAAAAAAAAAAAAGGTTTCATTTTTGTTGGAATGAAAATAATTAGGAATGAGATTTAAAAATCAGGGAACAAATCTTTGTTTTAATTAAAATTAAAAAAGTACTTTTAAAAAACCTATATAACAGGTCAAGAATAAGTTGCTCTCTATATCATATTTAATGAGCTTTATATGTTTAATGCTCATTAATTGCCATACATGTATTTTGGTCAACTACTCAATTCGTTACAACCATCTGATTTATATCGAACGGCTCAAATAATAGTAACCATTGATGTGTAAATATTAGAGTAACCATTGAAATCACACCTAACATACTGGATGTCAGATTCTCAATTTTCAATTTAGTTGCATGCTGTTTGTATAGATGGAAGATTTGGCTATGGCCAGGGTGCAATAAATCTGCAAATAATTGTTCGACTAACATTTGAATAAAAAAGAAAAAAAATCAGACTATCATAGTGAAATAAAAAAGTCCAGCTTCTGGTGGCTGCAAGGTTTCGTGTATTGCTGTAATTGAAATTAGCTGTCTAGAGAACCTTGAAATAGTGAAATTCAACTATGAAGGATGAAAGAAAGCTTCAGACCACCTGTACATTACAGGTGTCCAGTCACTCATGTACTATTTAATTTATTAAACTTATGTATTTGATCTTTTAACTGTTCTGACCTTATGCAGATTCTTTATCATCTTGGTATTGCTTGGGATCTACGATGGAGGACATCTACATGTGAGGGAATGAAATTCTACTCAAATAAGCAAAAAGTGGTTTCAGGACCTGTAATTCCATCTGTGGATCAGGTATTGAAGTTTATGAAACTCACTTCCTTGTAAATCAATAGTGTTTTCCTTATTTTAATCCATTTAGCCGAGTAAGCTGCCTACTTCCTCTGACTCATAAGCCGCTAGCCCAAAAGCCTTACTATGTCTATGTTATGAACTAGCCTAACAGGAGAAGCAGAACCGGTAGAAAGAGCTAGCATTAATTAGCAAAACTCCCTTACATGTGAAAGCTAAACTTTTAAATGTAAACAAATTAAATATTTCTCTGGATGATTAACATATGTTTTTGATTGTCAACTAGTTGTCTTGGCTGAATAGGGATTGGAGTTCTATTCTGGAACGAGCGCACTTACATATGAATTTGTTAGAACCATTTATAGCCTTCAGGAGAGTTCTACTTCAGATCTTAAGTTGTGAAGACTCTACCATGCAACATCTTTTGCAATCTGCATCTACTCTTCGCAAGGTATTTTAGTGTTTTATTTTTGGAAAAGTGATCTTAGCTCCAATTTTTTATTTCTTATGTTGCTTATGCTCCTCTTCATTTACCAGGGCTCTAGATTTTCTCAAGCTGCTGCGTTCTTGCATGAACATAAGCTTCTCAGTGTTAAATCAGGAGAACACAATTCATCCTTGTATTGGCTTGGAAGGGTACAAAATTACACCGCTCTTCCCTCATCTTCTAACGAACCTAGTTTGTGCCCTCTGATTTGTATGGCTCCGTAATTTTGCGAACTTTTCCCATTCTATTTTTTAACCCTGCACAGTTGACCGCATCTGAATTCCTTTTTCTTTTTCTTTTTCTTTTTGCTTTTTTATTAAAAAAATTTGGAATGCTAAGATTTAGTCTTTCGTAACTTCACTTCTTAAAATTGACATTTCATAAATGCTTTTAAAGTTTGCACGTTACCACTTTCTTAGAATCCACAGGAATTATTTACTGGGTTTTTTTTTTTTTTTTTTTAATATATATATATCTTTCATGTCATTCTTTACGCTCTTTCCATATTTAGGTTGATCAACATTCTCCTTGTTCTTTGTCCATATTTTTTCGGTTTAATTTTATGAGTAGTTTATTTAGATTTATATGATTTTGTAGGGTTGAAAATGTAAGCTTAGATTGAGGACCTTTTCAGGCGTATTTGATGAAAATCCTGTGTTTAAGTACATAGTGTATAAACCCTTTGAGACAGAGATCTCAAAAGTGTTGGTGTTGCACCCCTTTTTTTTTCCTTGCTGAAACATTTCTGTTGAGTGTAGATGTGTTATTGGTGTTAACTATTTGCATAATCTCAGCTCCAAGAAGCAAAGCTTTTGCGTAGCCAAGGGCAGCATGAGATGGCTATCAGCCTTGCAAAATATATTTCACAAAATTATCAATCAAATGAAGAGTCTTCAGATGTGCATCGCTTGGTTGGGAAGTGGCTGGCAGAAACTAGATCTAGCAAGTTATATCATTTTCACATTATTTGTAATTTATTTTTTGTGCACCAACTGAATGCCGATATTTTTCTGTTTTTCGTTTTCTGAATCCTATATTTGCGATGAAAATGCAGCTCAAGAACTATTCTGGAGAAGTACTTAAAACCTGCAGTCTCGCTTGCTGAGAATGAGAGAACTGTGGACAAGAAGTCCATTGAAAGGCTAGGCCAAGCTCATTTTCATCTCGCACATTATGCTGATGCTCTTTTTAGGAGTTATGAGGAAAGACTCACCTCCAATGAATGGCATGCAGCAACACGTTTAAGGAAACACAAGGTAACTCAATCAACTCCAGAACAACACCTTAAATTATGTTAAATTCGGACTTCTTATATCAGTATGTTAATATTGTCCCTCAGACAAAGGAGTTGGAAGCACTTGGTAAACGGCTAAAAAGTTCAAAGGTAAAGCTCCAGTCCCTAATTTATTTCCTTTTTGGTTGTTTCTTGAAACAAGAACCATAATGCTTCCAAGCCAACGAGTCAACCGTAGCATAACATGTATTAGTTAAAAGCATAATGATCAGGAAAGTTGAATGATCATGGTAGTTATGCTTATAACCAACCTTCTATGATAGCCCACATGGTATATAATATCAATATGTTTCACTTATGTCGTCAATTATGTTTTTTAAATCTCACTTACTAAAAATATTGCATGATATAAATGATTGCTGCATACACTGAGATTACAACCCCTTCAATTTGTCTGCAAGCATTGAGACCCTCAACTGCGTACCAGATAAACTACAATTCGACAGCAGAAAAAGGGATTGAGCAGACAACTAACTAATCAATAAGTACATAAAAGTCATATATGCATAACTATCAATAGCAATCCCAAGTGCTTATCATCATTCAGGTCTAATTGTTATCATTTTTTTGAATTTAAGGCCTGTGAATCTGGATGTTACCAATTTTCTTATATGTCTTGCTTCTAGGGGGATAGGACGGACTATTCAATAAAAATACAAGAGTTGCAAAAGCAACTTGCAATGGACAAGGAAGAGGCTGAAAAACTGCAGGTATAATCTTTTGCGTGAACCATGATTTAAGCATCCTTCTAATAAGATTTGTTCTTCTTTTTCTCTTTTTCCCTTAGAAAAAAGAATGTCTTAACTCAAGCTTGTTTTAATTTGCTACGTTGATACAAAGGTTGACATGCAGTCTTTTTCTTACCTTCTTGCACTGATCTTTAGAGTTAAGATCATTAAAACAAATAAAAGAAAATCTGACTCGAGCTCTTTTCAGGATGACAGGGACAACTTTCTCAGCCTTGCATTGGAGGGATACAAAAGTTGTTTGGTTGTTACTGACAAATATGATGTTAAAGTGGTATATACTTCCTCCCAGGGATATATTACTTAGTGGTGTGATTTTTTCCATGGCTTTGTTACGAATCCAAGTTCTTCTCAGAGCTGATCAGAGTTCTTTTGCTTGTTATTATCCTTTAATATTTTCTTTTCTTTTCTTTTTAGTTCATTACATCTTTCATGTTTTTCATAGTTGAAAGCTTGATGGAAAACATTGTTGCAATTGTAAATCTATGTTAGTTTGAGATACTAACTAGTGTTCTTTCAGATGTTTCGATTAGTTTCCCTGTGGTTCAGTTTATCTCACAGACAAGATATCGTGACTAACATGCTTGCCACAAGTAATGAGGTACACAAGAAATAACAGAGTTAGCTTTGTAGTATATAGCTTCTCCTAGTATTCCATATTGGGGTTCCTAATTTCTTTTCAAATGTATGACAGGTTCAGTCGTTCAAATTTATAACTCTAGTCTACCAAATTGCTTCACGACTGGGTAGCTCAAAGGACAGCTCTGGGCCTCAGAGTTTCCAGGTTATGAGCGAGCCTTTACTTGTTTTTCTTTTTCTTCTTTCTCTTTCATACACATTTTTGGAGTGTTGGGATTTGTTTATTTTCAACTTTTGGGCTTTGCAGTTTGCATTGGTTTCTCTTTTGAAGAAAATGTCTATTGATCATCCATACCATACCATCTTTCAGGTAGTGGTTTTTATTAATGTTCAACCGAGCCTTACTAACACTGCACTTTCTTCTTTCCCGACAGTCTAAGTAGGCTCTCTTTTTCTTTTTTTTTTTTTTTTTTGGGGGTGTCCCACCCTAGCTTCTAGCCCTTGCAAATGGTGATCGCATTAAGGACAAGCTACGGAGTAGAAACTCATTTGTGGTGGATATTGACAAAAAACATGCAGCAGAGAATCTTTTGGAGGAGCTATCAGCATATCATGCACTCACTATTGTACAGGTAACTTGGATTATTTTCCCGCATTCAGTGGTCTGTTTTCTTCTATTTGTATTATATATAAATGAACTATTGATCCTCTTGTGTTTTTAATTTTTATATTTTATTTACATTTCAATTTTATTTTTTGTTTTTATTTTTTCGGCTGATGCTTGCTCTGTTTTTTTTTTTTTTTCGTTCTCACATTATATGTAATTGTAATGCATTTATATTTAGATGAAACAAATGGTGGAGATCTATATAAGACTTGCCGAACAAGAAACAAGAAGAGAGGTTAGTGAAATAGAAATGAAGTGGATTTTTCTGTGTCTTGCCTTCATGTTTGATACTTTGACTTGATTTTTTCAACAGGATACCAATAAAAGAATTGCGCTACCCAGAGATCTACGTAATCTTCCACCGTTGGAACTTGTGAGTATGGTGTTAATATGGGGAGATTTTTCAATTCAACTGTTCTTTGGATTTTTTAAATCAACTGGAATCTGAAAAGTATACTTCTATGTGCAACTGAAAAAATAAATAAATTTGAAGCCATTCTGTGTAAACTGATAATAAATTTGTGAAGTAATAGGTGTATAAGTTAATGGATATCAAGTCTGAGAGAAAGCTATTTAATTTTTTAATTGGCAGAACTCTGTTGTAACGAGAGAAATTCCTGGAGAATAAAAAAATCAGTTTAGGCATTCACTTGGATATAATCATACTCTATATCACGCGAAACATGAAAATGTTAACCAGAAGACCTTTTTCATTATGTTTTTTTCAGAAAATAGATTGTGATTATACTATGCAGGGAAAATTGCCGTTCTATCCTTTATACAAATAGCCCATCACTGTCATCAAGCAACTTTGTTTCAACTTAATAGTACATGTGATTGACTCCAGACCGTAAAATCTGTCCCAGTTAATAAAGTCCATTAGTTCTATTCCTCTATTTTTTTACCTTATTAAATCTGAATTGGAAAGATGTGAGTAGTCCTGTTATTTTTTTATGCTTCAACTTTTTGTACAACACTCCCCCCCTTTATTTTTGTAATTTTTCTTGGTATAAGCGTTTTGTTCCCTATCTTTACTAAAGGTTTAAGGAGTAAAATGCCAATTGGCGTCTGATGGAAATGGGTAAAAGTACAATTATTCTACCTTTGACAAAACCGATAATCTAGTTATAGGTTTCACTTAGCTTTAGGACTTAAATTTAGATTTATTGATCTTTTCTTCATCTATGTGGAAATTTCAGGTTCCTGTAGTGACAGCTGCCTTTCCAGTTGACCACGGTTGTGAATATCATATGGCTCCTTCCCATACTTCAAAGGATTGGGAGATTCGGTTTTGTATGTCTTAAACATTTCAAGCTGTTTCAAATTCATTTTATTTCTTATACTTCATATGGCCACATTTGATGAAAACTTATAATTTATACTGATGAACTGGACAGAGTAATGAATGGTGTAAATGCTCCGAAGGTGGTTGAATGCTTGGGTTCTGACGGATGCACCTATAAGCAACTGGCGAAATCTGGAAACGACGACCTAAGACAAGATGCTGTAAGATTTGCCTGTCTTTAAATCTAGTAATATGGTTTTAAGAATATTCATCATTAGTCTTCCTTCATCTCAGCAACCTTGAAAATACACGCCTGAAATTCCTGTTCTGCTTATTTTACAGTGCCTTTTAAGCATTTATTGTCTACATCTGATGTAAGAGTAGATATTGACTATTTGTGTTCCTCAACTCGTCAAATTCTCTTCCATGTCATTAGTTTACAAAAGTATGTTCCTTTACGACCGATATGATTAGTTTACAAATGTGTGTTCCTTTCCGACTGGTATGATGACAGTACTTACTGTGGTCACTGTTAGTAATACCCCCTGCTGAAAAATTCTGTGTATTCTTGAAATAATTTTAAAAGGTAAAATGGAAAACCCATACTATGGATGGTACTGATTAAATTCCTTTTGAATGATTGTACAGGTAATGGAGCAATTTTTTGGTTTAGTTAACACCTTTTTACAAAACCATCGGGATACGTGGAAAAGACGATTAGGTGTACGGACGTACAAGGTACATTGTTTTCACGTAATTATGCCAGTGAGCAGTGAGCTGCACTTGCAACACGGTTGAGATGCAATTTGAAGAAAAGAGAAAAATTTGCTGCTTCTGTCGATTGGGCAGTAGACACAGTAGAATGATGAGTTGGTTCCTTTCAGATTTTTGCATGCATATATTGTGGCTTGCAACCATTGTTCAGCTGTTTTAAAGTACGATTGTACGAAAATTTGCTTGTTTTTAGTTGTGTGTAATAATGACAACCATTTCAAAATATCGGAGTAAACAAGAAGATGGCTGTAAGATTGAATACATCGCTTGGTAAACTAGTTAATGCTCTTCCTTTAGGCAGCATAGATACATGTGTGTGTGTGTGTGTGATACCAAGTTAGATAGAGTAACAAAATATGTTACAATTTGACCAGTGTTCAAAAAAGCTAAATGAAAAACGTTTGAATTGTTTGTGAGAGAGCTTAATGAGGAAGCTATGCCTATGATAATCACTCACTAATTTTTTCTAAAGAACTTAATGGCTTCACTATTTTTTTCTGAATACATTTATACCATAATGGAAATAATATTGCTTTTTTTTTTTTTTTTTTTTTTTACTATTCTATTTCTAGAATTAATATGCTTTGACTGACTACATGCTCAGTGATTCATTTCCAGGAGTGTCAAACTTTAGCAGCTCCTTGCATATTGATATCTGTTAATGATCTAGGTTGTTCCTTTTACTCCAAGTGCTGGTGTTCTTGAATGGGTCAATGGAACTCTTCCTCTTGGTGAATACCTTTTTGGGAGGTAAGAAACGCAAACCTATAGCTTTGTTTAGAAGATGCTCAAATCATACGAATGTCTAATGTACTCGATTTTCAGCCAGAGGACTGGAGGTGCCCATGGTCGATATGGAATAAGGGATTGGTCATATCTTAAATGCCGGGACCACATGGCAAATGCAAGTATCCCTTTTTTTTTTTTTTTTTCTTTCATAACAGCGTCCTTTTCAGTATGTATCTACTTGTGTATGCATTCTGTCCCACAATAAAAATAACTGAAAAAGACTGAAGTCCACGAATGCCTACTTCAAGAATCAGGATGGTTGCTATTGTTCTAGATATATGTAATTAAAGTTGAGATGTTTAAATTATTTTGGGTCTGTACACATTATCACGCCAAACATTTGGTATTAATCTGCAGAAGAGCCAACTAATATTTGCTTTGATGGTTTGACAGGCAAAAGACAAGCGCAAGGCTTTTCAGGAAGTTTGTGAGAAATTCAGGTTTATCTCGTTTCTCAGGGTAGCAAATTCAAGTTTTCAAAAATATATTCTTTGAAATGTAAAATAAATTGGAATTTATACAGGCCTGTCATGCATTACTTTTTCTTGGAGAGGTTTTTACAACCAGCTGACTGGTTTGAAAAGAGGCTTGCATACACGCGAAGTGTGGCTGCTAGTTCAATGGTCAGTATTTTATGTAATGACACGTTGGACTGGAATGTTTTGAATGTTTAGACTTAGGCATGTTTATTTATAATTTATTTTACTTTCTTATGAAAACTGTTTAATATTCTTGAAAGCAAACTCCTTCCGTACCTTCAACTGCATGATGCTAAAGAATGAATGCAATGTTGCGGCAAAATAAATGGAAACATAAAACTAAAAGTTCATCTTGTATTTCTGTTCAAGCTGCTTACTAATGGTTCGAGTTAGGGTTGCCAAAACAAAAGCTCACTGGGAAGTGTATATCATAAAAGTAAGCCATCTCCAAAAAAAAAAAACGTAGTGTTCCTCCTAAATGATGAGGTCTTGGGCCATCATCCAAGATTCTATTGCTTTTCTTTTTTTCTTCATGGCAAAACCCTGCATTTTGACTTAATTTCGTTTCCTTCCTTTCTCACTAAGAACATGTTCTTTTAAATATCTAAGCAATAGATTAAGGGATAAATTAAGGGATAGATTAAGGAATGATTATAAAGTTTTCATGTTTAAATTATACTGATGCATTTTTCTTGTATTCAGGTTGGTTATATTGTTGGGCTTGGAGATCGGCATTCTATGAATATCTTAATTGATCAAGCCACGGCAGAAGTTGTTCACATTGATCTTGGTGTTGCCTTTGAACAAGGCTTGATGCTCAAGACACCAGAGCGGGTTCGTGCTTATTTTGCCTTTTTTTTTTTTTAAATTTTGATAGCTTATTATTCATTTAAACAGTGGGGTATACCAGTTTAACATGGTTCACTTGGTCATCTTATCATCCAATTGTTTCAGGTTCCGTTCAGGCTTACAAGAGATATTATTGATGGCATGGGTGTTACCGGTGTGGAAGGGGTTTTCAGAAGATGTTGCGAGGAAACACTCTCTGTGATGAGGACGAATAAGGAAGCACTTCTCACCATTGTTGAAGTATGTCACGCAATGGAATCAAATTACCAATAAGTAAAACTTGAAATTTGTTCCTATCGTTCTTTGGCTAACGGGAACGTTATGCAGGTTTTTATACATGATCCCTTGTACAAGTGGGCTTTATCTCCTTTGAAGGCTTTGCAGCGTCAAAAGGTTTTCTTTTTCCCCAAGTTTTTTCTCTCTATATATACAAGCATGCATATGCAATCTGAATTTATTATGTCAGTGGTTTGTCCCAGAGTGGAGAAAAGTGGGGTCGGGGTGCGTATTTTTCCAATTAATTCATCATGCCACAGAAATTGTGTGAAACCTATGTGAAATCATGCAATCATATTGCAATAAAAAAACAAAATAACAAGCGGACAGGTTTTTCAACAAACAATTTTGCCCTATGGTAACCCCACATGGTTAACGTATTTAAAAAAAATCTACAGTGCTATAGGCGCAAGGGTGTAAAAAGCTGTCTTAACTGTTCCGACATCTTTGACTAGGCAATAATGCATAGTTAGAATGTGCCTACATCAACTGCTTATGCAACATGATTTTAATCCTTTACAAGGAAACGGATGATGATCTAGAGTCCAGCTTGGAAGGCTCACAAGATGAGTCTGAAGGGAACAAGGACGCCGCACGTGCACTATTGCGAGTTAAACAGAAACTGGATGGTTACGAAGAAGGCGAAATGCGAAGTGTGCATGGGCAGGTGAGTTTCCTCCAATGTCTCGAGACTAGGTGATGTGACACTCTTATTCCCTCTTAACAATAAATGTATCCAATTCCTTGTTTTTGTTCACTTGTGGAAGAATTGATATTATTATATACCTCTTGCGAGAAGATGACTTTTGAAGGTTTGTCCCTCATACAGTTTAAGATAATATGTCCATTAAAAAAAAAGCCGGCCTCTGTTACCTTCTCCATTCCTTGTTTTAGAAAACTAGAAATAAAAATAATAATACGAAAATACGAGTAGAAAATTTATTGCTTGTTTCTTGAATACCTGATGCAAGTAGAAAAAAAAAAAGTGAATTTAAATTTTTTTTTTTTTTTTGCAGGTGCAACAACTAATTCAAGATGCTGTTGATCCTGAGCGACTGTGTCAAATGTTTCCTGGATGGGGGGCTTGGTTGTGAACTATGCTTGGATTTGTAATTCTATTTTCTCAGACCCAGCAGCACCAGTTTTGTAATTTTTTTTTTTTTTGAGCAATCAGTTTTGTATTGTGCAGGTGGCTTTTGCATTTTTGTTTATTTCTTTGATTTTGTTTTGTTTTTATTTTCATTTTTCTTTTGTTTTCCTAGCCTTATTATTCGGCGGTGCTGACCAGTGTATGGGAATATGCTTTTGAGAGTGGACCCTTTTCTTTTCTATTATTTATTTAATCGTAGACGGAATTTTTTTCAGGGAGAATGAGCCTAATGGCATGATGGAAGATGTAGATTTAACAAAATAGAATATTTTGAATATGTAAAAAATTATAGCATATTTAAGTTATAATTTTTTTTAAGTCCTTGTTTTGCCCTTTCATCATATCCTCCGGTTTGCTTAGATATACGCCATCACGAGTACCGGCAAACGACCTCCCTAGATCTTGCAAGTCGTCTTCTCCGTCAAGCCACATATCAAGACCGTTGCGACTTCAGGATGGAGATCGGGGAATCGTCAACTCACGAACTAGTGAAATCAGCACCACCTCGTTGAGACTAGTCGCGCGACCTCGTGGGAGAAGTAGCACCATTGACAGCGAACCAACGCGATGGCTCTCACCAATGCTGGCGACGGATTGTGCGAGGACAAGTGCATCTTGGAATGCAACAAGGAGTTCGTTGTCCTTGTGAGCTTGTCACTGTCGTGACCTTCAAGTGATGGTGGCGATAGTTACGACAGCGGCGGCAGTGGCAAGATGTTTGATTCCCTCGAGTGTTGTCTTGCGATTTCTCAGTTGTCTGCTTCAGGTCTGGTGCTTCAAGTGACGTTGGTCGTCGGAGTCGAGTGGCAACTCACGATTTCTAGATCGATTCGTCTTCTATGGTAACGATTACTGTGGCAGCAAGATTGCGAGCTCCCCGGTAGATGTCGCGATCTCAATCGTGAACTCCATATGCAATCTTGATCATGAACTCCATATGTGATCTTGGAAGATGAATCGAGCAGGCGATGGTGGCGATCTTGGGAGATGAGTCAAGTAGGAGATGACGGTGGCTTGCGAAGCTTTGCGAGATTTCCAATGATATGACGATGTTGGCGGCGGCATGAATTAGGAAATAGGGTTCGGTTTGATTGAATTTGGGACTTAATTTGGGACATTTTTGGGGTCTATTTTACAATTTAAGAAAGTTAGAAAATAAATATAATAATAAAATAATGAACAAAAACTTATTTATTTATAAAAATCAATATATTGACATGTAAATATTTGGATTTTTTAAAGAGTAATATTTGGATTTGTTAAATAAACAAAAAGTTTCCATAAATACGTAGAGTCACAAGTTAATTAAATATTTACTCAACGAATTTAGTATATTTACAAGGTAAATCTAAATCAAGTAATTATTATTATAATTTTTTTTTTTTTTTGTAAATCTTTGTATTTAAATGTTAAACGTGAGAGTTATCTTTTTAAATCTTACTTAGTAAATATTAACTTTTACCGTAATATTAAATTTCCTTTAAATCTTACTTATATTAAAGATTTATGAGAAATCATTGGATTTAATGATTTTATCTAATATTTACTTGGTAAATTTATTTTAGTTCACTAATGAAATTTATTTATTTATCCATAAATACTTAGATTTACCAAGTAAAATAAAATGGATTTACCAAGTAAATATTAGATTTAATTTCATTATTATTACTGTATTTTAATTTGTTTTCTGTTTTTTCAAGTTTTGTAATTGTAAATTATATATTTATCAATAAATAAACGTCTTTTTTATAATAATAAATATTGTAAATATTTTTTCTATTTTTCAAATCAAGTAAATATCACTACTTGCCGTAAATATTCTGATTTATGTGTTGATGTCACTATTGACTCCTTTTTTACAATCACAATAATTACATTTATTAAGTTATTATTATTTTTTGTTAATCTTTGTATTTACATGGTAAATCTTTGTATTTTCAATTTAATATTTCTTATTTTCAATTTTAGTTTGTGTTGTAAATCCAATTATTTACTAACAAATAACAGTATTTACCTTGTTTTAAATTTTAATTTGTATGATAAATCTAAATTATTCTCATTTTTTTTTCAATGTTTTAAGAATCAATATCAACGTCATCGTAGCATTTTTTCGCTGCTGGCGGTTTATGACTTTTTTTAAACTCTAATCAAGGGATTTTGAACGGCCGAAAAACACGGTAAATTTTGTAGTCCTTGTTCTATGTCTCCACTAAGGAGTGATTGATACTGACAGACGGATTATGAAGATGAATTTTGCTGGCTTTATTTTTCTTCTAGTCCTTTGATAGATCATGAGTTGGGAAGGTCAATGCGAGAATTCTATTCCGAAGCGGATGAAATTAAGGCGGAATTATGGTTAATCTGCGTTCTCAAATCTCCCTGCCCGGATGGGATGCCAATGCCCTTTTGCTATCGGCGTTGTTGGGAGTTCGTTGGCACTCAAATGGTGCCATGCTTTGAGTTTCGGTTGTTATCGGGTGATTTTCGACAAGGCATTAAATCTCAAACATATGGTGCTTGTCGTAAGGAGGTGTCTTTCGCTCGAGCTGCTGGCCATTGGATTTGGTCCCCTGGGATGAATGTGTATGTAGCTAATTAATAAATTATTTATAACTATTTAATGATAGAATAACCTAATGTGTGTGTTTTTTAAGGTTAGATCTTATCATGATCGCATTATTAAAAAAATGAAAAAAAAAATTAATAAAACCTCATCTAACGTTTAAAAAAAAAAATGTAACGAAACAACTACCGTGAAATCCTCTTTTATTTGTTTACCCCTTTGTCTTATATTTTGCTTCTTTTTATGATGTTAATCATCCTTTTCCTATGCATGGTGCTGGAGTTGAGAATCCATTATTCATCTTCTATCTCTCTTAAAAAAAAAAAAAAATCCCTATTTATTATTTGTCTCTTGCCTGCTTCTGTGGGTTTGGTCAAAGAAGGTAGTCATTTTCATCCAATTTTGGCTAAAGAAGCGTGCCGCATGACAATTGTATGCTAAAGACTTCAACTTTTTTTAGTACAAGTTGTACAAGTTAAATATAAAAAAAGGGCAATTTATATTTATATTTCTCTGTTTGGTTATAGGCATTACCTAATTCATTGACATAGCAACAGGAACCTTACTTGGATGGTCCTAAATCATTTAAAGCGAAACTTAGGGATCAAGAAAATGCCTCATTTACAACTCTGATATAATAAAAATATAAATGAAAAAAGTTACCATATTCCAAATTGAAGATGAGATTCTTTCCTATCCTACTCAAAGTTTGAATTTTCATGTCGTTTGCCAGGAAAGGCTTTTCCCAGCTCCAATTTTCTGAACTGCAATTTGCAGGCGTGTTTAATGATTATATGAGTTGTTGTTTGGCCAAAAAGGAAAGCAAATTAACTTGTAGCATAATAAAATTATTTTTCTTCTTTCTTTCACCAAGAAAGGAAATCCATAAATAATAAACAAATAATTGAATATATCTTTCGGCGCAAGGCATAGTCATAGAGAGAAGGGAAGAGAAGAGAAGAGAAGGGAAACCCCCTTCGGATGTTATGTATTGTACGCCTTTTATGTTGACTGTCGACGTACTGTCGACGTACTTTTGACCCCCCCACTAATCTCTCTCTTCCCGTGGTTGTCACACGTTTGAGCTTTTGCTGTTTCAAGATATTGTTTAATAGACGTGTGAGTTGTTTTTATCGTATTAAATTCTTCTTCAAATTCTTATTATTTTTTTGAAAAAATTAAGTTGGGTGGCTTATTTGCTTACCCAATGTAATTGATGGTTCAAAAAGATTTTTTTTTTTTTAAATTTAGAAAAATGACCATTATGAGAATTGGTGATTTAAGTCATTCACTTATTGATCATTAAAGATAATTAATTAGTCATTTTAGAAACTTCAACCATTTATTCAAAAACTTTTTTTAAAAAGGCTATTTAACTTTAAGTCCCTTTTTTTTTTAATTAATTAGGCCATGAACGAGTATTATTCATAAAGTTAGGTTTTTTGCTTGTAACTCTTTTTTTTTTTTTTTTTTTTTTCATTTAAAAAGGCTATTTAACTTTAAGTTCCTTTTTTTTTTTTTTAAATTTATTAGGACATGAACGAGTATTATTCATAACGTTAGGCTTTTTGCTTGTAACTCTTTTTTTTTTTTTTTTTTTTTTCATTTAAAAAGGCTATTTAACTTTAAGTCCCTTTTTTTTTTTTTTTTTTTTATAGATTTATTAGGACATGAACGAGTATTTTTCATAAAGTTAGGCTTTTTGCTTGTAACTCCTTTTTTTTTTTTTTTTTCCTTGGGAATGAATGATTTACAATATGTATGTTCATGGCCGTTTCATTTTTTTTTTTTTAATTTATAAGAGATTTATATGATAGAAGCTCTTTTTTTTTTTTTTCATTGGAATTGTATTTTCAATTATTAGATTAATTTTCAATAATTTGATATCTATTTTACGTTATATGTGAAAATTTTTAATGTGTATATTTATAGATCAAATTCAT
This sequence comes from Ficus microcarpa, assembly GCA_025413485.1. Lineage (NCBI taxonomy): Eukaryota > Viridiplantae > Streptophyta > Magnoliopsida > Rosales > Moraceae > Ficus > Ficus microcarpa. The sequence goes on along the minus strand of JAINRI010000551.1, from coordinate 816,980 downwards.
TAGAAAGTTAACAAATTTTATGTTTATATTTATAAATTAAAAATAGCCGCAAAGTTGATTCAATGTGAAAAATTGGACTTCTTCTCGATAGTAAAAAGAATAAAAGAAAAAAAAGAAAAAAAAAAGAATTTCTTATTATAAAAGCTTCCAAATTAATATTTAAAAAAGATTTTTTTTGACCTTTTCATTCTTAGCTCTGTTCTCATCCATATGACTAATTGTGAAGGGATTTAAAAAATATAAATGTATGTATGTATATATATATATATATGTATAATGTAGCTGCTAAGTAATTAGTGTATCTCTCTATATTAATTATGATTTGAGAAAACAAATACAAAAACCAAATAGATAAGATCACAAACCATTCTTATCCATTCAACCTCGGTTCCACATAAGCTTAACTTTAATTACTACTGTTAAAAAAAAATTACGGATTAGTTTGGTGAATGAGTTTGAGTTGAAATTCTTAAGTTTAAATAGTAACTTTTGTTGACTTTTTAGAAAAAATAAAAAAAAATTTCAGAAAAAACGAAAAACTTTTGTTGAAAAAAAACAAAAATTTGAGATATGTTTGGTTTTAGGTTTATTTTAAACTAAATTATACATTTTTCATCATTGTTTTTGTTTTTTTCTGAAATTTTTTTTATCTTTTCTGAAAAATTACTATTAAAACTTAAAAACTTTAAACTAAACTCATTCATCAAATACCCCCTAAAGTTCTTTCCCACTTTTAACCACATGCATGGCATGCCACAAAGAACATCCTCCTAAAAATAAAGAAAAAAATAAAAAAAAAATAAATGAGAAAAACATGGTATTTAAAGAAATTAACAAAAAATATGTATAGCTTTCTGTGAATAATTTTACTGCTTACCCATCAATGCAGACATTCACCGACCAGTGGGCAGACCCTTGTTTTCTTCTTATCTTTCCCACTTGCCTAGGTTGGAACGTGATAGAGGTAGAAGAATTCTTCATCGAAGAAATAAATAATAAGATTAAATAACAAAAATAGGTGGCAAGTGATATTCCATTCTCGTTAATTTATGGGATAAACTGCTAAATTGATCACTAAATTTTTAATTGCATATAATGTTGGTTTATAAATTTTTTTCATAGTTGGAATCCCCTTAAATTTTTAAAATATTACTGCAACAGTTCTTTACGTTAATTTTTGGACAAAATCTATTAGTTAACGTAACTTTTTAATCAAATTACTAACATATTCTGTTTAAAAATTAATATAAATGACTATTATAGTAACATTTTAATACTTTATGAGTATTGCATGTTCTTTTTCTATAACTGGAATAATTATAAACCATTAAAAATGTTATTACAGTAATCATTTTCATTAATTTTTTTTGATAGAATCCATAGTTAGTTTTACTTTTTAATCAAATTACTAACAGATTTTATCAAAAAATTGACGGAAGGGACTATTACAGGGACATTCCAGTTATGAAAAAAAGTTTATGGACCAAAATTGTATAATATTAAGAATTCATAGACTAAATAAACAATTTATCATAATTTATTTAAAATAAAAAATAAAAAATAAAAACCGACATCCAATTTGCTGAATTATTTTTCTTTATATATATGATTTCTACAATATAAGTTATAAATATTCACATTAAAAACAATACATTACGGAATTTAATTTAATAGGATAAAAAAAATTAAATAGAGTTGATCACTGTAGTTTATATGCTCCTTTTCCTCCTACCCTAAAAAGATCATTTTATAGAAGGAAAAAAAATTTTAAATAATTCTATCCGCCTCCTTTTCCTCCCACCCTAAAAAAAAAAAAAAAAAAAAAAAAAAAAAAAAAAAACTCACCCATATATAAAACCGTTAAATTAAAAAAAAAAAAAAAACGATGGATCGAAGGGCTTGGTAATTTGGCGTGGCTTTCTTGGGATAAGGGTAACCGCCAACAGAAATTATATAAAAATAAATAAATAAATAAAAATCCAAATAGCCTTCTCAAAACGACCGACTCTTTGAAAATAAAACAATTAGCGCTCTCACCGCCATCTGGAATCAAAGACAAGGCGGTTCCGTTAGTTTTTTGGTTCCGTTTGTTTTTTTTTTCTCACTAACCGATCCAAGGCGGTTCCGTTCCGTTAGTTTATTTTTTCCCACTAACCGCTCTTCTTCTTCTCTTTCTTCTCCTCCTTTCTCCAAGCAACTCTCTCTGCTTTACCATAACTATATATACATAACAACATAAATTTATATATATGTATATGCACATACACATATATATATATATAGATGAATACTTGCATATCAAGTTTCCGACTACCCAGTAGGATTACATATTCTTCACAACTTTCTCATTAGTTTTCTCGTCAAAAATTTCTCACTCTTTTTCTTCCCAAAAAGCTTAAAAAGGTTCTTTGTTGTTTCTGACCTGATTTCTTTGTAAAACTCAGTGATGAATATTTTCTGATTTTCAACCTCTTTCCTTTTCCATTAATTCTCTGCTTCTTTTTTGTTTTTTTACTTTCCAATTCCAGATTCTGATTCAAACTCTTTGTAAAATTTTCACAAAACGTTGTTGAATTCTTCTTCTTCTTCTTTTCCATTTTTTTTTTTTTTTGGGTTTAGGATTTAGTTCTAACCTTCTGGAATCCAAAAATGGAGTTTCGTCAGTTTGGTTCATCATCACCATCACATTCTGGTGACAGCGATTCATCGGAACTTAAAAAACTCGCTGACCAATCTTCCGTCGAGAATGCCGTCACCAACTCGTCCTCGTGGGATCAGGACTCGTCGGTCTCCGACTGCGAAAGCGGAATCTCCGGCGAGAATCACCGCTTCCGCTCCGCCGAGTTCTCCTACTTCTTCTCCGGCGCCGCCGCTCCTCTAGTTCGACTGTTCGAAGGGGACAGAGTCCACGACCTGATCAAACAGAGGTTCGTCTCGAGCCTGGGTCCGGCGATCGGAGCGGCGACGACGGTGCTCGCGATCCACCGGAACCCTCACTCGAGCGCCGTGAGCCAAGCTCGGCTCCATTGTTTCCAGATTTTCTCGAAGGCGATCGAGCAGAAGTGCGCCGGCAACGCCAACGTCAGGTACGCCTGGTTCTCTCCGTCCTCCGTGGACGAGATCTCGCTAATCGTCTCCCATGGCTTCTCCGATCAATTTGGGAAAAACAATGGACTATACGGACACGGCCTCTACCTCTCTCCAGATGATTCTCCCCTCGAATGGTGTGCTGGTTTCTTCTCCCGATCAACAAACACGTGCATGAATTTTGCGTGTGTGAACAGTTGGCGCAGTTTCTTTTAAACTTTTTGGTCCAACTTCAATATTTGTTTGACTTTTTTTATTTTTATTTTTTTTTTGGGCAGTTTGGGAGAAGGTTCGGGAAACGATCAAGAGGACGGCGTACGACATCTTGTTTTGTGTCGTGTGGTGTTGGGGAAGGCGGAGCTTGTGCGTCCTGGGTCTGAGCAGTACCATCCGAGTTCGGACGAGTTTGACTCGGGGGTGGACGACCTTTCGAAACCCAGAAAGTATATCGTTTGGAGTACCCATACGAGCACCTGTGTCTTGCCTGAGTACGTCGTTAGTTTCAGAGCTCCCACTTTCTTCAAAGGTAAGAAACGTCTGATTCTAATCTCCGTTCGAGACCTCGTTATAAACTACAATTAAGTTTTTTTATGTTTTCTTTCATAAAAATTTGAATTTATTGTTTGAATTAAAATTTGTTGTTTGAATTAGGCGTTCAAACTTGTCATCCTTAATCATCATCTATTATGAAATGTTTAAAATCACTAGTGCGATTGTCGTTACTAGTTTTTGTAGCTAATAGGGGAGCATCACACGTAAAGTTGGTTCCAAAACTTGTTCTAGAGGTACACGTACGACTTGTGTAGTTAAAAAACTAGTGGTGATTACCAATAATAATAATATTATTATTAATTTATAGCATTTATACCACATAATCTGCTATTACACAATAGTAAAAATGAGCAGAAAATAAATAACTATAATTGAAATTGACGTGTGATATGGTTATTTAACATGAGCATTCGTTATCATTTTTAAGTTTGTTAGCTAATTTAGAGCTAACAGGGAAACCGTTGTGAATTGTGTGAATATTTTTCGTTGATTATAATTGTTCTCGAGTTGATACATTTTGTAGGCACCAATCGTGATGCTTACGGTATTTGCTCATTTGAAATTTGCTGCACAGGAGGATTTTTTTTTTTTTTTTTTTTTTTTTTTCTGATTTTGATCTGGGTTTGTTTTGTTTTTGTAGCGCCTGTGAAGATCGAGGAGCCAGTTAGGAGACCGACATCGCCATGGATGCCATTTCCGACTCTGATTTCTGTGCTTTCCAAGTTCCTTCCTCAACCTTCTGTTGCCTTGATCTCCAAGTACCATAGAGATCACAAAGTAAGTAATTTCTTTATTTCTTTTTGTCTCTTCTTTGGTAAAGTAGAATCTTTGGTTTTCATTCAGTCGCCTTAGTTATGATGGTTTCTCCGTGGTCTCATTTCCTTGAGTTTCATTTCCTTGAGTTTGTGTCTTCTTTTTCAGGAAAAGAAGATAGCACGACCGGAACTGATACAACGAGTGAGGCAAATAGCAGGAGACGAGCTACTGATTTCGGTCATCAAAAACTTCAGGGCCAAGGTATGCAATAGGTGTCTCTGTGCCATTCTTAAAAGTTCGAAATCGAAATGACAATCTCCTTTTCGCCACACATAAAATGTTGTTTTCAATCGTTGACTCTTGACAAGGTACACTGAAAGGTATAAAATAAAATCATTTTCCTACCTCACAAATTTTGTTTAATCTTCAATTTTGGAGACGTAAGGCATGAAATTACTACTAGACTATATCTGTAATCATCCAAATATATCGTTTTTAGACTAAACAAAAGAAACTAGAATTTACGCAATTTATGTGGTTCGCTATAGCACTATGAGCTGAAGTCAATCTAGCTACCTCAATAATAAGAAATTAGATGGAATTTTCCTTGACATAAAAAAGAAAAAAAATTTGTTTGATTTATGATAGGCGTTGTTCTTCAGCTACAGAAGGTGGGGATCGTATCAGTGGAATAATAACGTGGATCTGACTAAAGAATAATATGCTTAGTTGGATGACCAAAGTTTTTGACTTTAGTCCAGTTGATTGTACCCTCTCCTTTATTCCTAGCCTTTATATTTGTGTGTGTGTCTGTGGTGTGTGTGTGCGCGCCTTTTAGACGATCTGAAGTTTTCCACTACTACCTTACTCACGAGGGTAAGAAAAATAAATATTAGAAAAATAAAATACATAAATTACTTTTTCTCCTTGACAGATACAAAAAAGTTTTTAAAAAGTTGTGTATCTATGTAAAGATAAAGGGTAGTATTTGGACTCGGGTTAATTTAGTGTAAAATAGAGGTGGATTTTACTATCTCTTATCTCATACCTCGTATCTTGACTAATCCGTATCTTAAATCCTAAATCGAGATGTTTTTGTGCATGTTTGGATCACAGCTTCAAACTCATAATACAAATAGTGAATTCATTATTTTTTTTTCTTGTAACAGAAAACATTATAGAAAAAAGATTGCAACGGGAGCTCCGACGGACGTTTCGTATGGCGGCAACATAGACCACAGCAGAAGAAGGCTGAAAATGGATCCGGAGAGGTGTTTGGGCATGATCAAAGTAGAGGGGTTGTAGATAAAGCAATTTTTGGATGAAGACACAACTCAGAGAAGAGACAAAAAGAGGGACACATATTCTAACAAGTAATTATATTTTTAGTGGGATGCTCTAGTCTTTGGCGTTCTTAGTGGCTGATAGTGGTAGAGGTGTTTAATTACCTAAAGAAAGTTGTTTTTTTTTTTTAAATCCCCACTTCTAACAAAAGTGGGAATTATACCATAAACAGTTGTTGGTTCTCTAGTTGATATGGTATTCTCTTATTATTTTGCTCTGATTCTTTGATTTCCATTTGATAACCAAATTATATATACCTCTCGAGAGGCTTGATGAGCAAATTTTTTCTGACGCTTGTTATTCTGCCCTTTTAACTTATGGTTATGATAAATTACCTTTGATTTAGTACTTCAGTGTTCAAATAATATTCTTTTTTGAGGGTATAGATACTATTCATTGTTCGAATGATATTAATTTGGTATCTCTGTATTACATATGAATTGTGCGATACAAAGATGAATGACTTTTTTAACAGAAATATACGGGTAAATGACCTTTTCTTAAGAAAATTTCTATTAAAAAAAATATATATATATATATATATATATCAGAACTTTTGTTAGAATAACAAAATGACTGTGACGAAGGCTTTGTTAGTCATTGTATTAATTTTTTAAGAGTTATCATTTATGAATAAAAGCACTTTACTGTTGTAGTGTATATAATAAAAGCACTTTAATATCATGTTGTCTATTTTTTTAATGTGGATATTTATAGATGATGCTTAAGTTGATCAAAATTTCCTTTTGAATCATCATAAGATTTTTGTCCTTATCCCGGTATATTAAAAAAATAATAAATAAATAAAAAAATAAAAAAATAAAATAAGTTGAGATTTTTAAATTTTAATAGTAAATTTTTTTGAATTCTCAGAAAGACAAAAAGCTTTTTGGAAAAAAAATAAAAATGAATAAAAAACTGAAGCGGGTAAGATCTATAATAGAGCGCCATAAGACATAGGGGCCAAATTCGTATAAAATATTTTTCCATGCAAAACTAGAAGAACACGGGTGAGCGAAGGTTTGCAATATTGTGGGCGTAAAGCTAAGCCCAATTCTATCCTGTCTATTTCAGCTAAAGTCCTCTTTTATAATTGCAAATCTTTTGACAGCTCCAAGCGATATCTTTCGAAGCAGAACTTCTGCGCAAGATAGCAGTCTTGTTATTGGAACGAATTTCTGCGTAGGTCCCAATCAATGAGTACTGAATTTGATTTTTTTTTTTTTTTTGGTCTAATTTGACTTTTTATTTTTAGAGTAAGTCTTGTTTTCGTTAAGTTGTAAAATCTAATTAATATATTACGTTAAAGATAATTTGTAGATTGACCTTCACGATAAGATCGCCGTGGGGTTGGAGACAGGGCGGGAGTACTTCAATGAAAATTCTTTCGTTAAGGGTATTTTGATTTTCGAAGATTTTACATTTGTAAGTTCGGTTGTTTTTGTTTTTCTTTATAAATATGGCACTAATATTAGGATTTATTATAAGAGAGGTTAGAAGGGAAAAAAACACCGAGTGTTTGAGAATGTGCAAATTTCTCTTGTATACTTATTGATCATCATACGCTGAGAGATATAGTATTATATTGAAGCTAAAAAATGACGTAGTATTATATTGAAGTTAACCTCTATAAATCTTACTAGTAGTATTGTTTATTTTTCTTTTATGATTATGATTAATATAGAAATATAATGTCTAATTCTTAACATTTTTCTTCATGGTGAACTTCTCCTTAATAATCCATCAAAATTGTCAACAACGAAAATGATAGAGCCTCGAGCTCAGAAAATAAATAAGGCCCCGTTTGGTTCGACGGTTCGAACTCAAAATTTTCATATCAGTTTTTGTCTTTTCTGAAAAAAAATTTTTGTCTTTTCTGAAAAATCAATAAAAATTACTATAGAAATTTAAAATTTCCTACTCAAACTCATTTTCATTGTTCATTCTAAACGGTTTAATCCTCTCCCTTTAACCGAATTTTCCACGTCATCGTCTCCCTCTTTTTCTTTATTCTTTTAATTTTCTTTGACGCCATTCCTCTTTGGATAAAACCACACCGTTTTATAAGGAATATTTTCATTCCCACACTTGTATTACATTTTTTTCTTTTCTGATTAACCCGCACTTGTATTGCTTATTCTGCAATAATGTAAACTCTTTGAATCTCTCTATTGACGGTCCAACTCTTTAATGTGATTGTGCTTCACGACTACAACGGAGCTGATATTTTTCAAACATTTGACACCACTTGTTTGGCTTTTGTACGAGGAGAGAAATCAGAAAAGTCAGTAGTGAAGGAGATTCTTTTTATTCTTTTTTTTTTTTTTTTTTTTTGGAAATTTTGCTAAACAATTTTGTGAATGAGGTTAAGAAATGGAATGTGAAACTCGTCTTAAAAATAATATACATATATATATATATATATTTAGAATAGGTCTGTTGACTGGACTTTTTTTTTTTGCTAGAGAAGATATAACTTGAGAAGTTGTATTATAGCCCACCTCTCTCTCATTAACACTATCCATGTTCGCATTCAACGGCCTCAAGATGAGGTACCATTTGTGTCCGACAAAAAGGGATTGTTGGATAACAAAACCGGTGGATATATTTAAAGTGAAAATTGCACGTAGTTCCAACAATTGCCAAAAGTGAAAATTGTAGTAAGTTGTTTTGTTACAAAAATAATTCAAATAAATAGTAAGATTTTAAAATATTTAAAGTATCAAATTCTCTAAGTAAACAGTAAATTTGCTAGATAAATAACATATTTACAAGAAGTAAATAAATTATTTATCTTGTAAATTTGTAACTTACTTTAAAATATTGTTAAAGTATTTTATTTTAATTATTTATATAAAATTGCTATTTATTTTTATCTTCTGGAAAAATGGATACTAGATTTTAAAGGGAGAGGCTATGGTATAGCTCTAAGAAACTACAGTAGAGGTTGTTTTTTAGACTGTTTAAATCTAATCTAGTGGCTGAAATTGTGCATGTGTATGGTAACTACAGTACACTCTAACTCATTGCATCACAGAGCAAAAAATATCTTAACTATAATAAAAGAGTAGATAAGTAGGCACTGTTCATTTTTGATAGTCAAAAACGATTCGTTTTGGTGCCCCTCTCTCCTTTTTGTTTTCCCTTCCTTTTCTGTAACTTTTTGATTGCTCCAGCAATATGTCACTGTGGAGCACCAATTCCAACACTACAAAGCTCCACATGTACAAAACGATAAAATCTCTTTCACAAAAGTCGAAGCCACGTTTCTTTTCTTTTTTTTTTTTTAAATAAAAAAATGAAACCAATGTTTTTTTTTAAAATAAAAAAATGAAACACATGTTTTTTTCAATGATAAAATAAAACCACGGGCTCTCCCTCCCGTAAATATCTTTTTATTTTCATATCATCATGATAATAGCAGCATATGTTTTTGTTTTTCCCATACAAAGTTACAGCACAAATGTTAAACAAATATTAAAATAAAAAATAAATAATCACATCTCACTTGTACTAATTCTTTTGGTAAATATTTTATTTATTATTTTTATTTTACCTGAAGTTTTACGTAGTTTTTTTTGGTTGAAATTTTACTTGTAGTTTTAAAATAGGAATTTATGCCTACAATATATATATATATATATCTGTTTTAAAATCTTTTGGTGCCTCTTCTTATTTTTCTTTTACCTTGACACCGTTTTTTATCTTTAACCTCTTTTTATTTTACTTTGTTTCATTTTTACCCTTTTTTTTTTGTCTACATGATTTTAGCTTATTTTTTTTTCCTGATTTTTCACTTTTACTTCATTCTTCTTATAACTCATTTATTTTTATTTTTTATACCTTTGTTCTTCTTGTTATTATCTTATTTATTAGAATGTTTGATTTTATTATTATTGTGTATTTTATGATTGTATCATGAAGTTTAACTCTTCAACTTTGTTTATTAATCTGTATTTTTTTATAATCTCTAGAAAATATTTCTTCATACTAAACACTATAAAAATTTTCATCACGACTCCACACGTGCAACGCACGATTCCAAACTAGTATTTAAAAAAATCTGAAAAAAGGCCACTGTTTACTCGTCATTCTTCCCTCCCTCCCTCCCCGACCTTCCATCGTGCAGCAAGAGCTCCATCGCCAGCGCAATCAGTAAAGCCACTTCTTTCCGGCGACGAGGAGAGGGGAACTTGACATTGCGAGCGACTGTCGAGATCTCCATTCTCCGACTGTGTCTTCATCTTCTCCGACGAGATCTCCATCATCTCCAGCACTGCAGTGCAATTGCAATCTCCACAATGGAGATGATCTCATGCGACAGCAGAATTGAGAGGAAATCACAATCGCGATTCAGATCGCCTCTGATCTCATGGTCATCCGCACCCCGAGCTCATTGTCGTCTCCAGCAATGGCCTCCTTTACGATGGGTTTGGGTTAGGACGTCCTTCGGCCACCAAATACGAGATCGCGATCATTCTCGTGGGATCCACCTCCTTGAGGAACTGTCGGAGAAATGCTCACCATGGTCACTGGTGAGGAGAGAGATTTGTGCTCAGGAGAGAAAAGGCTGGCAAGGAGAGAGTTGGTGTGAGGAGAGAGAGAAAAAAAAAAAAGAGTAAAATATCAAATTACCATAATATCCAGATCATATACTTCCCATCTCAAAATATAACTTCATCTCACCATTTATAACAAATGAAAATCAATTATCAACCACTGGATGGAGACTTATGGGTAGTTACTCTAAGAGAGTCTTTATCACATATTATCCCGATTTCGAAAGTTATCTTTCTTTTTTAATGGAATTGAAAAACACCATAAAACAACTTATTTCCCTTCTCGGGCCTCGAGTTCCCAAAGACACTAAAATAGCACCAAACATAATGCGGGTAGATACGGGGAGACATGTACTAATGATCTTTAGATTAATGCTTCATGTCTATAGTTCTCAGCCCAAAGGCCCACTCATATGTGAAACTTGAACGGGATGCTTTGAAAAGTCAAATGCCTCCTAGATATTTTATCATCATTAACGATAGGAAAAATATTGAAAAAAAAAAAAAAAAACTGAAAGGACAAAAAGAAAGAAGGAAGAGAAATATGTAACGAGGTATGAAAAAACACCTTATTCTTATCGTTAAAATATTGAAGTCAACTTACTCAAATGGAGTATGCCGCGGGTTTTCACCAACCTGATCGCTCGAGTCTATGGGCTACCCCTTCTAACCCGCTTCTCTACACAATTTCTCTGGGTGGTCCACATTCTTGGAAATATTTCACAAGTGACCATATGGTTTTGATAAAATTCTTGATGGAAATTATGTGGGCTCTAGCTGCTCTATAACCTCTTCGAGACCACCAAGAATGCACAACAAAGTTGTACCAAAGACGATGAAATTCATGACATGACATCATTGTCTCCATGTGTCCTTTCGTTGTTATCTTCCAAAAAAAAAAAAAAAAAAAAAAACCACATCTTACCTTCCTTATTCAAGGAAAAAAAATTTTATACTAGACAAACACTAACTTATAATTCCATCATGACTTTCACTCGCACCGTTTCAGTAGTAATGATCGCCGTTGTTTTCTCATTCCGCACGATCAATTTGATCCGATGCTTTTTTTTATTTTTTATAATATGTTTAAATTACAAAACGATAAACACTACGAAACAAGATAAATGGCTCTATGTTACGGAAGACATAATTTTCAGTTGAGATTATGATGGCACTTAGAGAAAAATATGGATTTATCATGAAGTTGGATAATGGGAATGTACCTCAGAAAAAAAGATTGAGCATACAAAATGCTCTTTTTGACAAAACCTTTACAATCGTTGAAAACTTCCAATCTCTTGAAAGCTAAAATTCTATAGCAAAGGTCACCGTATACTTCGCAAAAAGATAAATCCAATGAAACCAAAACAAAATCAAACACACTGTCACGAGCCAAGACACATGTCAACGAATAACAAAGCAACCTAAATGGTAGAGAAACCACCTCCGTTATTTTGAGACTGAAAATGACAATAAAACAAAAATCCAAATCGATGAGAACGGGATTATATAATATTTTTCTTTCTTATTCATCTGCATCAAGTTTGAATTTGATTTCGATGTCCTCTTTTCTAGTCATCTGGAAGTCAACCAAACACAATAAAAAAAAAAAAAAAAAAAAAGATTGAATGATAATTAGCAATAAGTAACAAATTTTCTTTATTTTTTCCCCTTTAAAAGCGCTAAATACATTACTTGCAATTGTGTCCACATCAATATTTGTACAGACCAAGGCTATGAGATCCAGTGAGCAAGAAATGCACAAACTAATGAAAATTCATTAATTACAAGACGTGCTCATTGTGCTATGATAACCCTACGCGTACGTTTTGCAATAAAACCTATAGGAATTAGGGGCATTTTTTTTTACGTTTTTTTTTTGGTAGACAATTTTATGAATTCTAGAAATTTTTTTTTTGTTGGCAAAAATAAATAAAAAAACTTTGCATATTAAAATAGGTATTTCTTAAGCAGTGCCTTTTTTTTTTTTTTTTTTTGGGATATCATTTGGTTTAAATTGGTAAAGTCTTTTTGTGTCCCATCTAAAAGAGATTGAAATCAAATTTCAAATTACAATAAAAATTTACTAGCCTTATTGTTATGGGTTATTGGCTCTCAATCAATTGGATGATCGTATTGATTATAGAGATCTGGCCAAAAAAAAAAAAAAAAAAAAACCTTTATGTGTGCTCTTTTATTAATGTGTGAAGGAAGTTTCTCATTATTGAGTCTCGATGCGCATTCTTCTCTATAAACCTTATCCAATTTTACTAATAGATCCGGTCTCAGTTCAAGGTTTCATCTTATGCACCACGAGATCATTCTCATTAATGTTTGTTATTAATTCTCATTTTTTTTAAACGACAATAAAAGGTTAGTGAACAATTTTCAAAAACCTATATTAATTGAAATAATCCCATTTTATTTTTATCTAGACTTTAATATAACTATAACATATAGTTGACGGGCATCATTCATTGAACACGCCTAAAAAAGTTGCCCAATCATTTTAGTCCACATGAGCACTTCAACGGGGGAAAAGTTTAGGTAATTTCCATTTAGAATTAATGTTAATCCAATTCATACAATTAAGTTAAATCCTTAGATAAGGTTCTAGTATGGATTACAGCCTGTCTGATCATCACTAAATGGTAGGTAACATCAGTAGAAACACCTCAAAAGTTCATCCCATTTTACCCATTAATTGATAATATTTACTAGAAAATAGTGCTCTATTAATTTAAAATTAATAGTGTTACTTAATTAAAATCTTTGTCTTATACTTTTCTTATATTCTAATGAAAAGTAGTTGTCTTATTCATACAGGTTGGAAGTTGGATGAACATTACCAAAATCAAGGGTTTTCAGCTATCAACATCAACACATCACCTGCAGCCGATTCCCATTGGTTTAATGAACTTTTTCTACAATATCAGAAGAGGGAAAATTCTCAAATTCCCTTATTTTTAAAAGCACAAAAATTTATTCACGATATTTCTAGAAGTAGAAGTATATATTTTTTATTAATTCCCCTTTTCTAGAAGTACAACTTGGAGTAAAAGATAAATATAGCTGATTTTATTAAAGGAAGTATTTAAATAATGGGTTAAGACACCTAGATCAATTCATTATTAGGGTGTGTTTGGAACACCATTTCAAATTAAAATTTTCATATCAGTTTTTGTCTTTTTCTAAAAAATTTTTTGACTTTTCTGAAAAAACTTTTTATCTTTTCTGAAAAGTTAACAAAAATTACTATTGAAACTTAAAATTTATAACTCAAACTCATTCACCAAACAGACTTAATGTTTTCACATTTATTGAACAATTACTATAGAACAAATTAGGTCTATTAAAAAAAAATTTTGATTTCCATTTGAACCAGAAGTTATCATTAAAATTATTATTATTATTATTATTTTTGTAACAAGTGAGACACACATGAAATTTTGGTGTTTCTAATTTTACTGTATTGAATAACTTGTAGCTATCACACTAACGTGTTAGGCGTTGATATTTTCCTTTCCCATTCAAATATTTTTCTTTAATATTTATTAATTCCAAGGTTAGCTCAACGGCTAGGAGAAAAATAGTTTTGATACAAGTTTTCATATTAGAAACTTGCGAGTGTTTTTATTCATAAAAAACTACAATTTTACAATATACGAGAACTCTGTCAAAGTTTACATCCATATATATCTGTAAGTTTTACAAACTTTCTATTTTAGTATTTTCTATAAGAAAAATATTAGAGATAGTAACTCTAATTTCTTTTTTCGAGTAAGGTTTTGAGTATCACCTTATGTAATAGATTAATTATCTTTGTTTCATTAATATAATTGTCACATAAATTAAATCCATCAATCATTAGAAAGATAACAGTTTATCATCACGTGAGTTAATATTTAAAAATTAAATTCCCGCTTGGGACAATATCTCCGGATGACATTTTACCATTTGAATTTCAAATTCTCAACTCTAGATTAAAGTCTCTCTCTTTTCTATTTTCAAAAAACTCAAATTTTAAAAGTATAATTTTCTTATTTGAAAATGAAATGAGATAATTTTTATGTCAAAATACTTATAACAACGAGACGAACAAGACAATATTCAATTTGGTTTTTTTTTTTTTCTTGAAATCATTCCAAGTTTTTGTACTATTTTCTACGTTACAAAATTTTTCTAGTAGTTTTCTCCACAAATATATATTTTCAACTCAATCTCTAAAAATACAATTTTCAGATGGCTCTCTAAACGAACTCTTGTTATAGTATTCTTATCAGGGAAAAAAAACTCATAATCAATAGTTATAATACCCTTCACTTTCATTTCCAAAACCCTTTGGAGAACATTTGTAACAAGCATAGTGATATTTGCTCCACACGTGGCAAGTAATGTCGTGAGGGTGAGATAATCCTCCTCCCTCCTCCACAAGAATTGGTAGAGCCACCGTCCTTCCCCGCCATATATCTTCTGTACACCTAAAAGTTTGTCCCACAAATACCATACAAATACCACCAACTTCAATTACCTAAATACCCTCGTCTTCTAGAATTTCTCCACAAGCCCTATTGCCATGTCTTGGACAAGATCGGCAACTTTGTTAATAAACAGATTAGGCAGATACCAAATTGTAAATTGCTTACTGTTTTTATATTCTTCTTTTGGCCCTTTTTATGTGCTTGACATTTTAACCATTGGATAATTAACAATAATAAGCGGTTCTTGTACTTCGATTGACTATATGGTTTCTTAACAATATTAATTAATTTTGATATGATTTCAAAGAACAAAGTCTTCTTCTTTTTCTTCTTCTTCTTTTTGGAATATAATTTTGTACGAGGAACTATGTTTGCATGGCAATTGACAGCATATTGAAGATCGTTTATATATATATATACATATATATATATATATGCGTGTGTGTGTGTGTACAAAGGTCCGAGCAAGTACTTAACCCGCTATAGTTTCGAGATGCTTACGAACAAATTAAATTCTTAATGGCTGCAGAGAAGCCTACGTTCTACATACGACGTTTATATTTGTAGTTTACTAATATATACAAATATATATGTGCAAAAAAATAAAAATAAAAAAATAACGCCCATATTCATCCAGCGATGATATGCCATTTTCAGCTAAATAGAAATAATTTACATATCTTAAAAAAGAGGAAATATTTTTCCCATAAGAATTGGAAAAAAAAAAAAAAAAAAAGGAAGAAGAAGACGAAGAAAAGAAAACCTTAAAAAGCAACTAAACACATGTGAACAATACATGTGAACGTGCAAATCAGTGTAACGTATTTGGGAAGCAACACCCAAAACCCAACTACTTATGAATTTGTGATAATTAAATCGGTTTTCACCTTGCCCTTTTTCTTTACTTTATTGTTCTCTGTCAAACACCAGAACATTTTTAATTTTGTTTAATAAAAGCAATAATTTCATTTCATCGAAATAATTAGTAACACACTCGTTGATTAACGTCGAAATTAATACAATAAAATGCTATATAATGAAACTACTACATTAGTTTCCTTTCCTTTTCTTTTTTTTTTTTCCCTCTCTTCCCATTTAAGACTCCATTTGGTGAAACGGTTTGAATTAAGATTTTTAAGTTTGAGTTGGTTGACTTTTTAAAAACTAGTTATAATTTTTATTGATTTTTCAGGAAAAAAGAATAAAAACAAAAGTAAAAAATTTGAGTTTCAAATATAATACGAAACGGAGAATAAATTAAAACAACCAAACTATTAGTTCAGTTGATAAGAACAAGGACGAATCTAGCTCGGCCCAGTTCAAAGTAGCTCTATTAGAATCCTTTAAAACATTGTTAATTTGGATTTTATTTTTTTTTTTCCTATTTAACCCCTCCTACTTATTTTTTCTAAAATTTACAATTTTTTCAAAATGAATAAAAAAAAAGTTTGGTTATATCCTAAGTTTTTACTTAATTAAATCAACTGCCCCTAAAAAAAATTTCTAATTCCGTTCCTAAATAAGAAAGACAATGTGATTTCGCTTAAACAATTTTGGTTATAAATCCAACCAAGATTTCAAAGACAATGCTTTGTTTAACCCCTAAAGAAGAGGTTTAAGCGAAAATCATGATCCAAACAACAACGATATACCAAAATAAATCCAAATTAGTGAAAACGACGCCCTTAAATAAATTAGCATTTATCAGTTATTAATCCCTCCTATTAATACCTTTTAAACCGCGTTCCTTTTCTTTATCCTCTCTTTAAATTTTTTTCCAAATTTTTCTGTCTCTTATTTTTTCCACAGAGGACCACACCAAAAAACAAACCCAAAAAAAAAAAAAAAAAAAGCCCTTAAATATATATTCACACCTTGAGCCCGAGTACTGCCTATTAAGCCCCACACTTTTGGTCATTTCCACCAAACTCTCTCTCTCTCCCTCTCTCTCTCTCTCTCTCTCTCTCTCTCTATATATATATATATATATATCGTTATATAAATACACATATATCACCCAGAGAGAGAGCTATTATATTGTGTCTCTTTATGTGAAATTTGGCTTAGTCATGAGAAAAATGCAAGCAAGTTCTTTACTTTCTCTCTCTCCAAGCTTCAACAGCTACTCCTCCTCCACCGGACACCTCGCCGACATCGCTGCTCGAGTCGTCAGCGAGCTTCGTCGTGAGAATAACGGCTCCGACTCCGCCTTCTTCCTCGACGACGACGACGACGACGACCACCACCACCACTGGTTTCATGCGGGGTTAGATCAGAGCCGTCCACTTGATCATGATCATGATCATCATCATCATGATGGTGGTGAGGATGATGATGATGATGATGATGATGATGAGGATGAGGATGAATTTGAATTCGCTTTTGTCTGCAGAGAGTCGGTATCGTCGCCGATTTCCGCCGACGAAATCTTCTACAACGGCCAGATCAAACCGGTTTATTATCCTCTCTTTGGGAAGAATTTAATACTTGAAGAACACGTAAAGGGTGCTGGAAGCGACGTCGTTGTCGTCTCCGGGACGGACAAGGTGGGAAATGACAAGAGTGCCCTTCCGCCAACGCCGCCGCCGCCGCAGCCACGTCGCCGGCAGCCGCTGAGGAAGCTGATGGTGGAGGAGGAGAGCGAAACGGCGACTTCCTGGTCGTCGTCGGAGGCCGACGAGCCCGACGGGCTACAGGACGGGACTTACTGCGTGTGGACGCCGAGGAACGGCGGCGCCGGCGCCGGCGCCGGAGGAGGGAAGAAGATCAAATCGAGGGGGTCGTCGAAGCGGTGGAAGATTCGGGACCTTCTCGGTAGGAGCAACAGCAGGGACAGGAGGAAGGACCGGACGATTGTTGTTATAACCGCTCCGAGCAAGAAGGCCTCCAAGGGCGACAAGGCTGCCGAAAAAGGAGCGGCGACGGCGAAGGACGGAGCAAAAAACGACGTCGTTTTTGGGGCGGCGGAGAGAGCGAGGAAGGATGAGGACAAGAGGAAGTCGCTCAAGCATGATCTTGTGGGGTTTCTGGCAAATGTCAATGGTTTGAGCAGGAATTTGCATCCATTTTGAGAGATTAAACTAGCGTTTTAATTATAGGTTACTTCGTATAATTCCATGTTTAAAAAGATAGTTAAGTTGCGCAATGAATTCTACGGTAGGACATAAACGCTGAGAATGGTTTTTTTGTTTTTTTGTTTTTGTTTTTTTTTTTTCCTTATTCTGAATTACAGGTTTCGTTATGTAAAGTGATCAGTTTATCATGCATATTTCTTTATATAACATGATATGATTTGAAAATTCTGAATCGTGGATTATCGATTTTTATAGAACTTCTCTGTAATTAGTGATTATTAGGTGATGAGAGTGTGACTAGAGTCTGTATATGTAAGTTCTATTACAAAAAGAAAAATGAACTTTGTGAAGGAAGGGCTTTCAATTTGTTTTATTTAATAAGGTAAATATGTGTGCAATTTTTTATTAATGTTTGAATTTTCATTCTCGTTGGCTTTTTTTTTTTGGATGAAATTTTTATATTTTATATTTTATATTTTTATTTTTAATGGCAAAGAGGGATAATGGCGATGTGTGAATGCTTATTAATCGGAGGAATTTACAAGTGCTTTTGCTTTCTTCAGAAGTCGTGTGGGTCTCACACGGTGATAGGACCAATATAGATAGAGGTGCTTTGGAAAAAGGACATCCATTTTCTAGGCAACATTTAGCTAATGAGCGTCGGTTTTCCTTGTACCTTTCCAAGAAAATTTTTCTTTGTGATTACTCTAGAAAAATTATAAGGATATGACTGCCTATATATATATATATATATATAAATATTATGTACAATTTTTAAAAGAGTTTTCTCTCTTTTATCCATTTGGGTATAAAATGAAGTTTCATATACACACACACGACATCAAGCTAGCCGACCATAAGAATTTGTATCTAGTTTTGGATAATAAATATTTATATTTATATGTGTACATATGAAAAAGAAAAGTGACATATATACTTTTATAATTTTTTTTTCGAGGGAATATACATTAATTATTAATTAGCTTAACGTGTACATTATTCTTCATTCTACGAAAAGTGTACCCTTGAAAAGTATAAACCTATTATATATAAGAAAGCAGTCTATCATGTCATATACATACGCACAATATATATATGTGTGTGTGTGTGTAAGTTTATCATATTGGCATGCAAATTGCAATATATATATGATTTGTAAATACCTATTCAAATTATAGAAACTTTTGGTTTTTAAAATTATGACTTCTTAACCCTTTTTCAATGTTTGGGAATTCAAATTATACAAGTTTCGGCGGAGTAGTTTAGGCGAAGATATACACTCACGTATATAGATATATACACACCTAATCTGTTATTAAATCATGTGTAGAAAGAAAGTTGGCAAATAGAAACCGGATTGTGAATAACTATTCAAACTAAAGTTTTTCGATTAATTTCTGTAATCAATTAAGTTGCTAAAGTCAACATCCATTTTAAGGGGTAAAACCAAAAGGCAAGCAAATCATATTTATTAATTTGCATTGTTGCCGTAATACATGACATAATACCCACTATAAGTTTTCAAAAATTTGTTCAAGATATATCAGATTTTCATACTTTTTTTTTTTTTTTTTTTTATAATATATGCTGTCTTCTTCAATTTGAAATAGTGTAATTCCCTTAAACAATGCCGCTTTCAACAGAAAAGTGACATAAAATGATTACTTTATAACCTTTTGAACTAACACCTCTTTTTAAAGGCAAAACAAAATATATATATATATATATATATATATATATATTGTTAGCCAGATGTTTTGAGTGAAACAAATTATTCTTTTTTTTTTTTATGAAAATTTTTTAAATATCGGGGTAAGGTAAATCGAACTTTTTCCGCAAGAGAATATATATATATATATATATATATATATATGATTCATATTGAGGTTCAATAGCTCCCAAACATTTTAGTGGGGTAGAGTCCTTCCTGCCAAACATGTAGTTTTCAAGTCCCTTTATTAATGTTTAAAAGAAAAAGTCCTCTTATTTATTTATTTTGAAAGACAACTACTTGTTATTTGGCAAATATTGAACAAAAATGAAAAACGACAGAAATTAATGCCACATCTACCGAAAGCTATAGTGAATATAAAAAAACATTAATGACCCGTACTTTAAAAAAAAAAAAAGAATTCTTGAAAGCATTAATATTCTTCATCTTCAATTTTTTTCATGGAAAGTACAAATGTATAATTTCCGTTACAACCTTAAAAAAAAATAAATAATAATAAAGCAAAATATCAACTTGTCTCTCCAATGGTTGAATGTTTTGGCTCCACATATGGCTAGTAACTAGTAAAGCCAATGTTAATTTGGGACCCTACAAGCTAAAAAACAGGAAAAATATAAAAATAAAGTAAAATAAGGAAATGCGTCGAAAAATTGTCCTTTTAAAAATGTTATTTTGTTATATACATCAAGTTTTATTAAATTTAAAAATATATATACCGATTGAATAGTAACAATCTATATTTCATCAATCACTTGAAAAATCTTCTAAATTTTCTGACTTCGTCTATAGATTTATTGGTTAATTTAGTGATCAATTATTAAGGGATCGAACTGATTGACTTATGTATAAAAAATAACTATCAAACAATTTATATAAAAAAAATTTACATTTATTAAAATAATATTGACCACAATTTTCCATTGAGTAATGAAAAGGAAAGGAGTCATTCAAGTGAATGAATATCACCTCAAAAAAAAAAAAAAAAAAAAAGTGAATGAATACAATTGATACATTGTTTGGATGCAGAAAATTTTGTGCTGATCTGACCGTGATTGGTGTTGTTAGGCCTTGGTCTCGAGTATGTCTTTTGTCCGTAAGTTGTGTGTTTTTTCTATTCCAATAAAAAAAAAAAAAAGGTGTTTATGAAGCACCATCAATATTAAAGATCAGTACATGTGAGTCTAATCTCGTAAGACTTACCTTTTAGTTTTGTTTTTATTTATTTTTATTAAACTTGAAATGAGGAAATTTAAACTCTTTATCTTTTGATAAAGTTAGATGTGAAATTAATATTGTCGTATTATTACTTCAATCACGAGATCTATCTTTAATTAATAGGTAATAATTTAGGAAAATAAAATAGTATCTTACAAAGATCAAACACCCGAGTTGGTTAAATGAAAAAGAAAATAGAAAGAAAAAAAGGGAGTAGAAAAAGTATTGGTGTTCTCTATCTCTAACACTCTTTAAAAGAGTGAATAAAGGCTTTCGTCATCCTTTCTCTGTTCATTACGTGATTACTACAACATCACCATGTAGTGGTCACGTCAATGTCATGCGAATTTTTTTTAACTTTGTTTTATTTTGCTTATCTGTTCTATATCCGCTTGCTTGTCAACTAATTTGTTATAAATTGACGGTGCTGAATATTAATGATGTTGTTTAATATTATTTGCTTCAAAAGCATCTAATAATAAAATAGATTCCCGTGTCTTTACAGTCGGAAGTAAAGAAGTGGGAAAGTGAAGAAAAACATGGCATATTGTCATAGAATTAGTTAAGCAGAGATCTTGAGTCTTTTACAGATCATTTGCAGCTGACAGCTGGGGAAAATGGGAATTTTGAGAAAGAGACCTGAGTTTGTTCTTACTGCACAAAGTAGCAGACAAATATTCTCTCTCTTGTACCTAAAGCTGAGAATATATATATATATATACACATAGATGAAATTAATGTATACATATATATTAAAGTTTACCCATAGCGAAAGTTATATATACACATGATGAACTTTTATATTCTCTCTTAAATTTTTTTTGTTATATTAAATAAAAATTATAGTTAATATTTTACTGAACAAACTCTTGTATTCATAGATCTATAAACAAACAACCGATCGAGTATGTAACTGAAAATAGTGATCTTCTTTCTATTGCCTTCAGTTAAAAATTTTGAGAGAGGCCAAGAGGGTTTCTTTTTTTTTTTTTTTTTTTCATTTTGGTCTTAATGGATATAAGCTGTGTTAATCAGTTGAAGAATTGAGGAATCTTTTGATCTACTAGGAACCGACTTTTAAGAAAATTATAAAAAAGAAAAACCACTATTCTGCAACCAGGAGCCGACTTGTCTCTCTCTCTCCAACTTTCTTAATTTATCAAGTCAATGCCAAAAGTAATAAAGAGAAATAGAAAAGATAATTGGGAAATGATTGAATTTAGCTTTATTATATGTAACAATAGTAATAGTGTAGCTTCTTCTATTCTAGACATCAAAAGCAACAAACTGAGTTCCAGCGAAAAAAAAAGAAAGAAAAAAAAAAGAAAAAGCAACAAACTGAGAAACTGCACTGCTAAGGCGCATATATATATATATATATATATATATATATATTGGTCTCTGGGGCCAAATACTAACCCTTTTCTTTTTCTTTCTTTGTGCGCAGACCATGCATGCCAAAGGCTGTAAATTAAGTACAGGGGGTACCCCATATATATATATATATGTCTACACATAATAAGAAATGTGAACTTTCACTTTGATATTTTGGACGAAAAACTGTCCTTTTTTTTTTTTTTTTGGTCTGTCAATTTTCTTTTTCTTCTCTTTTGACCTTTTATTTTTATTTTTTATTTTTTATTTTAGTCCTTTTTTTTGTAGCCCTTCAATTTTTCATTTTTTTTAGCCCTTTTTTTTTTTCATTTTAGTCCTTTTTTCTGTGTTAGTCATTTTTTTTTAACATTTTAGTCCTTTTATCTTTTTAGTATTTTTTTTCATGCTTTTTTTTTTCTTTTCAGGTACTTCGTTGTTGGTTTTTTTTTTTTTTTTTTGAGACGTGTTTTAGCTCTATTTTTTAACTTGTTAATTTAATTTCTCCCTACTTAGATTAATTCTCTCAAATATGTCTAACATGTATGCGGCACATGCTTTGACTAGTGTGTGTCAATATATTTCTTGGGTGCCCAACCAAATCTTCACACACTATATACCTAATCCCATCCATGTGTACGATTTCCCTCGCACATAAAGATAAAGAATGAAAATATATGTACATATAATTTTCTTTTCGTTTTAAATCAAAATGCTTGATGCGTCTTTCTGCTATACGGTTAGCCTTTTCTTTTCGTTTCAATATTTTTTTAAAGAAAAAATCCAGGAACGAAACAGTCGATATCAGCTTACCTTTTTCAAGCGTTATCAAAAGAATCATCCCAAAACACACGGATAAAATGTTTACTAAAATTTCTTATTGTTGGACTTACGGCACAATCAAGAAGTAGCAAATATGTGCTAGCTTGCCATCCGAAAACATGTATTAGGTAGTGAATTTTTTTATTGTGGGTGTTTATATGCGAATCAATCGCCCTCTTCTCTTGCGTTATAGTTTTTTGTGATAAGTTCTACGTAAATCTACTTGACATGCATGGTATCAGAGACAGATTTGGTGGACGATGGTGGATTTAAACCCCGACTCATTTGCATGACATGCTATGCATGAAAGAGATAAAATTATTAAGTTATCAGGTTGTTATGATATTAGTTTTTGAAAATGAGTTTTACCTAAAATTGATTCGATAATGTGAAAGTGTAGCCCTAAACACAACAAATCAAGTTCTGAATTGCTAAAAATAAGTTTTATATTTAAGATCTTAAAATGATGATTCAACACTTGATTTTTAAACCACAAACCCAATCATGATAATTCTTTGCTATTATCACCACACTCGGTAGTTAGCATGCCTTTAGCTTTGTTCAAGTTAATGATTATCAACCATGTGTTTTTCATTTATAGTTAAGATAATGATTATCACGATTATTGGCATATAAATATACATACATATATATATATATCTATATATATATGTACACACACGCAATGGAGTGAAAGAATATCCTTCTTTAATTCCTCTTTTAAAAAAAACCGTACAAAAGAGAATCCCAAAAGGAGTCCTAATTTCCCAAATCAACTAGCCTTCTTAATTTGCAAGATTTGGTGGTATTATGCGAAGTAATCATGATGACCATCATAACCAAAATAGTATTAATATTCCAACTAACCACCAACCCCACCTTTTGGTTTTCGATTCAATTCAATATTATTCATCAACAACTCCCCAATTTATTAATTTTCTTTCCATATCTGTCTTTAAAATAAAGGGGAAAAAACAAAGGAGTTTGTCTTTCAGCCATGGATAAAATAATATTAGGTAGAGGATAAAATATTCAACATCCATTTTGTCTTTGCAGCCAAGGGATTTTCTTGCGTAGAGGTGATATAGGATATAACTATTTCATTTAAAAGTTACAACCGATAAAAGATCACAATCAAATCTTTTAAACACTATTTAAGAGAAGATTCGGAATTCGTCTTAAGCACAATTTATATAGACTATTACGTTAAGAAGTGGAGACTTGAACTTGGAATTTTTTGCTGTGATACCAACTGATGTAGCAATAACACAACCATTCCTTTTAAAAATTATAATTGACAAGACATCTAAAACTACGACATGTTTTGGTTCTAGGCCCTTACTTTTTGAGTAGTAGTTCATGAATTCGTGAGTGCATCCAAACAAAATGAAAATTCAGGCATTTCTTTGAGGCCAATCCAAATTGGCCTACTCCAAATTCGATTATGCTCTTGCACCAAATTATATACATATATATATATATATATGTATATATAGAGAGAGAGATACAAAATCGACTTTATAAGATGTGAAACTCAAGGGAAAAAAATATGAGAAACTTGTATCACTTAAAAACAAATGCAACCTAAACATAGTGGTTTTCTTTTTCTTGTCAATCATATAACTATACATGCCACTTAAAAATAAATCATGTAACCTAAAACATAAGACTGACAAAAACAAGCTATTATTAATTATCTTCCAAACCACCATTTTTGATATAAATATAAATATATATATATATATATATATATATTGGGGGTTCCCTTTTAGGTTCTTGTACCTGAAATATGATTAGATTTCTTGTATATATATGCTTGCTAGAGTGGGTATCAAAATATATGACAACATTCTCAACCAAAAGCTGGCCATGTTCACTACTAAATAAAGTACCCCACTCTTTCTCCAATATGAGATATTGGCAGACCATGTTCATCTCCAAGCTCGCATTATCGTCCAAATTAGGAGTACCTATCTCAATCAGCACTATACGGGGCACTTAAAAACAAGCACAGGTAGCACTAAAAGGCTAGATACAAAGGAAAAGACTAGGAAAATAATCTTGGCTGGCTACTTTTTCCTAGTTGTCCAAACAGAAGCTTTCGTGAAAAAAAAGAAAGTGTCAAGTATCAAGAGAATAATTAGTTGCTTATAAGTAACGATATATATACATTCTTACTCTGTTTTTTAGCATTCCCTTTTTATTGGACACGAATGACAGTTCATTTGGGACTGTTGGATACAAAAATAAATAGCACTGATGAGAGAGAAAGTGAGTTGTGATATAATTTCTCAGACTGTACCCCTCTCTCTTGTCAGACGTCCGACCGCCGGACAACAAACTTATCTTATATATATTGATGGGATGTTACCTTTGTCAAGATTATTATGTGGTGTCTACGACTGTTCGAGTTCCATTTTTTGGGTGGGAACCACACCCTCACTTATTGATGTGTCCATTAAGATATATGATCATTATAATTGATAGTGTACTTACTTCCATAGTTTATATGATTCATAAAGATGATTTCAATTAATGCTTCAGTTATATGTCGAGAGACATTAATCGGCTACACCCTATTTATAATATGGACTTTTGTGCGGTAGGGGCTTCACTTTCGTCTAGTCGTCAAAATCACATCGAAATAAAAAAATACCCATTCAGAATAAACAATCGTTGAGATAAATTTGAATGCTGAAAGATGACTGATTATATATTTTTCAAGCGCCATCAGAGAGAGACAAAAAAAAGAAAAAAGAAAAAAGAAAAAAAGAGATGATATACATATATGTCTTGTCAAATATTGAAATATATAACAGAAATCCTTTAGTTGGGAAAAAATGAAAAAATAAAATCCCTTTTAAACACCGAAATAAAGGGTATGGAGTTTTCTAATAGGATATTTTTAACGATGTCATATTTCTTTAAAATCAAATTAAAATAAAAAAATAAAGTACACAAAAATGACAATTTCTTATACATATTTAATGGTTCAAAATAAAGTTCTACTTACAAGTAGCGTTCTCGAGAGGATTAAATATAGACCAACAGAAACTAGCCATTGTAAGCCTTTTTTTTTTTTTTTTTTTGGGAATTGGAAGGAATTTATATGGGTTTGGCTGAAAATTTTATGGCCCATACTTGACAACAACAAGAAATTGCCAATGTCAATCTCATCACGACATAGTCAATATAAAATAATGTGACATTTTTATTTTGCTGAAGAAAATAATGTGACATTTGATGTCTAATTTGGGTAACCATCAAATTAGTGTAAATTTATATAGTCATCTCTAACTCATATATTCAATTGTGTATGTGTGCATATATTAACTTCAATCTGGTATGCTAATATATATATACACACACACCAGTGCTACTGTACTCCCTGGACTAAGGGCAAATCAAACCCCCCACCCTCTCTGTAGAAACGTAATATCAACAAAATGAATGAGAAAGATAAAATGGGTTTATAGGTAAAGTAAGTCATTTTTTAATAAATAACTCAACTTTTCTTAATTCCAGAAAATAACCGTTTTTAAAATGATTCATTGGTGGATTACGATGATCGATCACTTAGATTTGATGGTCAATGACTGTGGACCGTATTACTTAATGATAATTCAATATTAATTAATGATTTATTAGTTATTAATGCTAGTCATTATGTTTTATAATATTAATATAGATAAGATCGGTCTATCAGTGATAGATCATCGTGAAATCTAAAGTGAAATGATCTTTTAACTAAAAACTAAATATTCCGCATTTCTTTTAAAAGAATGACCAAATAAAATTGGCCACCCCACCTAACTTCTGAAAGATAAATATCAAAGTTCATATATACATGTATATATGTATATTGAAAGCATGTGGAAAATGCAAAAAATTTTTCCACCTACTATGTACATTGTTTATATATATGCTTTATATATATATACACACACACATACAGAGAGAGAGAGAGAGAGAGAATGTCTTACCTCCGGTGGCGGATTCATCCGGTAGTAGATGGGTAGCCGTTGGATGAATCTCTGTGGTCATAATTTGTAGAAGGGCATTCTAATAAGCTGGGTAGAGTATGTCTGGCGACTTTTTTTTTTTTTTTTTTTTCTTTTTGCAGTACTTGTAATCGATAAAAAAATAGTTGACGATGGAAATGAATTAAAGGAAGAAAGAAAAAGAAAAGAAATAGATGTTGTATATTGCGGCATATAAAGCTATATCAATTCCTTGCATACAAACTTGTTTCTTTCCCTAAAGATTACATAGACACATAGCTCCAGTTACTAGGAGAAAAAAAAAGAAACTACGGGCTATAGACTAGAGTTACAGTAATGGAAAAAAAAAAAAAAAAAAAAAAGACACAAACTTAGGCTCTAATACAGGGTTGAGATGAAATTTTTTATATTAAAATTGATTGACTTTTCAAAAATTAGTTATAATTTTATTGACTTTTTAGAAAAAGATAAAAATTGAGATAAAAAATTTAAGTGTGAACAGGTAATCCAAACACATATTAAGAAATATGGGCTATACTATTT
The DNA here is from genome assembly GCA_025413485.1 of Ficus microcarpa. Lineage (NCBI taxonomy): Eukaryota > Viridiplantae > Streptophyta > Magnoliopsida > Rosales > Moraceae > Ficus > Ficus microcarpa. The sequence goes on along the minus strand of JAINRI010000551.1, from coordinate 789,443 downwards.
TATCGTGTTTCTTTCTCCTTTTTCTAGCTATGACTTGGAAGTTGGATGAACCATTTGACGGGCCTCTTTTGTGGTGGTAGAGCTTATGTAGAGGGTAGGTGTTCATGGCATCCTTCGGTTGGTCCAGTTGGCGTCTAGTTGGTGTCGAGGGAATGAGCCGCCAGAGGTATCGCAAGCTATGTCGGGAGGTTGAACACCTGAACAATCAGTAGGTGTGTCTGAAGTGTTCTCTCTTACAAGCCACAATGTTGGCCCCAACTAAGGACGAGCTAAGCCCAGAAGACCTTGAGGAAGACGGTTCGAGGGTGACACCTGTTGCGATTCCAACCCCGAGTGGATGAAGTCTTCTTAATAAAAGGGATCTTGAGATGACCATATGGTGTGGGAGAAGAACATGAATGATTTATAGAAAGATGTTTTTGATCAATGGAAGGTTTGTTTAATGCTTAGTATGCGGGTTTGGACCTATGGTCTTGTTATAAGTAGTGAGTGAGGCCTAAAATGTAGAGTGCCTAATGGTAACCATGTACTTCAGGTGTTGCTCTGTCATCGAAATGATCTAGTTATAGAGGGTCTTCCCTCTCTTGACCGAGTAAGGTGAGTGAAGGGTGAGGCAAATGATTGCTAATTGTGTTTAAGGGGTCAATGGTGATATATATTAGAGTTGAAATGAAGGGAATCGAAGTGGTTGTATACTTGGGAATGCCTGATTCTTCGTCATCAGAGTTGTCGTCGGAAGTTATCGTGTATTGGAAAGGGCATCCTCTATTGACCATTTGTTATGGGGGAAGAATGGAGAGAGAAATGCTACTCTTGTGATGGTGGTTATGATGGTTCCATGCTTCAGGTGCGTCTCCGTCAATGAAGTCACTTGAGGTAGAGAGGGTCACCTATCTTAACCGGAAATGGTGAGTGAAAGGTAAAGGGGATGGTTGTTAGAAGTGTTGAGGGAATGTGGGATCTCATGATGTGGTTAGGGATGGTTGGTGAGGTAGAAAATACAATGTGCTCGAGAATGGATTCTTACTTCAGGTGCGCCTTCATTAAGGGAGTCACTTGATCTAGAAACGGTATCCTTTCTTGGCCGTGAGTGGAGAAGAAAGAGGAGTTCTTTGCAATGTTTTGGGTTGAAGGTCCCCGTTTGAGGTGATAATAGTTTGGTATTTATAGGTGGAGAAGGATTTATTGGAGGTTCTAGTTGGAGGTTTCTCCGGCCATTGTTTCCTTCTCTTTGTCGGAATGGCTGCTTCAGAAGGTGGGAGAACTCTTCCATTGACCGTTTGAATGTGGTCAAGGAGAGTTGTATTGGTAATAGGTGCCTAGAAAGATAGCTAGCTAATCAAACACTTCAAGAGTGCTATTTCATGTGTTTTCCAAGTACACCAGACATTTTTGGCAGGGAAAGGTCTCACCTAAATGGTGTATTGTTGATTCCCATACTAACAAGCTTTACGATCTTAATCTACAAAGGAAAAATGAGATATTTTATAGGCACATATTGGGCTTCTATTAGATGTAATGGGCTTATCTAGGCTTATTGGATTACGTTAAAGCTTTTGGAGGGTTTTTAAAATTCTCCACAACCCATATTATTCTAATTCCCCGTAGACTCAAAGCCTCCCAAGTTGGACAAAAGTCTAATTGGACGGAATATGTGAGCCCATTTATGTTCCTTGGCCTTCCAAATCACAACCCACTCAAAGATCCCTTAAGCGTGACTTGGTTCCACATACCACTTTTGGCCCACATTACAAGATATGGGTTAGGCCTAAGCCGTGTTAAATTTCAAGCATCAACGCCATTTTTTCAATTTTTATCATTAATGTTTCTTAAACCTTGTATCATTACTATGGTAATGTTCCCAATTTAATAATAACACATGACATAATTTTTTTTTCATGATTTTATTGGATCAGAGAAAGTTATTTATATATAATTAGGGAAGGTTGATTTTAAACATTACTATTTTTTGTTTGAGTTTGATTTTATTGTAAGTAATTATCTTAGAATAGTTTTTGAATTTATACTCAACATATCTAGTTTTGGAAGACAAATATTGAGGCCAACCCTAGGAAAAAGAGAGTGAGTGAGAAAGACAATAAGGAAAGCGTTTTTGACAGGAGGTCCGATACACCATTAGAGCTCTGTCCATCGACTTTCATATGCAAACACATTCCTAGTCATATGTATCTAAGCTCAAATAAATTCTCAAACTTACGCTTTTCTTGGCCCAGAATCCGACTAGAAAATTTAATCATTTTCGTTCATGTGGTGTCTATTGGCACGTTCATTTACATTTTCTTTCTCGTAAGTACGCATTTTTAAGTGCTGATTGGCACATTCACTTTCAAATTATTTACACTCACACATTCTTTCTCTTTTTAACTCAATTATATTTACTATTATGCCCCTGCTTTTATTATAAAAATGCATTCGAAGTCTGACTTTAACTTGCAGTCAACAGCTTTATCTCTTCGTTAGTCAACCCAACTCCATCTGCACTCACCACTTTCCAACAGCTGTCCATTTTTTGCCATCCCACCATTGCTATGTCAGCACCGAATGCTAAACGGTACCGAATAATAGACTTCTTGTATAATATATATATATATATATATATAATGTGTGTTTGCGTATTGCACAACGCAGTAGATTGTCAATTTGCAAATCGGGCCATTAATACATATCATAATATATATATATATATATATATATATGTTAATAAATATGTACATCCTCGAGGATATATCATCTTCTAATATGATCGGATGCACATATAATTAATCTTTCTGGAAATAGTAGATTTGATAATCCCCATCTCGAGGGGATCATCAAAGTTTTTTTTATTTTTTTACTTTTTTTTGTTTTTTTGTTTTTTTGTTTTTTTTGTTTTCAATTCGTAAGTAATTTCTACGTCAATAAGACATAGCAGTTCCTGGATATAAATAAAATACATGTCATGTAAGGAAGTCAATTTTCATTAATGACTAACCAACACAGAACAAGTCACAACCAATATTTATGGACCCATTTGAAACTGATTTTTTTTTTTTTTTTTTTTAAGATCAAAATAGACTAACTGACTGAGGCCGACTGATAATAGCCAAGCTAGACAAGGTCCCTTTTATTAATTAATGTTCAGTTGCAATGCTGTTTGGAGGCTTGTGTCTCCAAAATTTACATGACAGTCGGAGGTCGGTGGCTACGTAGGTCAATATATGAATTTTTACAACTTCTGAGGTTTTTTTTTTTTATAAATTATGTGTCATGCTTCTTATTTTTCAGTTGTTGAATGATACTTAAAAATAATCTCGTCTACTAAAATTTTTACAACTTCGTATCTAAGTAACGGGGACAGCTTTTTTTTTCCTTTTTTTTTTCCCCCGAGTGGGTCAAATTATTTTATCTCTTCATTCAATGGCTGAAAGTGGAATGTGTAGTGTAGGATTAATTAATGACGTCAGCTTTTTTTTTTTTTTTTTTTCAAGTGAAGAATTGTGGAGATTTTTCTCAGCAGTTTCTTGACAAGACTTCACCACTAGGATATTTTGTTGAGATTTTATTTGGTCGTTGAATATTGATTGAAATTATTCTTTACGATTTCTTTTAATTTATAGATTGATTGATTGTAATATATAAGATTTTTATTTATTTATGTTAATTTTCATATTAGAAAATAGGAAATTTCTTAGTTATAGAATAGTAGATGCCTTTGGGTAGCTTACCCGTTTTTTTTACTTGTAAACTTATATTTACATGAGAATCCATTCATAGTGCTCCTTACTAGTGAATCTTCTCTCTATTATTAGTCCGTGAACGAAACCACGTTAATCCTTTATCTCCCCTTCTTCTATCTTTTATTATTCTCTTATTTATTTACCTTCATTTTTCAAGATATTTTAGTCACCTCATTTTTTCCTTTTCTCTCTCTCTCTTTTTCTTTGCCCATTTTAAGTGAAGAATTGTGAGGATTTTTCTAAGCAGTGTCTTGATAGGATTTCACTACTAGGAAATTTATGTTAGATTTTTTTTTTTTTTTTTGGTTAGATTTGTATGCTGTTTGATTTCTGATGCGATTTGACGTAGAATTTAGTGTTAAAAAATGTACAGGACCGCTATGTATCTCCCACCAAAAAAGTACCCCTTTTTGTTTTTGCAAACAGAAAATGAAACATTATCAACCAAATTGTAAGCAACTTATGCTAAGAGAGTACATTCTATGTGCACTACTTCGAAATTTTGGATTTGAGTTCAAGTTTGTTCTTGGGTTTTTTCTTGTCTGTCTTAGATGAGAGTTGAAAGATTTTGCCCTTTTCATTCTTGGATAATTGATTAGATTGAGGGACTTTGTTAAAGGGTGAAAGAAGTAAATAGCGTTTTCACAGGTAAATATATTTTTTTGCATAATATATTTTCTTTAGCTATTTATTGCAAATGTTTTAAAATCTTATTTGGTTGGTTAGTTTGAGTTGAAATATTTTAGTAGTAATAGTACATTTTTTTGAATTTTCAGAAAAGACAAAAAACTTTTTGGGAAAAAGACAAACTTTTTGGAAAAAAGAGAAAAAAAAAAAAAATACAGTTTGAATTGAAACGAGATGATCAACCAAACGCTCCCTTACTATATACTTTAATTTTTTACTTATGAAATTCTAAATCAAACCCAAGTGAGAGGGAAAAAAGAGGCCATTAGGCATAGTTTCATTTAAGAAGTCTAGTTATTCACCTGTATTAGGAAGGGTTTGGAGCAATTCAAAAAACTCAATTTATATTTTTTTTATTTAAAAGTCAAAGAAAATTTTAACTATTTCTCTAATATAAAATTTTCAACTTCTACTAATGTACCAAATCCATGGCTAGTGGAAATTAAAGGATTCAAAATCAAGATTAATCCTTCCATAGAGTCGCAATCAAATACGAAAAGTTCGAACAAAAAGTCATTTTTGTCTTTGGTCAACTCTGTGAACTGGCAGCCCAAGAAGAAAATTCAAAGGCTAGCATGAAGAGTTTATTTATGGCACAAACAATCAAAAGTCAATGAACTTGCGATTAAAAAAAAATTTTATAAAAAAAAAAAAAAAAAAAAGGAGGAGAGAGGCCAGTGCCTTCCAACCAGAATCAAAGTAAAACATAAGGCAATAAACTTTTGCCAGCCTAAACATGATCCTTGGGGAACAAGAAAGTCCGAATTTTAAACACTAATTTGTTTCCATGAATTTGTCTTGTTGCTTCTTCTGGGACACTTACCTTGGCCAGGGAATGCCTTCATGGATTTGAAGAACTTTTTTTTTTTAATTTATTTTTTTTTTCCTGATGGGATATTTACATATCCATGAAGATAAATATCTTCTGCCCTCTTTTTGCTTCCCAATCTTAGGGGGAGATTGATTTTTTTTTTTTTATTTCAGCTTCAAATTCTACGTACTTATGCCTGTCAAGAATCAACATCCCGGTCAACAATGGCAAGCCGTCTCTCAAGCGGGCACGGGACTTGGACGGGAAGAGCTCTGCAGAGTGGCTGCATAGTTCCAAGCCCACAAGTCGTAGTGTATGATTTCCTCGAGGGAAGGCGAGGCCACCATTTCCGCCTGGTGCTTGTCGCAGGTCAGCTCAACAACTTTGAATATGTCCAGATAGCTTATCCTGAAAGCAGGGCGGAAACAGAGAGCGGAGCGATGATGATGTGCAGTTAAGATTGAAGAGGAACATGTTTTATTTTATCAAAAGGAATATGAAGAAATGGAAAAGTGAACTAACTTTTCATCAATGAACATTTCTACAGCTTTCTCATTAGCTGCACTAAGAACTCCAGTCATGGTGCCTCCAGCTCGTCCAGCAGCATAGGCAAGATTCATTGACGGGTATTTTTGATTGTCAGGAGTTTTAAAAGTTAGTGAACCAAGCCTGCATTATCACATTCCATTTTTTAACTTGTCAGGCAACAGTTACTTAAAAGAAACCCACCAAGTTATATAAATGAATCTCAACTAAATATTCCGCTTCAAATTGATTGTTATGATTATTTGCACGTCACAAACTTAAATCTCATAGAAAAAGCCTATGAATGGACCTTGCCTAGTGATGCAAGTAAAAATAAATTTTATGGAATAATTAGTGTGCATATCTTTGAAAAGAAAATTTGAGGAAAGATCAATTACTTGCAAAGGTCAAGACGAGGCCAAGTTATTTCGGAGCAATAGATTCTGTCAGGCCAGGACATGGTATAGAGAATCGGCAAGCGCATGTCAGGCCAACCCAACTGGGCCAAAACTGATGAATCCTGGATAAAAAAATAAATAAATAAAAAAATAAAAAAAAAAGAAAAGAAAAGAACATGAGAAAAAGTTTGTATAGTATACTTGAACTCTTTTAGATTGTATCTCTTCTACGAACTTGAGAACATAAAAATCCAGGACTACTAGTTTGAAGTCGCAAACCTGTGTTTCAACCATAGAATGAATGATGGATTGTGGATGAATCACAATCTCAATGTGATCATAATCGGCTCCGAATAGATAATGGGCTTCTATGACTTCAAGACCCTGTTAAAAGCAAAAGGAACCCGGTGTTCAAATTGCTAACAACTCTATAAGAATATGGCAAATACACATGGCACGAGCATAAACCTTATTGAAAAGGGTAGCAGAGTCCACAGTGATTTTTTTCCCCATGTTCCAGTTTGGGTGTTTCAGAGCATCTGCAACCTTAACATCTTTCAATTTCTCAACGGGCCAATCCCTGTGGACAACAAATTTTAAAAGAAAATGTAAGAATCACAATCCGAAAATTTATGAACATATAACATCTGAATACATAAGTACTGAGTTTCAAGTTCCTGTTTCTATTCAAAAGGCTTCTAAGTTCTCCAAGAAAGTCTCAAGAGAAATAATTTCCTTCGAGTTCACGAGTTTGTGGGAACAAAGATATTACAAGAAGTTAGATATTTACACGGAAAAGCTTTGAATCCATGCAAAAACTGTAGTTTTACTTCAATTTCCATACAAAAATAAAATTTCACTGCATAGTTTCCAAGTTACAATTTGAAATTCAAGCTAACATAATGATTGCACACCTGAAAGCCCCTCCAGAGGCAGTCAAAATGATACGCCGTAGTGCACCTTCTGGCAATCCCTGGATACACTGAAATACGAACATTCTTATTAAGATTCACTTCTAACGTGCAGAAGTGGAATTAGAGTGCAAAATGATGAAATGTAATGACACTGAAAGTGGTATTTACCAATGCTTGAACACGGACAAGAACAATGTAACAAATGTGATGGAATATTTTAATTTGCGGATAAGATGATACAGCTGGCTATAAAAATTTTAGATTTTTGTGTACCTGAAATATCGCCGAATGTTCAGAATCAGCAGGAAGAATCTTTATATTATGTTTGTGAGCGAGAGGGAGGATGAAAGGACCTCCAGCAATCAGGGTTTCCTTGTTGGCTAAAGCTATGTCTTTCCCTGCTTCTATTGCAGCAACGGTAGGCTAAGAAGAAAGAAAAATAAATAATAAATAAAGACATATCATGCTGGTTTCAGGAATTCAGCTGATGAAATTGATGCAAAATCTCTTAGCTCAATTTTTAATTTGTAAATCCTTCAAACTTCTTTTTAGCAGACAACATTGATATAAGCTAGAACGCTAAAAGCTGCACAACTTATATCTTGAAAATTGATCTGAGATCCATGTATATAAACCACATTCAACATATAGTCCCATAATATGTTTGCATAACATTTATGATCTCACCTTTAATCCTGCACAACCAACAATTCCTGTAACTACTGTGACAGCATCTGGGTGCCGTGCAACCTGTAAAGGGAAAATATAATAATCAAAACTTCTGATAGAAAAGACAAATTTTTATCAGCAGAGGGAAGTTAGAGACTACGCCACCTCAATCACGCCTTGCTCGCCAGGAATAATCTCAGGCTTTTCTTCCAGATCAGCTAATGCCTCTTTTAGTTCACCAACTAACGCTTCGTTTCTAACAGCAACTATTTGAGGCTTGAACCTCTTAACCTGTCAAAATGGTCATCTAAAATATGAATGAAAAGCACATCAATTCTAAAACCTCGCATATCAAGTGCGTGGGTCGTGATGGATTGTTATCCTGTACGCTAGATCAGGTTCACGGAATACCTGATCAACAAGAAGAGTTACATTCGAACCAGCTGCAAGTCCAACTACTCTGAATTTTTCAGGATTCTCTGCCACTATATCCAATGTCTGAAAAACAACATTCTCTAAATCTAAGCAAATCATACATAGGGCCAAAGCAAACATAAATTAAAAAAATAAAGGTTTTGCTTGATTAAACACAAAAACGGAATTTTATTTTTCCTTTACAAACGAAAAAGGACTTCAATAAGAATGCCTCGTCCATGTGAATTGAAATCCATGTCCAAGCACTAGATCTTGAACAAACTCAAAAAAACGGGTAGCACCAACTCAAATGGTGACAAAACACGACTTGAAAAATTTATGTTCATCCGTGGCAAACTCCAAGCTTCATGAACAATTGGTAAGCATTTTACCTACTTGTTCTCAAGTTCTCCACTTTCACAACTAGTTTTGCGGAACCCTTTTTCCATTGTCAAATTTCACGATATAAAGCGATTTCAGCAGTATCGTGTCATGGTTATCTTGTGTCATAACTAATTTTCTTAAGTTAGAAAAGGAAACATGATAGTTAAGTTTTAAAAAGTTACATTCAATCTCATTACAAGAGTTCTCTTCAAAATTTTTTTTTTCTTTTTTAATTCCTCTTCCTCTCTTATTACCTGAGTTCCAATAGAACCAGTAGATCCCAGAACAGAGATGGGCTTTTGGCCATCCCAAGAAGTGCGACCGGACTCCAGAACAGCTCGCCCTGGCCAGGCCGGAGGAGGCAGCTGCACCGAACAATGAACCCTTTGCCGAATGCTACTCTGCTGTCCTTTCTCTGCAAAGCAATTCCACCTAAGGACAACATACAAACAAACAAACCAAACCAAACCAAACATCATAAGCTGAAGCAGTTTAACACAAACGGTTTCAATTTGGATAAAATGATCAAATGGGTATAAACTAATATCTAATACATCAGAAAACAGTAACCCACAAAATCCAACTTTGTCCTATGGCAACTGAATTACGCAGAATACAAAAACTCCACCCAAAAAAGAAAAAACATTTTTTGGGTTTTCCCTTCTGTTTCCCGGGAAACAAACAACAGATAGAAGAAGGAAAACAAGGAAGTGGAAGTTAAACCTGGAAGCTTGGGGAGACGAGTGGACTTGGTGGAGTCCAAAAAGGAGATGGCCTTTACTTCAGCCGGGGATAACAAATTCAGAGCCATCCAAAATTCCACTACTTTTCTACCCTTTTCTTTTTCTTTCCTTTCCTTTTCTTTCCTTTTCTCAGGGTCCAAACTCAACCAGAGCAAAAATGGAGAGAGACAGAAACAAAGAAAGTAGTATCTGGTAAATGCCCAGAATTTGCAAGAAAGAAATGGCGTTTTATGGTGTTAACGAAGCCAATAAACAAATATTTTTGTGGCTTTGGATATGCAGTGGGAGCTGAGAGAGAGAGAGATGAAAGTAAATATTGGATGGCTTTGACAAAGTGGGGTCTACACTACTGTTCTATATACATATAATATGGACGAAACCAAGGACGCCCCAGTCAAATCAGCCACCCCCCCAAAAACATATGAAATTTAAAAAAAATAAAAATAAAAAAAGTTTGATTCTTTCTTTGCCGATTTTAAGGTGCTGAATGCACAAAACGACACGCCGTTTTATTTTGTTAAATTATGTTCTTTTCTAAAGAGAAAATAGGGCGGTGAGAGTTGTTCATGTCCGATTCCGATTCCGATTCTTGTTCAGTTTTATTTTTTGTAATTATTCCAGGAAAAATGCTATTAAATATTCTCCGTTCAAGCTTATAATCTACTATTGACAAGTTTGGACATAATTTTGGAATTGAATTCTTTACGAGAGAAAAAAAATATAGAAAATAATTAGAACTGTGGTTTAAATTTCTGAAAATAACACCTATTCTTTGATTCGCATATTAGAATGATTGCATTTAGATGGGAATATTTGTACCAAAAAATTTGAACTTAAGTATTTACATTGTGGTCCTAATTGATGTTTGGATATTCATAATTTGAATAAGATTGTTATAAAAAAAAAAAAAAAAACATTTGAATGTATAATTTAATAGACTTTGAAAATAGACGTTTATATTAAAAATCTAATATTTCTTAAATGATACTACAGTAAATATATCCACATAATTAAAATTTTTAGAATTAAGGTGCTTTTTTACTGTGGATTGATAATTTAAAGAGTTCATTCAAATGATGTGATCTAAATATTTCAAAATGCTTAAACAAACACCCCTTTAGAGTATTGAGGTCATTTTCAACATTTCGTTATCTTCTGTTACTTTGAAGTGAAATATCAATTTTTTCTTTTATTAATTTTCACACTTCACACTGGATTTTTCTTCTTAAAAATAAATAAATAAATAAATAAAACTATCACCTAATTCGTTAGCTGTTGACAAAAGTCAATAAGTCATGTCCTAATTATAAATAGCTAACCATATTTGACTTCTAATATTCATATCTATAAAGAAAGTAAAAGAAATAAAAACAAAAACAAAACAAAAAGTGATTCTCCCATTTCCATTTCAAACGGGGCTTGAAGTGCAAAACGACCCGCCGTTTCTGTTAAGATATGTAATTTGTATTTGTAATTGTACTAGCATAATTTCCTTCCAAAAAAAAAAAAAAAAAAAGCCCTAGCATAATTGTTAGATTTATTATCATTATTTTTTTCAAGGAATACGCCGTTTTGATTCTTTTTAATAATGTTCAAATAACAGAACCTGTTTTTTTATCCTTTTTTTAATAATCTTTTTTTTTTTTATCCTTTACTTATTCTTATCCTTGCTAATTGTGATTATTTCGTCATTATGTGTTAATTATAACTAAATTACATAATTACATGCATAATTTAACAATAATATCATACATAACTTCATCTAAAGATACAGAGTTCAAATATCCCCACCCCTAATTTTTAAAATTATAATAATAATAATTGAATTGCCATTTTTTATTTTGACACTCAACATTTTTTTTTTCCTCTCTCCGACTTTCACCTACTTAATTTCTTAGTTTGACAGTTGACAACAGTTAGATCCTAATTATATATAGCTTACCATATTTGACCATATTAAAAGTCAAATATGGTTATCTTAATGGAAGAGAAATTCATCTCTTCCCCTCTCAAAAAATTCATTTTTGTTTCTTTCTTTCTTTCTTTCTTTTTTTTTTTTTTCCCGGGTAATTAATGACCCATAGAATACTTAAAAATAGCTACTAGCTTACCATATTTTCCTCTAACATTGAGATATCATAATGATTTGTTTTGGAAGGCTTATCTCAGTGGAAAGGAAATCTAAGCCATAAAAACATGTTCAACAATGGAAAGTGCTAACAAGCTTTTATTGCTAAAATCAGAATTTTCTTTAAAATATTTTTTTAGTTTTTATTTTTTTTCTTTTTCAAAACCCATTTTCATTGGCAGTCAAAATAAACATGCTTAAGAAATAATATATATATATATATATATAAACAAGAAATAGTATATTTAATTATTTATATAAATATATATGTTTAAAACGAGTCACTTCGGCCTTCAACAACCTCCCATTTGATGTTTTTCAATTATTATTACTTTTTTGTCCACAAACGGAATACGAACCTTTCTTTTACTAAGCCTTTGTTTGATGGATCTTGACATGTTCAAAATAAAAGATATGCCATCGTTAATGGTTTGGACTCATCTGATCTCACTTCTCATTGACTTTAATATATACATACATACATACATATATATATATATATACACTTATATATTGATTGTTGTAATGGGTAGAATTCTCAAAATTTTTCACGTGCAACAACCACGGTAGGTAGAATTTGTTAATTAATTAATTAATTTTTTTTTTTTTCACGTTTGGGCGTGTGAGCGAAATCAAAATAACGTCTTACAAAAGAAAAACGTGGTAGCTCAATACAATCAAAAATCCAGATATTCACGAAAAGAAAAAAAATGGTAGCTAAATACAATATAATCAAAATAAAATGACTAGATATTAACGAAAATAATTAGTAGCTCAAAACAGAATCAAAATAAAAACGATAGTTTGTGATATACAATAAAAGATCACGACATAATACATCTGAGTTGATAATATCATTGAGAAAATGATTGGTTGCCAAATACGCAATCAAAAATCCAGACTTGTAGCTCTAGACAAAATCATAATAAAATGACGAGATTTTTATCCTTACGAAAACAAAGCCTTTTGGTTTAAAAATAAGTGCATTTTCTTTTAAATTCGCACAAAATCCCTTTCATCTGGAAAACAGTTCAAAGTTATTAATTATTAAAAAAAATCCTAATTGCTACAACACAAAGTCATCCAAAAGAAATAAACAATTGATGTTCAATATAAGAAATATATATATATATATATATATATTCAAAAAGTTAGGATTAGAACCGGTGTTTCCAGTGTTTTTCTTAAACTTTTAGAGGGAGTAGGAGTGGAAAATGGAAGATTGTGTGCGAGAGAAGGTGTGAAGGAGAGGAGGGACACCCTCAAGTAGAGATGGTAATAGCTGCCTAAGTTGTGGAATCGAGAGATGTCCTAACACGGAGATAGTTGTTTCATTAAGGATATTTTAGAGTTTTCATACTTGTAATTTTGGTTGTCTTAGTTTTTCTTCATAAAAGTGTTGTTATTAGAGTTTATTATTAGAGTGGTTAGAGAATATGAGGTGTGTGAGCTTCTCCTGCAAACTTCTTGATCATCATAATGAATTTCTCACAGCGGCTAAAATAGGACATGACCATCTTGAGGTGAACCTGCACAAATTTGTCTTCGTAATTTTTCATTTTTTTCGACACTTTATTGCTTTCAGTGATATAGAATTAGGACAGCTAATTTTAGTAATATTCTCCTACGAAGGGCAGAATCCCACGAGGCTCTGCTCTAAACAGTGTAGGAATCGAAGACGATATTTCAGAGTGGAAGTTTGGGAGGATAAGGACGAAATCTTTTTTTTTTCTTTTTTCTTGAATGCAACAGACGGGGATAGAAAAGCATTTGCCTGCCCCACCCCACTCTGTTGCCATCTCTATCTCTAAGTTATAAATTTTGTTGAGTTGTATTCGTTACTCTCTCTCCCTTTATTTTTTTCTTCTTAATCAGTTTTAAATACGAATAGTGTTATTTGCTGTAGTTATTAAGTGGTTTTTCTACTATTTTTTTTTCCTCTAAGATAGTGAGAGTGGTCTAATTGAGTTTCTATTTTAAAAGGTCATTATAAACATTCACAATATAGCTTTATATATAGTATATATATTATATATATAGACTAACGGTATTTAACTCCAAGAAAAAGGTGTTAACGTCATTATGGGAGTAGTTTCTACTATTCTTATCATCTTCACAAAATCTAGACTTGTTGTTTTAAGTCCAGATGATAAATACATTCTACAAACTTACAGATGTGAAAAAAGAAAAAAAAAAAAACAAAAAAACAAAAAAACAAAAAAAAAAAAAAACGCAGAGTAATAGGCAGGAGTAGATGAGGAGAAGTCTGTTGTGAGCATGGGACATAATTCTTAGGACATATATATAATGTCGTTTTATTGGAAAATGTTTTAGACGTGCAAAACATGTCCTACTTTCCCACCAAAATTTGTAGGGCTCAGTTGGCCCCACTTTCTTGTTACTTCCTCGTACTATTATTATCATTTTTTGTGAATATTATTGTTGTTGTTGTTGTTTTAAACATTATTTTCATTGGCATTCTGATGTTAGAGACGTGCCGAAGATAAAACAATAATCTTTTTTGTCTCCCAAGGAGTGAGGGTCACTTTCAACTAGTTGAATCCCAAGGCATCTGATTATTGTAGTCTTGGAAGATCCACCACCATCCTAAGCTCCCAACCCAAGATTGCCACCAAAATTTTCTCCAAAAAAAAAAAAAAAAAAGAAGAAGATTGCCACTAAAACCATGTCATAGTGCCCACATAAATCTTCTCTAAATGCGCCTAATCGTTCTGTCAATGTTCATAGATTGAGTGCTGTCAAACTTATCTTTAGTTAAAATTAAACTAGACCTTTTCCTGTTCTATTGACAAAGACAATAACGATGAGAACGAGATGACACTGATGATATATTTCAATATGGTTGAATTCTCTGTCATTTCAGACAATTTTCCTATGTGGGTTGCTCTGATCCAATCAACATGGCACGCATCTTGGAATTGGAATGGGATTGGACATGAGTATCAGAAAACAGAGCTATAGCAAGAAATGAAACCTTAGTACAGTAAGACAACAATAATAATAATTACTTTAAACTTCTTATACCTAAAACTCTTCTCTTAAAAATCCCATATTCCAAAAAGACCATTAAAATATTTTCCTATAAGAAGTCTCCAATAATTGGATAAACCAAAATAACCACTCGTACTTTAAGATACAAGTACAACACTTCTTCCTTTCTTCTTTCTTTCTTTCTTTCTTATTATTATTTTTTTTTTCTTTTTTGTTTTATTGAATGCTGGTAATCAGCTAATTATGAGATTTATCCTATGAAGGCTAAAGCCCAAGAGGCGTCACAGAGTCCTCAGAACAAAGACAGACCTTTTAACATGGTGTTGTTAAATCATATGCCATATTAATTTCCTCGTCCCAGGTGGCTCCATGTCCAAACAATTGACAATGCCACACAAAACCCATGCGATAGCCACGTACAAGACCTAACAAAAAAAGGTGGAACACGTGTCATATAATACAGATTTTTACTTTTAAGCAAAAAAATTTTATAATATAGATTTAGATTTAAACAGGTTTAAAAAGTTAGTGGAAATGTATACGTGTATGCATCACAGAATCAAAAGATACAATGGTCGGTCAGTTGTGTCTATCCATTTTCAAAAGTAGCCACTAAAACAAAAAAACCAAAAAATACTTTAAAAGAGGCCCACTTCAGGAAATTAGATTTCAACAAAAGAAAAAAAGTACTGTTGATAGAAATATCAATTATAACTGTAATTTTTAAATATTAATTTATATGATAATGAGGTGTCATATTTTTATTAATAAAAACAATCATTTAATGTAAAATTTTTTAAACACTTATCAATTAAAAAAAATGACAACTCATAGATTGATACTTTTTGATGTTAGAATTCATGAGTTCTCTACTATTTTAAGATTTGTTTGGTTAGTTAGTTTGAGTTAAAATATTTTAGTTGTAATAGTAAAATTTTTTGAATTTTTAGAAAGGACAAAAAATTTTTGGAAAAAGACAAAAAAAAGTACAGCTTGAGTTGAAATAAGATGATAAGGTAAACAGGGGTTTAATGCCCCGCATGTTAAGCTTATTAGAAATCATGGATTTTGGATGATCTCAACACTACCCTTAATAATTACATCTTTTCTCGTTAAATTCTCATTTTAACCACTTAAAAGACAACTTTACATATTACGAGGTATAGAATGCACAAGCAGATAATTTTTAAAACGTAAAGGTGTCAATTAAGTGGTCCAAACTACGTAGTTGATCGAGAGAAAATTGAACTTATAAAACACAATAATGAGAACATTCAAAATGTATAGCATATATTTTTATTAAGCTTAAATTCCAGGGGATTAAACAGTAAATAATCCAAGAAATGACTAGAACCTTATTTCCAGTGGAAGCTATGGATACGCGTGACATACACATACCTCATGTTATGCTCGGATCACCCATAGATTTCATCTCTAGCTTCTTGTATCTCACTTGAGCTAAGCCCTGAGCTCTCACTTTTCGTTTCAACCGCACCTCCAGATTCAGCTATTTTTGTGACCCTCTGCAACTCATCGGTTACACCCACCGGGTGTGCTTCCAACTGGTCGTCATCCGAAGGCTCTTTTTGCGCCAAAGGTTTTGGCCTTCGGATGGCTTCAGCTGCTTCCGGCATTTGAACTGGGGGTGGCTGGGGAGGAACCCATGTACGCCTAACAGGAACCTCGCTGGGTTGGGCACCATAAGACCGTGTCTTGAATTCATCTTCATTCTCAACCTCGGTGATTCTTGAATTATTCTGTTGCCACCAAGGCGCTGAACCATTCCCGTTTGATAAGTGATCGAGCCCATTGTCTTGCACATTGGAATATACGCCTTCACTGCTTGCTTGAGACTGCGTTACCTGGCTCGAGTAGTTCTGGACCTGACCAACCTCCCAAGGCTGCTAAAGAAAAAGAAGTACACAGCTCAGTTTGCAGCAAATTTTAGACTTGGAAATCTTTTCTTTATTTGGTTAGAAGTTTTCTGTTCGGAAAACAAATAAAACAATAGTTCTTTTGTGGGGGAAAAAATAATTATCTCAACACTCAAAAAGCCAACCTTAGCTCTTGGTGCTAACCGAGGATTTGACGGTTGCTGATTAGGGTTCGGAGGCAAATCATTAATCTCCTGCAAAGGAACCCAGAATGACAGAGTTGGCATTAACTCGAAATAAGAGAATCTGCATGGAATCTAGTTGTAGGTTACCCTGATATTAGGAGGTCTCTCCCCTCTTTGGACCATAGCCATAATCTGCACCATGAGAAGAAGTTAAATGAGTAGAAGCCACACAAAACCCTAACAGGAAAACTGAACTGCAAATCTGTAATAAAACATATCTGGCTGTAAAGTCATATACACAAAAAAAATAAAACCAATAAACCACTTCTTTATGAACCAATGCAACAACAAAAATATATCCAAACACTCGTACGACATGTGATTACATTCGGAGTGTAGCATAATAATTTAACTTATAGGCATACGACCAATCCTCAAAGGACTATGAACGGTGTAGTTCCCTGTGACTGATATAACAAACATAAAAGGTGAAAGCTCTCAGGACAGCTTAGCATAGTAATAACTATACACTAAATCTTCAGGAAACATTCCAGGTAATAAAAAGATCAAGAAAACTACGTACATCCATAAAAGACTTTGGGTGAGGTGCAACTGTTGGTTCTGCAGCCGCAGGAGGTGAGGCAGATCTTACTGCACAAAAATTTCAATCGTGTAACTATGGTAACCATTAAAAGTAATAAATAGTCGAGATTTCATACTTAATTCAAGAATAACAACCTGAGCGTGAGTCGTAGTCTGCCTTTCCATTGACGTATGGTCTCTGTCAAATGCTTTTTGGTTAGTAAAATCCTAACAATTGAACAACGAAGAAAGATTGTGACTACTTTGCATGTCATGAATCTTAAACCTACATTGAACTAACCTTTGAATTTATGATATTTAATTGATGATCTTCTTGCTCAATAAGATGGTTTCTCTTTTGAGCAGTTGTTTCACCTGATAATTATGCCAAGAAAAAAAAAATCATACAACATAATAATAAATTCCTAGCTGAAAAATAGAAGCTGCAAGCAGGAAGTGATGCAACACAAGATTCAGAACCAAAGTATCTGAAGAGCAATATAAAAACCGTGGTTCTACTTATTCGTGGGCCAGAGAACACTGATCATATACATTTGTTTGATCATAAAGCAATTTCTTTGTACCTTCCAATTTCTGTATGGAATTCCGCATTGACTTCATTTCTTGCACTTGGACATCCAACATATTCATAAGCTCTCCAAAGTATCTCCTCTCTAAGACATAGGACAAAGTAAGGTGCTTTAGTCATCAAAGTGACGAAGGAAAAGAAAATAACAAACTGAAAAGTTATGAAGACTGACTGAAGTGCACGATGAATTAAGCCACAATAACTACTATACCTTCATTCTTAGAATTCATCATTTCTTGGCTAGCTTTTGCCACATCAGCTGCTGCAGCTGCAGCTGCTTTTGCAGCAACAGCTGCCTCCTCTGCTAAACTTGGCTTAGAATCTGTTTTCTTGACAGAGTCAACTTCTTCAGAGACAACCTTGCGAATCCAAGACTTCAATCTAGGAATAATAGCATTCTAAAACAGGGAAAGTGTTGTCAGTTATCATAAAACCAAAAGTATTCGTTAGACGTTTGGTAAAATCTAGGAATAATAGCATTCTAAAACAGGGAAAGTGTTGTCAGTTATCATAAAACCAAAAGTATTCGTTAGACGCTTGGTAAGGTTAGCCAAAAATGAAGTTAGGTAGAGGAAGCAACTGCAATGCACCACTTATTTTGGCACTAGAAGATGAAGGCTAGCATCCTGTCCATGAAATACTCACTAGATGGCCAGTGCAAGAGACCGATCAATTCTGTCTACCTTAATTATTACAGCTGTTCCAGCTCCTGAAGCAGCCAAAAATCCTACAGCAAGAACAGCATGAGACCAGTGGAAGCGATATCGTGAAGCCACAGGGGAAACAGCATTCGGCGGAGCAGCTGCTACAGGTTGCAGAGCTTGTACTGGGTATTGTGTCTGAATGCCTGGTGATGTCTTCTGTCCATCTGCTATGGTAAAGCATCATTAATCATTAGTCCTTTAATTCTGTCAAGAGGAAAGACTAAAGAAACTCTGGACAAATGTAAAGTCTCCGTTCGATATATTACCTTGATTTCCACCACTAGCCTGCACGGATGGAGATGGGTCCTGCAGTTTTACGAAAGTATGTCAAGTAATATATATATGACTACGTAAGAAGGGATAAATGATTTAAATCACAGCAAACAGGAATACGTTAACCATTCTGATAATTACAAAAGAAAAATTTGCTTACAGGCACACGCCGAAAGGCTTCATCTATCTCCTCCTTTGTTAGGCCCTTCTTCTCAAGGAAAGATCGTCTGTACATAACAGGAGAGCCTCTAACTCTCGGGTGCGAAAGGAATTTCACCGCATTCTGTACTTGTTCCTCTCGCATTGGTTCTGAGTTCACAAACACCGATGTTGGAGAATTTTGCTTAGGTGCCTCCACCTGGACATCTTGTTGATTCTCGGTTGCTGCCTGTGTAAGACCTGTTCTTGAAGCTAGTTTACCTTAGACATTTAACTTTGGTATGTAGCAATAAATTTATACCATTAAAAATACTCTAGAACAGGAAAACTCACACTACGCATGCTTATGACAACGTTCGATGTTCTAGACCCTCAAATCTACGAAGTTGACATTGCCAAATTCCAAGTGCAAATCAATAAGTAATGCCATATTCCAAAGATTGAGGTTTGACATTGGATTTAAGTCGATGATCTAAAACTTCCTTTCTCAATATTGATTTGCCTAGATTAGATATTGGTTATTGTTAACTCAACTCAACAGTTGCTCAATGAATCTTTTCAATCGGACTTATGAGACGGTTAGTTATTACAAATGATTAATTAAGGTAACATGAGTAAATGACTTCTATTATCAACTAATTCAATTTTGGGGCTGGAAACTCCAGTTCTTAGTCTCACAAGGATGAACCCGCTTTTCTTGTTATTGTTTTCTAATTCACTTTAAAATGTTTTTGTGAAGCCTCAAACTAGACACATCTCTACATGTCAAAACACCACCAAAAAAAAAAAAAAAAAAAAAGTAAAAAAACATACACTTGTTGGTAAATACAGCAAAGTAGAAAATTTGAGCTTACGTATGATTTTCTCACCAAAATCACAAAGCTTTCTGACCAGTTTATAACAGAAAGAAATCCAATAAGCTAACACGCCGTAAGTACATGTATATTATATATATATATATTTATATGTGTATACGTATATACATATGTATACTACAGAATACCAGCTTGGTTCGAGCTAATCCGCCAGAATATCTCTTGCAAAACCATATGTTCAAGAAAATTTAAGCAACACAAACTGTTATATAGTTCAATTTTCTAATCAATATGTCTGATTTCTCGAGCAAATTAAGGGAGGATGAAAATCCAATGGAGAAAGGAAAACAAAAATCAAAATTGAGCAGCAAAAAAAGTGGAAATTAGAAAGAACGAAGAGAAAAGTAGAAGAAGACCTGGTTTGGGTGGATTGCCGTCGGAAGGAGGAGCCTGGGACTGAGTCGCCATAGCTCGCTGAATCGCAAGAGCAGCGAGTTAACTGGAAGGAAGGGCAAAAGAAAATGAGAGCAAAAAATTAAAAACAAAAACAAAAATAAAAATAAAAATAAACAAATAAATAAGAAAAGTTAGTTACAGAGGATGATGATGAGTGAAATTGTGTGTCAGAGGATGGGTTTGCTCATCTCGAAGCAAATATTTAAGTTGACGCCAAAAGAAAACCGCCCTGGAATTGGATAAAAAACTGACTGCGTCTGCTTCTGCTTGTACTTGATTATTCTCTCCTTCTCCAATGAACCGGGCCGGGCCGGACTGAGTACGCCCGTACGAACACAACACTTTTAAAAAGTGGACATCGTCTATTATCAAATAGGTATAACTCGGCGTGTTTTTATTAGGTGGATCGTGTTTGACGTGATTTTTACTAACGAAGTATGTTAAAAGTACGATGTTAAGCCTCTGTCCCGGGTGCGGACACGAACATAACAAACGACACGAAAATGATACGATAATGTTACTTTTTTTATAATTTTATTTTGTAATTTTTAATTTTTAAATGTGAGTTATGGTTTAATATTTTTTAACTATCATGAGTTTTGATTTGGTTAGGTTTTTGATATCGTAATTTCTTTTTAATAATATATATTTCGTTTTTATTAAAAATCAATGTAATTTTGCTGGTTTCTCTGTTGTGTTTCTCTCTCTAAAGTTTGTTGTGGTTTGGGCCAACCAAGCAAAAACTGGCCGTTGGGAGTTTGGATGAGTAAGGGGAGACTGGCTCTTGACAAGTGTACCAATTTGGTTTGGGCTATTTCTGGCCCAATATTTTCTTTTGGGCCATAATAGACATTTTCAGCCCCTTTTTCTATTTGCACTAAGGAATTTGGATCAAGATTGTGAGGAGGCAGTAAATAGTGTGGCGTTTTCAAATGTCACGTTGCCTTGTGCATTAGTGGTTCATCATTGAAATCTTGAATTCGAGTGTGCTTGTATTAAATTGTATATTATTGAACTATATTAGGATATAGTAGGTTTATTTAAAATTTAGAGGTTCAATCCATAAATACGTGAAAATTCAATGTTTTTGAATTGTAATAGATCGGATTAAAGAACAAACAGATCAATACCGGGTTGAGATTTTTCCAATCCATGAACACCCCTAGCAAATAACACGGTTCAAGGGGTAATAAAAATATTTTGTCGAAGTTTTCGGGTTGAGAAATTAATGGCTGAATTTTGGTTGAAATGTATCACTCGTCCTTTTCTCCTCGGTTTTCCACTATCATCATCGTCATCAGCGAGAACCTTACATCTCAAGCAAAGTTCTCTCTCACCCCTCTCTCTCTTTCTTTTTGCAAAATCATGAAAATTTTAGGGACTAAATTGTCAAATATTTTAATAATTATTAACTACCATTTTGGCACATGATACTCTTTCTTGTGTAAAATACTCCAAGGAATTTTGATGATAGGCTCTTCAGAGGCGTTTTATTCACGGAATGACTAAAATATATATAGAGGGTGAAATATAGAAAAAGCAGCCAATAGTTGGACCATATCCTTAGCCGCCTGGTTCAGCTTCTTTCATTTCTTCAAATGCCATTTGCTTCTTTTAAGGTATGTACGTTAATTTGGTAACGAAAGTGACGTAGTATTTTTTTTTATGTATAAAATTAGAAAGACAGTTTATTAGTGCAAGCTTATCCACTCTTCCCTGATTGATTATACCAAAAATCTCGAGGCTTATCAATAAAATAAAAAAAGACATTTTGGAACACTACTTAAAAAAATTACTTAATTTCATACAAATCACCATTAATCTAATATTACACAGTATATTGACTGAACAAGACTTATATATATTAAGAATATCGAATATCGAATATCGAATCTGGAACATATTTAGAAAAGGAGAGAAAGAGGCAAATAGTAAATTTGGATACTCATAATTTATAATTATAGCATAATTTTTAAAGACTAGTAACAAATAGCAATTCATATTAATTTTACACAAAAATATGAAAATTACCCCTACAACTCCTCTCATCTTTCTCTCTTCTCTCTTGACTACAACTCTCTCTCTCTCTCCGACATCACCAGTATCAACAGTCGTTAGAGTATAATGTTATTTATCCTTAAGTCTGTTATACTAGAAAATCTAAGTATTTACTAGAAAATCAAAGGATTTACCCATAAAAATATACTATAATTTATCGTATTTAAAAACTTTGTTACAATTTTCAAAAATGCCTACAAAATATGTTGCATTCAATAATTTCTCTTTAAAAAGTAAAATATATCTTTATCACGACACCGATTCAATAGTACTAATTGAGGTGACGTAATTGTTGATTCTACGGTAGCTATAGATATACTAAGAACACTCCATGTTTACGTTCCCATTAATTTGTATCAAGTTTGCTAGTCTATATAAAACAAATGACTTCTAAAAAATGGCTACGTTTCTTGCATTTCTATATATATACACACACACACACACACACAAAATTTGATACAATAACGATCACTGCTCATATAAAGCAGAAATAATCTTGAGATTTGTCAACAAAATTAAACGATCTGATCAAATTTTACTCGAAAAGAAGATAGTGTTACAAATCATTATTGTTTGTCGCACAATACATTCATATAACAAGACTTTTAATCACCGAAAATCGAATATGCACGCATTATGAGAAAATTAGACGAAACCCTTGCCAATCACCCCTGTATCTTTAGCAAAACAATAATAATAATGACAATAAAACGTGGCCAATTATGGTAGAAGTGTCGTAATTGCTGATGTCATCGTAGATATAATTCTTATAATAACACATCACGTTTAATTAATTCCCACATGAATTGTTTTCTAGTCTATATACGCAGTCATATCAAACAAAACTTCCTCAATATATATATATATATATATATATATATATATATAGACAAACACACACATTTATTTCGTTGGTGAACAAGACTTCCACAATTTTGTATAATATGAAAAAACTATTGTTCATATATTATATTTAATTCTAATTTGAAAAAATTATCATCATCTAAAATTTGATCCCAAAACTCAATATATAACAATATCGAAAACAACTCACACATTTATTTAGAAACTATTTTCCTAATGTCAATGAATATATATCTTTATTTTAAATTTAGATAGAGAAATTCAAATTATGTATTTTTTGTTAAAGTTGCAAGTAATATCATCGTTAAATTATGCATACATCCATATATATATATATATATATATAATTTTAACAAATCATAAATTTAAACAAAAATTATAAAATAAAATAAAAATTTTGAAATACAACATGTGATTTATATCATGATAATTTTAACTTGACAAAGTTGACGACAAATGATTTAAAAGACGCTGATTGCATCTACACAAGCGTCCAATTCACTCGTACGTAATTATTTGTTTTTATATTTTTCTCTGTTTTTATTTGAGAATATATTTTTCATTTTTTTTGTGTTTTTTACTTTTGACCAAGTAATGCATACAGTCATTCCGTGTAAGAATGAGAGACGTGTCTGATTCTAAGACATGTGTCTTATGATTTTTATTTTTGTCAGGGACATGGATACGTGGATAGATAAACTTAAAATAAAAAAAAATTTAATAAACAGTTGAAATTTTATAAAATTAATAAAATGATATTTTTTTTAAAATAATCAATCATGAATTGATTATGATTAACGTAGTACGTATCTTTTATTGAGTGATTATAATTAATCACTAATTAATGATTATTTTCTTAAATAAAAAATTCTGATAATTTATTGAAATAAGTATTTGAAAATTGTCTCTTTACCTAATTTTTTTCTTTTTATTATTATCACTGATTTCTTGTTTTACAGGCCTGATTTAACGGCAAATTAAGAAGCATATAAAAAATATTAGGTTACTTTCCTTAATAGTTGACTTTTTAAAATAAAAGTTTAAATTTTAGTGTGATCTCAGAGCTCAAAGTGCTTTAAAAAAATAAAATAAAATAATTAAAAAAAAAAAGAACGAACGAACGAGAAGCATTTTAAAATAGCATTCTAGGATTGATAGCCAAAAAAGAGCTGTCAACTTGCAAGGAAAAAATTAAGAATAAAAAGAAACTAAGTTTCATATCATAAAAATATAAAAATTATAACATGCATATAAAATTATTAGGCCACTCTACTTAATAAATTAACTTTTTTAAAATGAAAACTCAATTTCTTGCAAACTCAAGTATAGTATGGTATCCAATTTAGTAAAGATATTATCACTCTATTTAATATGTTGATCTTTTAAGATAAAAAGTAATAGTCCCTTAGAACATCCCTGATGGAGTGCCAAATTGACATGCCAATTTCAAATTTTGACATTTGGATAAAATTTGAAAAAAAAAAAAAAAAAAAAACTCTTATAAAATGCTATCTTTGGTGCTCATTTTGATAAATGCTAAATTTGGTGAAAATTTTGATTGCCATGTCTCGATTTTTTTTGTTTAATCATTATCATACTGTCATTTTAAAATTTTTAAATATTAAAAGTTTATTTTAATGAATTCTAAAGCTTAATGGCAATGATAACGGGTGGATTAATTAACATTAAATATTGAAATAGAAAATAAGATGATATATCTTATATATGCTAATATCATTTTTTTAATACATAGTAGTATCGACATTTACATATATATATATATATATATATATATATTAAAATTGGTATCAGAATTCCCAAATTTAGCACATGGTTTGCACCGATGATTTCTTAAATTACACACTAAACTCAGAAGTCTACCAATAAAACAACTACGGCTATTGTAATTACCATACTGCCACTCGATTGAAACTAGTCTAATTAGTACTCAAAGTCATATATGTCATTGGAAATTTAGTAGCTGGCCAAAGTTATTCAAAAGTTGCACGTAGATACTTATATATATATGTTTATATATGTATGTATGTGTATTTATATAAATATATATATAGAAGAAGACGTGAAACTTGCTTTTCACGAGTTACGTCTTCAACCAGATCGAGCGGGGAAAACAAAAGACAAAACAGAAAACAGTACTGGGTGGTGTTTTTCTTGTGGAAATATTGACAATCACAAGTACAATGAACGAGAGTTTTCTCCTATAAATAGAAGAACTTCCCTCTGTGCAAAGATGTGCTTGTGCTTGTGTTTATCCCTCATTGCAGCAAATTGTCGTTAGTAAATTCATTTGAGATCATTCTCTTTGAGAAAGGTATTGTTTTACCTATATACATAGACATATGTGTATTTATATATCTATATACATAGATGGATATGTACATATCTAGATAGACATATATATTTACGCGCATATATGTGCGTTACATCGATGGATATATACATATATATAGATAGACATATATATTTGCCCTCATATATGTGCGTTTTAGTCTTAAACTATAGTTATAGTATGTGTATGTTTATATACACACATGTATGGGTAGTCCTAATACATGAATAAAGAACAAAAGGTAAAAAAGTTATAAATACCAGTTCATTTATCCATGTGTATTTCTGAATAAGAGTAAATGAAAATATGTTTTTTGCTTTAAAAATTTCGTAAATATATTATATTTTATCTGTTTTAATTTTTGTAAATATATTATTTACTATATATATACACCGGGATAAAGGAAACCGATTGTCAATTTTCCGATTGCAAAGTGTGTTACATTTTACTGAATAAAACTCCTGTTTCAGATAGACTTCTTCTTGAAATAGAATTCCTAGTTAACTCGTTGATAATTGACTCGGTGTAATTTAGCCACCGGGCCGTTCAAACACAAAAATCTCTTGATTCTCTTCCATACACCAAATCCTTTGTTTGTTTGCGTGTATATGTGTGTATATATATATGTAGACATTGTATATAAATAACAAACAGTTATACTCAATCTACAGCTTTTTTTTTTTTTTAAGTTATAAATTTGTCAGAAAGAAAATCCGAGAAATGGCCGAACAATTGAAATCCGAGGTGGTGACTAAGGACCTGAAGAAGCTAACAATCAGGTACAGTGCTAATTGCATGCATTCATGCGTAATCCTATCAAATCTAATAGCCCGTTTGCTTCACCGTTTTGATAATGTTTTAAAAAAATTTGACACTGTTTTCTCTATAAATATTTGAATTTACCTTTCAAATCAATCATCTAAATAGGGTTTTAGTATCTTTCATTCATTGGACTTTTTGGTCAAAAAAAAAAAAAAAAAAAAACCAATTTTAAATCCCTCAACCTAATTCTGGGATTCGATGTTGATCTCAAGCGTCCCTTACACCTCGTTTTAAATCCATTTTTCGAGCTTTTTTTTTTCTTTTTAGTTAGTATATGTATGGAATAAAATTGTGATATGGTATACATATATATAATAAAACGGTCTAAATTGCAGTGAGAAGGAAGGTCATGAAGAAACTGATCATTGTGCCAGCTTCGACCCGGTTGAGAGAATTATAAAGGGGTTTAATTATTTTCTGGAGAACAAATTCAAGTAAGATTATATTTTTATACGGCTATGATCTTCAATTAACACACACACACTTATACATATGGCTTTGTCTCTCTAATATTTTCAGACCATACTTCTCCTTTTGCGTTTGAATTACAAGTTGCAAATTGATTATATATACGTTAGTAACTAAGCATCATTAAAATGGCTATTAATTATAATTTTGAAGGTATTCACTAATATGAACTATCGACCTGTTTATTGACATCACAAGTCTTTGTGGCTGCATGAGCCTAGCGTCGCACCTAACGGGACTGAGCACCGCTAGTTTCGTGGGGCTCAGTCTTTGTGAGGTGCGATGCGAATTCCTAACTCTGTTCTATTTGTTATTTTTCTTGATTTTCTTTCTGGGGATGATTTTGTAGCAAATATCCGGATTGCTTTTCTCGACTTGCCGAAGGTCAACATCCAAAGGTACCATTTTTTAAACCTATATATATAGAAAAGACTATATAAATTAATATTAATAATGGGGTAATTGCTAATTAATTAAGTTTTTTTTTGGGTTAAATCTTCTATGATTAGTTTCTGGTTTTCGCCTGCTCGGATTCGAGAGTGAGCCCTTCCCATGTCATTAACTTCCAACCTGGGGAAGCCTTCATGGCCCGCAATATTGCCAACTTGGTTCCTTCTTTTAACAAGGTTTTAATTACTTTACTCAAATCAAACTTTAATCTATTTCTTAATCTCCATTAGTTGCTCTCGCATTTAGTCATCTGTTACAAAAACTGATCAAGTTTGTCATCTGCTTTGTAATTCACAGCTTCGATACTCGGGTGTCGGCGCAATCATCGAATATGCTGTAGGAGAACTTAAGGTTTTTTTCCAAAATTTTCTGTCGTGTTGTATCTTAATTATTTATCGATAGTGCATGTTTGTAAACGTTTGACACCGTCAAAATCTCATTGTGCAAAACTAATGATAAAAATCTAACGTCAAAAAATATTCCGTAACGTAGAATTCTCATTTTCCAACTGATCTTCATGGTTTTTTTTTTTTTTTTTCCTGAGAAAACCGCGGGTGTATTTTTCTGACTAACAAAAGTAAAATGGAACAGGTTGAGAATATTTTGGTAATCGGACACAGTCGCTGTGGAGGTATAGCGAGGCTCATGTCTCACCCTGAGGATTGTTCTGTTCCCTTGTAAGAACTTTTTTTTTTTTTTTGTTAACAAACAAAACTTGACTTTTTTACAATAATTAAGACAAATCACAGTCCTTGTAATTAATTGGCTATTATTTAGCTAGATGATAATTGGAGAAGGACTAATTGGACCGGAAAGGACGAGCATAAAGATTTGAAATGTGTTCATTTGGATTAAAAATGATTGGTTAAAAAAAAACGTGTTTAATTTTTCTAAATAAACCGAAAACAAAAACAAACATGATCTTGTAATTAAGACCTAATTAAATGACTGAAATAATTATTTGAATGGGATAATTTACAGCGACTTCATAGATGATTGGGTCCAAATCGCCTTACCTGCCAAGGCCAAGGTCAAAGCTGAGTACGGCCATTTGCCAATTGCCGAACAAGTTGAAATCTGTGCTCAGGTAATTATAAGCTATATTTAGTGGCAAATATGCCAAGTGCTTTTGAACATACACAGTGTCATTGTTTGAATAATATGTCCTTCAAAAACAGAAAGTAACATTGGTTGAAAGCTGAAACTAATTAATGACATATATGTATATTAGTGGCGTATATATATATATATGATAATTGTGACACAATATGTGGGTGGGTAAATAGTCTTTTTCAAAGAAGTTTCTTAATAAATAGCTAAAGTTTTACAAAAATTAGTTAAATGACTATTTGTTTTTAAAAAATGGTGAATCAGTCATTTAACTGTCATTTTCATAGATAAAAAAATTGGACCATTTATTTAAATAAAATTTTAAAAAATTAACTATTTACTCAATTTTTATTTAAAGAAAAAAACATTTTGGTGGAGAAAAATTGTTAGATGTCAATGTTGACATAAAAGGGTTAGAAAATTTTAATCGTTTAAAAGACGAGTATACAACGTAAACATGATTGTTACATCTGGTTTATTAAATAGTTTTTCCACTCAACCCATAGTTTTTAGATGGCCTAATTAATAAATTGCATTGCATTGTACTGCATAATAAAATAAAACACTACATAATAGAATACTATAACACAATTTGTAATTAGAACAAATAAATCAAAAAATAATTAAGCACACTAAACCTTTGTTTGGATCAAAAATTGATCGAAAACATTCAATTCAAATGGATTTTTTTTTTTTTACGAAATCCGCGTCATACTAGTCATTTTTCTCTATCTTAGAATTCAATTTTGATTCTCCATTCGCATCAGGTTTTTCTCGTTTGAGTTCCTACTCCAAACAGACACTAATTAACTACATTATTCGAATTCATTGACAAAATTAAAATTTTCAGGAAGCAGTGAATCTGTCACTGGTGAACCTACTGAGTTATCCGTACGTTCAAAGGGCAATAGCAGACAAAAAACTAGCACTGAGAGGGGCATACTATGATTTTGTCGTTGGATCTTTGAAGCTCTGGGAATTTCAGACCAAGATTTCTGATCCGATCATTATTCCCTGCGAGTAAATATTTTTGTACTGAATTTTATTCAGCACTAAAAAATTAAATAAAAGTTATTGTGAATTATATCACAATATATGTTGACTTCTGTGAGAATAAGGCCAATATAATTAAATAAAGCAGACAAAAAAAAAAAAAAAAGGCCCCTTGTCGTTTTGTACTTTAATTATTTGTCGTTTGTAAGCTATTAATGTGAAGAAAAAGAAAAGTCATGGTGAATAAATTTAAGTCTTATTGTTTGTTTGTTTCAATACAGTTTTCTTTTTCTTTTCTTTTTTTTTTTTTTTTAATTTAATCTGCAACTTCAGTTTGTGAAATAATTAAAACTGAAAACTAAATAAGAGATTTTTTTTTTTTTTTTAACTTTATGGTATTTAAGAATAAGCCAAGTTACTGATGCGTCAGCGATGAAATGTGGAGTAACAACAAAGAAAATCAAGCAAATAAAATATGAAGAAACGTCGACTAGGCCTATATGAATATATATATATATATATATATATGTATATACACACACACACATATTATTCGTAGAAAGAACAGAAGGAAAATAATAATGAAAGAGAATTGGACAGAAAAAGAATAATATTTCAAAGGTCTTCTTATCGGAGGATAGACATCATGTGAAAAAGTGTCTTGTGCTGTATGGTTGCGCTCATTTTATTAATGTCATC
Organism: Ficus microcarpa; assembly: GCA_025413485.1. Lineage (NCBI taxonomy): Eukaryota > Viridiplantae > Streptophyta > Magnoliopsida > Rosales > Moraceae > Ficus > Ficus microcarpa. The sequence goes on along the minus strand of JAINRI010000551.1, from coordinate 759,570 downwards.
CAATTTTTCTTTTAATTATTATTACGCTATAATCATTAAAACTAATCTGTCCTATAATAAAAGGATCACACCGCATAATTTCTTTTAATTATTGTTATGCTATAATCATTACCATAAAAACAATGTTCTCACACTATTAATAACATGTTCAAAATGGACCACAGCCCCAGTGGTGATTATTACCAAGAAAAGAAACTTTTCTGCTTCTTCTATATATAATTTGTTTCTTTGGAGTTATTGGCAACGACAGTGAACTAGCAGCTGGCTAGGAAGTTGTATTTTAGTAGAATCCATAGCAAAATATTTGGGCACATGTACACATTAAGACCTATTTCGAATTAAATTTCAAAAGTCCAACTGTTAATTTGGGGTAACGAAATACCAAATTATGGACCTCACAAACATAATGTCGCAATTATGTATAGGACATAACTTCAATATATATACATATACTCACACACACACGTAAAGGACATATATTTAGGTCTTGCTAACTATTATCACCCAAAGAGGGGACCTCAAAAAAGGAACCTTTTTTTTTTTTTTTTTGGTAGTATGGCCTTGTTTAGCTTCTAAAATGACTTTTTAAACTCTCATGTTGTATGAGAAATATTTTATTTGTATTAGTATTTGTAAACTTTGTTTAGTTAATACAATTCCCCTTTCCAACAAGGGGGAAAAAAAACATTAGTGTTTGTAAACTTTGTTTATAGTTAATATACTTTCCCTTTTCAACGAAGAATATATATATATATATATATATATATTTGAGACCACAAGAGAAACCCCATTATTATAGATATCCTATTTATATATTTTCCCTTCACACTTTGATTGCGATTATATTGATAAAATTAGACAACTATAACAAATATAGAGATAAATACGCTTTGGTTCAAAAGTTCAATGATTGTTTGGTACAATTCCAATGCAAGGGACCCTAGAAGTAGACCACGTAAAGAAACAATTAGATACTTATGAACACTAATACTTGGTTTGGAACTAAGATTATATTTTAAAAATTCCACATCTTTTTTTCTTCTAAAAAAGTCAACAAATATTTAATCAGTTTTTGAAAAGTCAATTAATTTCAATTTAAAAATTTTAATTCAAACTGGTATCCCAAACACATCCTAAAATGAAAGGAAAATAAGTAGAGAAAATTCAAGCCACAATTGGTTTAGATTGTAAGTAGTTCACTTTCTTCTTTTTCCCCAAGGTTTGGTCCGAAATAAAGACAACAACTTCGAAAATGTGTAACATTGATTCGTGATAGATGAATTTCTTGTACTATCTTTTTATAAAGTCATTATTATGAAAGATACACGTCGTGACACATCCTCTTCTTCTACATATTACATTTAGCTCCGATTCTCGTGAAAGATATAAGCCTTTGTCAAAGTAAATGATGTTTTGAGATGGTTGTGATTCTGAATTTTGGTACTAAGATAAGGCACCTTGAGAAAGGCATGGAATTAAGCTCCAGATAATTTACGTTCTACAAATATAAAAGTTCAACCTTTATTTTATGTCACTAAAAGAAAAAGAAAAAAAAAACAACTTGACATGAATAGCACCTCTGCAATAACCCTCCAAAAGCTTTGCAGCCTTTTTAGTTCTGATTGGCATGTCTACACTATTGTATGTATTAAATTTAATACTGAAAACAACAAAAAGATCAATTTCACCTCGAAGTAGGTGAACAACACAACGTGCACACTCTAATTCAAAAAAAAAAAAAAAAAAAAAATTACACACGCAACATGCACACGATACAAAACAGTTCATTTTGTACTTAGGCTGACATTTTAACTTAATATTAATTAAACTATATTTTTTTATCTTATTTTTTATTTTTTTTTAAAAATTACTAAAAATTATAAATAATTTTTAAAAAATCAATCATTTTAATTAAAAAATTTTATCTCTAATCGATCAAGCAAACGTAAGTGAAAATAGATAAAAATATATATATATATTTAAAACATTGGTACTATTTGTCAGTTTTTGTCTATGTACGGGAACCAAGTTTCGTGGTCTCTTCCTTTTTAACTAGTTAGAGAGTCCAACAACGTAGCTTTTCATGAAATCTACAACATGCAACCCAAATTTTAGGCCTCGTTTATTTCGCGAGTTCAAACTGAAAATTTTCATCTTAATTTTTGTTTTTTTCTGAAAAATTTTTTTGTCTTTTCTGAAAAAGTTTTTTGTTTTTTCTGAAAAGTCAACAAAAATTACTATTGAAACTTAAAATTTTCAACTCAAACTCATTCACCAAACGGACCCTCAGTTAATAAATAATGGAAAGAAATCATCTCAGTCGTTAATTATTTTCATTTTTATCTAATTAAGTTTTAACTTTATTTTCATTTTGTCTTTGAATTTTAAAAATTCTCCCTTATCTCTAAAATTTTAAATTGGTTCAACTTAATCCTTTTTACTATTAATTTTGGTTAAAATAGATTAAAAAAAGAAAGGTAATTAGTCTTACTAAACTCATTCAATTAGGATTTTTACTAAAAACAAACATAACAAAAAAAAAAAATCATGTGACTGCACTTGACTCTTTTTTTACATGAAATTTTAATTACGGAACTAAGTAAGACTAATTCAAAATTTAAGGAATAAAGTGAGAGTTTCTAAAATTTAAGAGGCAAAGTGAGAATGATCATATACTAGCTTTTTATTTGCACCTCCCATTTTGAGACAAAAAGTAAAACAATGTGTTACACAATCATTAAAAGTTGTTTACATAGATACCTAAATTGGAAATGTTGATTTGAAATACATTCATTTTTCCTTTTGTTAACATAAATGTCTAAAAGACTAATTCTAAAGACAATATTACCATTCATAAAGAATTGAGAATTAACAAATAAAGAAATTACAAAAGAGTAAACAAATTGATTTGTAACTGATTACATAAATAAATAGGTTTTTTCATAAAGAATTCATTAGTTTTTTTTATATGAAAAGTGTGACTATTTTAATTTCATCAATCTTTATCGTTAGTATTTTGTGTTATGCTTATTATTTGATCGAAACTATTATCTTTACGCCAAATATTTTATATTTATTATAATTATTTTGATGTTTATAACTAACTTAGTCTAATTAAAGGTAATTCACATTTATCAGCAAAAATATTCATAATCAAAGTCAAAAAACGAAAAAGGAAAATAAAAGAATATCTATAAAAATGAAATGATGTCAATTATAGTAAAAAAGTAGCATAGGTACTACATATATTTATTTTTTAAGAAATAGATACATATGTAATATTATATATATTTTTAAAAAAGATATATTTTAAAACATGACCCTAAAAACAGATTTTTTTTGTGTAATTATTCATTACATGCTCAAATCCCAATCAAATTCAAGAAAGTAATCTTCTAGAGGCTCCATTAGAAAAGAGATGCTATTAAGATCATAATTAATAATATTAGAAAACCAAAAACAACTCTCATCATGATAATCGATGTCACTCATCATCAGTGCACTTTGAGAGCCTTCTTTTGTCACTTTTTCCCCTTCTTCTTCTTCACCATTAGGACATTTGTTTGGCAACTCGGATAAGTTTGAACTTGATGGGGTTTCAATATTCTTCTCTAGCTCTCCTGAGATTGGTTCTGAATTCGTCCTTGTTTCTTTGCTCTTTCCCTTCTTCTTGATCCCGAGCTTCTTGCTCAAACGACTGTTCCAATGGTTTTCACCTGGTTGTCGGTTCTCCCCAGAACCCACCCGGCGATCAAAGACCGCCTAAAGACAATATAATTAATGTGAGAGCTACGTTCATTTTTTATCATTCTAATATTACTATAATCGGATCACTCAAAATGTCTCTTTTAACCATTTTATTAAAAATCGATCTGGGTTCATTTCATCATTCAAAAACTAAAACTGGGCACCATGAGATGCACTAGCTTTTTTCAAACCTTTAATATAATAAAATAGTGCTTATGCAGCCTGTTTGGTTTACATATCTTTCCTCTATATTTTAAACTGTATGAAGTGGTCCATTAAATAATGAATTTTTCAATTGTACCTAACACAATAAAGGGTCTCTGAAATATCTGCACCTCCACATTTTGAGACAAAACATGTATTATACAGTCATAAAAAAAAAAAAATCAAGAATATTACTATTACAAGCCCAAGTCCCAAAGAAAATCAAGAAAGTGATCTTCCAAGGGCTCCACTAGAAAAGAGCTGCTATTTAGATCATAATTATCATAATTAGAAAACAAGAAACAACTCTTATCATCATAATAATTAATATCACTCATCATCAGCTCTCCAATTGCACTTTGAGAGGCTTCTTTTGTCGCTTTTTCCCCTTCTTTTTCTCCATCAGGACATTTGTTTGGCAACTCGGAGAAGTTTGAACCTGATGGGGTTTCAATATTCTTCTCTAGCTCTCCTGATTTTGGTTCTGATTTCGTCCTTGTTTCTTTGCTCTTTCCCTTCTTCTTGATCTCGAGCTTCTTGCTCAAATGACTGTTCCAATGGTTCTTCACCTGGTTGTCAGTTCTCCCCGGAACCCGCCCGGCGATCAAAGACCACCTAATTAAGACAATATAATTAATGTGAGAGTTACGCTCATTTTCAACCGTAGTATTATTTTTATAATCAGACAAAGAAATACATAATACAATCCACTAAAAATGTCTCTCTTAACCACTCTATTTTAAAAAAATATTGATCATTCTTAAGAGTTACCATTTGCTTGATAACAATATCTTTCAAAATTAATAATCATAACTTTATCAGTAGCTGAAAGACTGTTACTCCCACTACAAACGTAGAGAAAATAGTCAGTAGTTAGAAAATTACTCGTTTCAAAAGGACAGAATAGAAAATGAACCAGGAAATCAACATTAAAGACAAAAGAGAAGAAGATGGGATGAAAAATGGCTCAAACTTTTAGATTGGTGATAAAACATGCGTGTTCAAGGAAGTTTTTGGACTCCTTATGTAACTCCGTGATTTTTTTTTTTTTTTTGATTATTCTCATCTATACTATCCTGAAACTTTAAGATATTTTAATATTATCGAAACTTTGAATTAGTCTTACTTAATCCTATATGTTAGAATTCCCGTTAAAAATAGGTAGGAAATCCTAACAAAACGAGACATGTTGAGTAAATTTCACAAAAAGAAAGAAAATAACCTGTTTCCAAGCAATTTATGGAGCCGAATAATGAGGTCATCTTCTTCCTCGGAGAATTCACCACGCTTCACACTGGGGCTTAGATAATTCAACCACCTTAGTCTGCAGCTTCTGCCACCCCTCTTAAGTCCTGAATATAAAAATAAAAAATAAAATAAAAATAAAGAACATGGTTAATGGTTCTACTTTCTCTACATACTAAACACACTTAAAAATAGAAAGAAAAAAGCCCGGAAATAACCACTAACCAGTCTCTCTAACAATGCGATTCCACTTCCCTTTTCCACGCACCGTTATGTAGTCGGTAAGAACCCTGTCCTCCTCAGCTGTCCACGGCCCTTTTTTGTTCTCATTTCCACCTTTCATTGTTGAAGATGGTTGGCTTAGAACTGGGTTATCTCTTGAAAGTACTTGCAACATACATATATATATATATAAACACACACACACACACACACACTAGTATGGATCACGTGCCTAAGGCACTTGTCCTCTCTATGTACTCGTTTTTTTTTTTTTTTTCCCTTTAATATTTAGTGCAAATTATTTAAAAAACAGAGAAAGATTTATTAAATTAACTATAACATTATTAAATTATGTTTAATATCTACCTTCAACTTCTTGTTTGGATAAAAAAGCCTTTTTAATAACAAATTTTATCATATTATATTAATTATCCATATTTTTAACTCAATCAGATTTTGATTCTTAGAAACTGTTAATAATTGACGAGGAGATCGACCTTTCTAGTTGAAAAATTGAAACAATAATATAATTACCTCTTTTATATAGATTAATTTACATCTTATCTGAAAATTTTGATTTCCAAAGACAAAAATTTTAAAAAAAATTTACTGAAAAACATTTAAAAATAAAAAATTTTTAAGAGAGAAAAAGAAAAAAAAAAATCATGATAGGAACTATTTAACCCTACTATTAGGTACCATTTTAGTAGTTAAATCAACTTTTCAATGGCTTGATATATGACTAGAAGTAATTATGTACATGCTACATTAAAAGTGTTGACATAGATACTTATAGATCAAACCACGTTAGAAAATCATTTGAACGACTAAAATAATAGTCTCTATCGTTAAAGTAAAGTAAAAGTAGAATTGCTATCATAAATTTTGCAATCAAAAAATAAATAAAGGACTAAGCAAGCAGATATTGATAACCCCAAAAAGTTGGAGTAACATAGGCTTCGAGTAAAATATTTTAATAAGCAACATCAAAAATAAAAGATTTATTAAAAACAAAAAAAAAAAAAAACAATCTATTTAGTTGAAGTACTTTTAGCCCCAAAAAAAAAAAAAAAACAATAACATAATTTGAATTCATAAAGGACAAAAATGGAAAATGTAATAGTTAAAGGTGAAAGAATGCAGAAGTAGAATATAGCAAAATTAAAAGCAAAAGGCACGAGTAATATGGGTGAAAGACTAAAAAAATGTAAATGTACTAATAATATAGTTTAATAAATATTGTGCATTGGTTTGTGAAAAACGTAATAGGCATTGGAGAATTAAAAGGAGTTTGAGGTGGGGATGAAAAAGGAAAAAAAAAAAAAAAAGTCATGTGGACTAAAAGTAACCATTAGATTAAAATTAAATAAAAAGAGAGCAAATTTGAACCATTAGATTACTTCAACCAAAAGATGGAGTGCAGAAGAATTTCTCCTTTCTATTCAAGTTAATAGATAATAGATTTGTGTGTGTATGATTACGCCCAAACGTGTACAAAACTAAGAGGTCAGTTGTAGCATAATTAAGACAATCGATCCCACCGGTAGGTGATTAAAACAAACAAGAAAATATTAGCAAAACAAAAACATTAGAGAAATAAGTAATCAAACAAAGAAAAGAAAGAAGTACTTTTGTGATTTAAGAACAAAAACAAGACAACGTAATTTTAAATAGAGAAAATTTAATAATTAAAAACGGTAAAACATCGAGAATCTCCTATATGCTTCATTCACTATTTGGATTTTGATTCATAAAATGACTCGATTAAAAGTTTCACATCCCAAATAATCAATCGAAAAATAAAGATTTGAAGAACTTATGAATAAAAATGTATTTGAGTAAATAAAATTCTTACGTTGGAAACTAACAAAGATTTTCTTATGAGAAATCTAAAAGCGACAACATACCTCAAAGCAATATTGCAGTCAAAGACTATTCATAAAATAATACTAACAATATATTATATCATGCAAAAATCACATAAAAAAAGCTTGACTAAATTTATATAAAAGTTGACAACACAATATATTAATATAAGAATGAAATATGATAGAAGAAAATTATTTTACTCAAATTAATAAAACTTACAAATCACTCGGAGAATCAAAACCCAAATAAGCTCACTACACATATAAGATTTTCTCTAACCTCACCGAAGAACTCTAGCCTAGCTTGCAAAGCATTCTCACAAAATTCTAAAGGGAAAATATGAGAATAAAAGTAAGACAAAATTAAGAGTATGTTTGGTTAGTTAGTTTAAGTTGAAATATTTTAGTTGTAATAGTAGATTTTTTTGAATTTTCAGAAAAGACAAAAGATTTTTTGAAAAAAAGACAAACTTTTTAGAAAAAAGACAAAAAAAAGTACAGTTTAAATTGGAATGAGATGAGGAGGCAAATAAAACCTTAGAGAAAAAGTATCTAAACTTAAATTAAAAATTCAACAATCCAGCACACTAGGCCAAAATAAAAAGAAAAATAAAATAAATAAATAAATAAAATGTTTCCAAAATAATCGGAATTTACAGTGGCATTATTTGGTAGAATGAAAACTGACATTGAAAGGAGAACTTCAATAGCTAGAAACGGTGGTTTTTAGCAAAGAATCCTAAGTATTGGGACACTTGTCGGGCATACATGGGCTGGAGGAAGTCAACGACCAACACAATGGACCACATAGCTGACGTGGCGCTCTCGGATTGGTAAACGGCTGCAAAAGAATTAAAAAGACCTGTGTCTGGGCCCCACGCGAAGAGAGAAGTGGCACCGGAAGTCGCTCCTGCATGCGCGTGTACTTGGACGCGCCCTCTGGTTTGGGTGTGCGCGAACGTGCGCGGGAATCTGGAGAGACAAGGGGACAGCTGGGCCCTGAGTCTGGCATGGCGTGCTGGCTCGACACGTGGAGACGTCTGGTGGGCTCGCGGCTTGCCTGCACAGCTTGCTTCATGGCTTGGGCTTGCAGATGGGCTTCTCTTTTTCGAGCCTTTCCTTTGATTTTGCTTTCAATCTTGGCCCAAATGTCTCATTTCCCTACAAAACAAATTAAAACTAAATATTTTCACACAAAAATATTTTAAATTAAATTTATGAGAAATATTTACTTAAAACTTAATTTATTTTACAATTATATATAACAAAGTTCATTTTTGTGCACTTATCAGTATATATGTATATATTATAGATAAACACACAAATAAAATATTAAAAAAATTATGTAAAAAAACAAGCATACAAGTTGAAACAAAATTTTTGTCTTTTCCTGCCTCTTCTCATTAAAAAAATTAATTTAAAAAAAAAAGCATGCAAGTTGGAACAAAAATTTATGTCCTTTCCTACCTCTTCTCTTATATATATATATATATATATATATATATTATAGTAAAGGCTTTTGTATCCGATGGTGGATAAATCCAATAGTTATAATATTTTATTTAAAAATCTATCATAATTAATTTATTTGTATGCAACTTTTTATTTAAAATCTTATTAACAAAAAAAAAAAAAAAAGAGCCCTTTTCATGATAGAAGACTTATGAAATTTTACGTGAAATGTCGTAAAAAGAACTCAAAGATGACATTTAGTTGAGAAATGTACTAATAAGCAAACTTTCACGACATAAAACTTACGGAGAAAAAACAAGACAGATGGCTTTGCATTGTACTTAAGGTTACTTTATAAATAATCGTAAAATTTTATAATCGAGTAAATAAGGACATTATAAAATGAAAGTCATTAATGTTGAATAATTCTTAAATAATTTTAATTCCATCTCTTTTTTAAAGACATCATAGATTCATTCATTTGAATATAAACTTACGATGTGTGCAATATAACGCAAATTCCTCCATTTTGACCAACATAACATAAATTTTAGTTTAATTTTGTGTCACATTGATCAATTGTTACTATTTAGTGTCATATTTGTGCAATAGTCTTTAAATTTATGTTATTCAAGTGTTTTCTCCAATTGATTGAGATGTTCTTTTATAAAATAAAATTAAAAAAAAAGAAAATTAAATTAAAAAAAGAAAATGAAAGAATCTACAACAAACTAAACTAGTGGTTGCAAATTAAAAAAAAAAAAAAAAAAAAAAGCAAAACAAAAAAAAAAAAACAAAACAAGTAGTTACAGGCATAGTCTAGCAGTAGTTGCATAATCAACTCCACTAAAAGATGTACAGTTCGAATTCCCCCCTATATTAAAAAAAAAAAAAAGCATAAAAGGTTTAAAAACGTGGTTGATATGAGTGGATATATAATAAAAATAGAAGTTTGTTTTTCCTTTGAATATTGAATGCATAATATTAATTTAAAAAAAAAAAAAAACTTTTGTGTTTTCTTGCTTATTAGGTTTTATGACCAAGCCGTTGAACACCGGTAATCAAAAAGTTTATTGATAATTAATTAAATCAGTACTATTATTAAATTTAGTCAACAACTCGTCTACTCTTTCAAAGAGATCATCCGATCTAGTGGCCTCCTGTCTCATCTTCCCACAATCACGATCTGAGCCTGAGACCAACATTGTTGGATGAACGCTGATCCACACCGCTAGATTAGCAATGTTTCCTTTTTCTTTTTCTTTTTCTTTTTCTTTTCAAATATATTGATTTTGTTCTACAAGAGGGATCGGAAATTCTAAATCATATTGTCTGAATTTTGTTGATAAGAATATGTAATTTATGTTTTTTTTTTTCCCCATAAAATATATGGTGATTAACATAGATTACTTTGACCCATACAATAGATCAGAGTCGAAACCATTAGTCTTTTTTCAACTTTTTGTTGCAAATTGTTTTGGTAATATGATGATTTTATATAAGGATTCTGATAATAAATCTGGTGAATTAGGTATGCTATTCTGTCATGTTACTTTCCAATGGTTGAACATTCTAGTGGATTACTGAAAATAATCTACTAAAATATTCTCCAATGGTCAAATATCTTGGTAAATTACGTTAATGTTATCATAGATTACCGAATGTAATATACTAGAATACTCTCTAGTGATTGGAGTCAGACACAACCAACCATTTTGTGTCGAAAATAAAGAATAATCGGGTAGATTACCGAAAGTAATCTACTAGAATACTATCTGACAATCGGAGGCAGGGATGACCAACCATCATTCTCTGGTTTATAGCTAAGTTTTTTTGGCTTATTAAGCCTCCGTTTAATTTGTTAGTTGGAAATGAAAATTTTAAGTTAGAATTAATTGACTTCTTAAAAACAAGTTATAATTTTTGTTAAATTTTCAGGAAAAAAAAATTTTTTTTTTTTGAGATGAAAAATTTTCATTTTCAATTGAAACATCAAATAAAAGCTAAGTTTTGTAACCGAACCGTTGAACAGTAGTCGTCGGAAAGTTTATTGTTCAAAAGTGCTAACCGCAACGACATCTAGGAACTTCGACCAAAAATAGTCGGTCATGTTTGGTCGATTTTGGTTGAATTTAAGTGTCTATTGTCCTCGTAATATGGCAGTTGAATAGCGGTAATCTACCAATTTATTACGATCTATTTTTGTTGTATTATGCTTAGTAGTGAGGCAGTTGAACACCAATCATGAAGTAGTTCAATAGTAATACTCTATGTTAAATTATGGAGCCTAATGAATACCCTATGAAAAAACGCCTTACTCAGAGTCTAGTATAATAAGAAGATTTTAGTATAATAAACAAAATATTCTAGTAGAATAAACAAAAATATTCTATTGCAAGATTCTGACGGCCGGCACCGATGGTCAGAGTCGGAGATATCCAACCATCTATGTTGAAGATAAAAAATATTTTAGTAAAATATCTAAAATATTCTACTAAAATACCCTTATTATTCTACTAGAATATTCCGGCAATCGGTGACTGGCACCGACAACTGGACCTGAAGATTTCCAACAATTCGTGTTGAAAAACAGAAAATATTCTACTAGAATATTCTAATGACCGACGCTAGTGCTGGCCCTGGTGACATCTAACCATCCATGTCGAAAATAGAAAATATTCTACTAGAATACTATGACAACCGACACCGGTAGTCAAAGCCTAAGATTTCTGACAATCCTTGTTGAAAACAGAAAATAATGTAGCAGAATAAGCAAAATATTCCACTAGAATGTTCTGATTACCGGCACCGATAACTAGAGTCAGAGACATATGACCATCCATGTTGAAAATAGAAAATATCGACTATTCACGTTAAAAACACGAAATATTTCTACAAAATTTCGACAATATAAACAAGTTGGTGTCTTGTAGATTTTTTTAATTAATAAGAATATTATGGGTAAAGTATATTGTGTTAACCATTGATCAGTATCCTTTAACCTTTGACTAGTTCTCTTGGGTGGCAAGTAAAGCATCCAGAAATCATATCAAAATATCAGAAGGTTTTGAAACAATGACATTTGCGACATTCCTGCTTATTTATCTAACTTATATTAGTATTAAAAGATACTGGGACAGAGAAAATTTATTTTATATCAATGTTGACATGTAAAGGTTACCAAAATATTAATCATTTGAAAGGTGGAAGTACAACGTTAACGTGATTGTCGCATCTAGTTTATTAAAGAGTTTCTCCACTCAAGTTATTCTTTTTAGATGTCGTATTAATATATTGCATTGCATTGTACTGCATAATAAAATACTTCAAACTATAATATTATAACACAATTTATAATTAGAACAAATAAATCAAAAAATAATTAAGCACAAAAAGCCCTTATTTAGAGCAAAAATTGATCAAAAAATTTCAATTCAAATTGATATTAATTATTATTCGTAATATTATTGTTATTATATTTATCATTATTGTTTACGAAACCTGCATCATACTAGTCATTTTTCTCCTTCTCAAAATATCAATTCAATTTTGATTCTCCATTAGCATTGGGTTTTTCTAGTTCGAATTCATACTCCAAACAGAAACTTATTAACTATGGATCTGTTTGATGAATAAGTTTGAGTTGAAAATTTTTGTTGACTTTTCAAAAAAGATAAAAAATTTTTCAAAAAAAGATAAAAATTGATATGAAAACTTTAAACTGAAATGTGAAACGAGGCCAAATTATTTGAATTAATTGAATATGTCACTCTGGTGAACCTACAGAGTTATATCTACGTTCAAGGGGCAATAGCAGACAAAAAACTGGCACTTAGAACTGCATACTATGATTTTGTCATTGGATCTTTGAAGCTCTGGGAATTTCAGACCAAGTTTTCTGACCCGATCATCTTTCCCTGCGAGTAATTATTGCATTGAATTTTATTCAGCCAAAAAAAAAAAAAAGTTATTGTGAATTTTATCACAATATATATTTGCCACTATAAGAATAAGGCCAATAATTAAATATAAAGCTGAAAAAGCCCCTTGTCGTTTTGTACTTTAACTATTTGTCGTTTGTAAGCTATTTATGTGAGGAAAAAGAAAATCCTTGGTGGATACAGAAAAGCATGCCTTGTTTGCTGGCTCTTGTTTGTTTGTTTCACTACTTTTTTTTTTTTTTTTTTTAAATCTGCAACTTCAGTTTGTGAAACATTAAAAAGTGAAAACTAAATGAGAAAAGGGTTTTTTTTTTTTTTTTTTCCTTTTATTTATTGTGTTATGATCATTAGCATAAAAAAGATGTTCTCACAGTATTGATAACATATTCAAAATGGACCACAACCCTAGTGGTGATTATTACCAATTAAAGAACTTTTCTGCTTCTCCTATTTAATTGTTTCTTTGAAGTATAAAATATTTAATTGTTTCTGCCTGGGAAATTGTATTTTAGTAAAATCCACAGCAAACTATTTGGGTACATGTAAGACTTTCGAATTAAAGTACTGTGAGAAATTAATGGACAAACATAAAAAAATTCATGAGCAAAAGATCAAAGTATAAATATTATTACCTCTCCAATATATATGTCCATAGTTATATGATTCAGTGATAAAGAAAATAAAAATGTTCTTTCCGGAACATAAAATTGACTTGTCGTTGACGTTGGCTGTCGTTTATTCAAACTACAGTTTCGCTATTTTATGTGTCTATGTTAGTAAATTCCTAACGACATGCTATGTACGTGTGAACTGTGAAGCTTTTCTCAACGTAAAAAAACGGCATGTACGTAGTTTATAATGTGTGTCGTTTTTATGAAAAACACGTATAGCTTTTGTTGTTGTCGTTTTGAATCGATGTGATTTTCTTCAACTGAGCAACGTGTTAATGTTCATGATGGAAACGACGACTCCCCCCCCCCCCCCTCTAAGGATAAAAAGGAGATGTTGTTGGTATATATGATGTGTCATTTATTTATTTTTTTTTTAAATTACAAAATTGTATGTAGTTTAAATTGTGTCCGTTGCCCAATCCTAACCAATGTGTTGCTTTCATGTGAAACGACATATTTGTGTTGAGCATGGACACGAAACGACATGTTGTTTTAATTAAAAACCAACAAGGACAAGGCCTTGGTTTTATGCCATCATTGCCCATCTTAGTTGTTAACCACTTTAAACTACGCACTTGATCCACACACAAAAAAAAAAAAAAAAAAAAAAAAAAAAAAAAAAAAAAAAAAACGCACACACACACACACACTTGATTTTAATAGAGTAAACGCATATTGCCGTAGAAGCTCGGTAAAACAAAATACTGTATTTTTCTTTATTTTTTATGTCAATTAGTTTGTTTTCGAAAAACAATATAATTCAAGAGCAAATTTAAATGAAGAATATATATATATATATATATATATAGAAATACTCTTTTATCATGACTTTGTGCTTGTGTGGGAAAATTATTTCAGGACTCATTCCCAAGTTTCCCCTCGTAGCTAGATTTCTCATATTTACAATTTTTGCGTCATTTCGGTATTGTTGTACGCTTCTTAAAGAATTTCTCTGGTTCTGTTTTTGTAGAAGCTAAAAGATAAAATTATCATAAAAATTGATTGTATTAGTACCAATCACTTTTAAAATTGTTTTTCCGTACAAGCTGCTCGTGAAAGTTGCTTTCTAATAATCGACAACAAGTTGTTTAACGTGGGCTGTTATTAAAAATTCTCTGATAATCACTTTTAATTAAGAGCCAAAAGAGATCTTATACTTTATGCTTATAATCTCAAAAATATTTTTGAGAAGGACTACCACTAGAGACATAATGATAAGTAAAAAATTCAAAAGTCCAATCATTGTTGATTTGTGGGAGCGCAATACTAAAAAAAGAAAATGGACCATAAAAACATAATGTCGCATTTTGTAAAGGCAAACTTAGGTCTTGATAACTATCATCACCCAAATAGGGGACCTCAAAAGAGGAAGCTTTCTGTAACATGGCCTTGTTCAGCCTGTAAAATTGCTTTTAAACTCTTATGTCGCATGAGAAATATTTTATATAGATTAGTGTCGTAAACTTTAGTTGAGTTTAATCCCATTCCTCTTTTCCCAAAAAAAAAAAAAAAAAAAAACATTTCATATATGACACCCATTATTATAGACATCGTATATATCTTTTCCCCACCACTCTTTGATTGAAATGATTGATAAAATTGTACGACAAGAGATAAAAACGTTTTGTTCAAAAGTTCAATGATTGTTTGGTACAATTCCAATGCTAGGGATCCGAGAGGTGGACCAAGTAAAGAATCAATTAAATACTTAGGGCTTGTTTGTTCCATCATCTCATTTCAACTCAAACTGTACTTTTTTTTATCTTTTTTTCAAAAAGTTTTTTATCTTTTCTGAAAATTTAAAAAAATTTACTATTACAACTAAAATATTTCAACTCAAACTAATGAACCAAACGGACCCTTAGGAAAAATATATTTAGTTTGGAACTCCGAATCCAACTTAAAAATTTTTAACTCATTTTTTACATTTTTTTTTAAAGGTCAACAAATTCTTTAATTAATTTTTAAAAAATTAACTAATTTTAATTTAAAATTTTCAATTCAAATCGGTATTTTAAACACATCCTAAAATGAAAGGAAAACAAGTACCAGAAAAATTCAGGTCACAACTGATTCTAATAACTAGTTGTCTTTTTTTTTCCCCTTTACAAATTACAATGGTTTAATCAGAAATAAAAACAATGGCTTTATAAATGTGTAACATTGATTGATATGTGATAGATGGATTTCTTGTATCATACTTTTCATAAAGTTCTTTGTTACATAAGAAAAATGTCGTGGCACACACTTTTCTTCTGATTATTCTATTTAAACCTAATCATTTGTCGTAATAAATGATGTGATGAGATGGTTGTCATTCTGAACCTCGAGAAAGGCATGGAATTAAGCTCAGAATAATTTACATTCTCCAAATAAAAAAGTTCAACCTTTTATTTATGCCACTACTAAAAAAAAAAAAAAAAGAAAACAAAAAACCAAAAACTTGACATAGCATCTCTGACATCTAAAGCTTTGCAGCCTTTTTAGTACCTGATTGGCATTTGAACACCATTGAGTAGCGTCTCCTAATGTGAAATTTCTAATAATCAAAACAACAGAAAGATATAAATATATATATATGCTTTTTTGTCCAACAAATAATATTTTATTTTTTATTTTATAATTATTAGTTGATTTACATATGATTTTTTATTTAGAATCTCATAACATATATTATTTAGTATTATTAATATAAATAGCGAGTATAATTGAGAAATATTACATTACAATTAATTGATTGTTACAATAATATATTAAGAAAAATTGCAAGCGCGAGTCATTTGTTAAGAATATTTGATAAGAGAGCTCCCGCATGTTTCATGGCCGACAGTAAATTTAATACTGAAAACAAAAAAGATTAATTTCATTACAAAGTTAGGTGAATAACACAGCATGCACACAATCGAAAGCAGTTCATTCACTAAATTAGAAACAAAAAGCACAATTAGTACTTTTTGTCTACCCTTTTTTTTTACTTGGGGTAAATTTTTTGTCTACTTGAAATTGGTCTCTTCCATTTTAACCAGTTAGAGGGTCTAATAAAGCTTTTCATCAAATCTACAGCATGCAACCCAGATTCCAGTTAACAAATGGAGGTTAATTATTTTCGGTTTTTTGGTAAATTAATTATTTTCATTTGCATCCCCTCAATTTTAGTTTCATTTTTGCTTTGTCTCTGGACGCTAAAAATTCTTACTTTACCTCTCAAACTTTAAATTTATCCCACTTAATCTTTTTACCAATAATTTTGGTCAAAAAGAAAAAAGAAAAAAAAATAAGTAATTAGTCTTACTAATTCTATTGTGTTCGGATTCTTTATTAAAAATAAATAAATAAACAAATCATGTGACTACACTTAACTCACTTTTTCTATTTTTAACTGAAATTTTAATACAAGGAGTTAAGTGAGAATAATTTGAAGTTTAAAAGACAAATTGAGAGTTTTTAAAATTTTAAAAATAAAGTGAGAATGATCATAAAGTTCAAAGACATAAATAACAATCGTCTTTAAAAAAATAATTAAAAAAAGTTATCAGCGGTCACTAGATAAAAACTGAAAAAAAAAAAAAAAAGAGACTAAAATCGGTTCATTTCATCATTCAAAAACTAAAACTGGGCACCATGAGATGCACTAGCTTTTTTTCAAAGCTTTAATATAATAAAATAGCGCTTATGCAGCCTGTTTGGTTTACATATCTTTCCTCTATCTTTTAAACTGTTTGAAGTGGTCCATTAAATATTGAATTTTTCACATTGTACCTAACACAATAAAGGGTCTCTGAAATATTTGCACCTCCACATTTTGAGACAAAACATGTATTATACAGTCATTAAGGAAAAAAAAAAAAAAAAATCCAAGAATATTACTATAAATTACAAGCCCAAGTCCCAGAGAAAATCAAGAAAGTGATCTTCTAGGGGCTCCACCAGAAAAGAGCTGCTATCTATATCATAATTATCATAATTAGAAAACAAGAAAGAACTCTCAGCATCATGATAATAATTAATCTCACTCATCATCAGCTCTCCAATTGCACTTTGAGAGGCTTCTTTTGTCACCTTTTCCCCTACTTTTTCTCCATCAGGACATTTGTTTGGCAACTCGGATAAGTTTGAACCTGATGGGGTTTCAATATTCTTCCCTAGCTCTCCTGAGATTGGTTCTGAATTCGTCATTGTTTCTTTGCTCTTTCCCTTCTTGATCCCGAGCTTCTTGCTCAAACGAGTGTTCCAATGGTTCTTCACCTGGTTGTCAGTTCTCCCCGGAACCCGCCCGGCGATCAAAGACCACCTAAAGACAATATAATTAATGTGAGAGCGACGTTCATTTTTTACCCTTCTAGTATTACTATAATCACATCACTCAAAATGTCCTTTTTTAATCATTTTATTAATTAAAAAATCGATCTGGGTGCTTAATCTACGTCAGATATCGGCCATTCTTGATAGTAACCATTAACAATCTTTCAAAAGTAGTAATCTATCATAATTCGTCAGCAAATGAAAGACAGTTACTGCCACGGCAAACGTAAAGAAAATAGTCAAGAGTTAGAAATATGTCCTTTCGAAAGGACAGACTATAAACAGTTGAATGAACAAGAAAATCATTAACACGAAAGACGACAGATACGGAGGAAGAAAAGTGGCTCAAACTTTTGGAAGTTTTGGACTCCTTACGTTGGTCGCAATTTTTTTTTCCAAGATTTTTCCCGTTCGTATCCCGAAATGGTAAGTTCATTCCTTCTTCATATTTTAAATTTAAATTAATCTCGCTTGATCCCTTAGGTTAGAATTTCTGTTTAAAATAGACGGGAAACCCTAACAAAACCAGACATGTTGACTAAATATAGCAAGAACGTGAAAGAAATAAACCTGTTTCCGAGGAGTTTATGGAGCCGAATAATGAGGTCATCTTCTTCCTCAGAGAAGTCCCCAAGCTTCACACTGGGGCTGAGATAATTGATCCACCTTAATCTGCAGCTTTTGCCACACCTCTTCAATCCTGAATATCATCGTTTCCCACCAAAAAAAAATAAAAAAAGGAAGAGTTTGGTTAATGTTTCTACTTTCTCTCTACAGACTAAATATTAAAAAAAAAAAAAAAAAAGGGAATTAACCACTAACCACTATCTCTAGCAATGCGATTCCACTTCCCTTTTCCATGCACCGTTATGTAGTCGGTCAGAACCCTGTCCTCCTCGGCTGTCCACAGCCCTTTTTTGTACTCATTTCCACCTTTCATCATTGTTGAAGATGATAAGCTTAGAGCTGGCTTATCTCTTGAAACTAATTACAATATTCATACATATATATATATATTTGTATATATATGTAGTGGCAGTCTATGCTCTATAATTGGTTCACAAAGAGATTAGTGGTGGTGGTGGAGGTAAAGTGAATATAGGAGCTGTGGGTGGTGGTTACGTATTTATATCAGTTGCACCTGCAATGCTATTGCTTACGTGTGTGTGTGTATAAGTTTGTATCCCGTGGTTCGATAGTTATAATAATTTATTTAAAAAATCTTTAATAATTAGTTGATTTATGTATAACATTTTATTTAAAATTTTATTATATGATATCGTTTAAATATTAATATTTTAAAATCATCTGATTATTACAATATTTTATTAAAGAAGTTACAAATATCATTTTATAAGCATATCGTTTTAGAAGTGCATAGTGCATGGGAAAAGGGAATTGATAATGAAATGAACGGTCATCATTTTGCTTGCATTTGGTTCGACGATTGAGATGAAATTTTTAAGTTGAAATTAATGGCTTTTCAAAAACTAGTTAAAATTTTTTATTGACTTTTCAGAAAAAGACAAAAAAGTGAAATGAAAAAATACAGTTTAATTAGACTAAAACTTATACTTCATTTAGCATATCAATGTAACTCCAATTAAACTATATTTTTTCATCTAATTTTTTTTTTTTTTCTGAAAAGTCAACAAAAATTATAACTAATTTTTGAAAAGTCAATCAACTCTAACTCAAAACTTTTATCTCCAATTAATGAACTAAACGTAAACTTAAATATCAAAGGAAGCCTTTATTAGAATAAGGAATGCAAAGTTTGGTATCACGCACAATAAAATTAGCTTTGTTGGCATGATCTTATTGCCAACCACACAGCTTTGTTGGCACGATCCTAATACAAACCACATAATTAAGGATGGCCCCACAGGGGTCTAGCAGCCAGACTCAATCTCTAGCACATGCTTTGAAAATAAAAAATAAAAAATAAAAAATAAAAAATAAAAAAAGAAAGAAAGAAAGAAAGCGCGACTTTTCTACTAGCTCAAAGACTCCACTCTGGTCTTTCGAAAGTCTACCATGTGAGCATGTTCAGCAAGAGTTTCTTAGAAGATTCAAAAGTAATTTCTAAAAATATTTAAATAATCTGTCAGAAGAATTTTTAATCTTTAAAATTACTTCCTATCAAAATTAAAAAACGTGATTTCTGATAAAAACTCTTTTAAGTAAACTTTAAAACTTATAATGAAATTTAAATTAATTATTATAAAGTTCATATTAACATTTATATTATTTATTTGAAAACTTTAAAGATCATCTTAATTTCAAAAGTTTTTTGGTTGCAAACATGTACTGACAAATCAAAGCTTTTACTTATCTTCTTTTATTGGGTACAAAGAAAAATAAACGCTCTGCCAAACGAGCTCTATATTACTTCACTTTATTTACTTTCTTCTTTTTAATTTGGTGTTGGAATTTGGAAGGGCTTGAAATTACCAAGCTTCTAGAAAAGTAGCATTCTGTAAAGTTCATCATGTTGATTTTGTGGTCCAAAATCTTTCAGTTGTAGTCTACTGCATGTATTTTTGTTGCCCTAATTACACGTAAATAGGGGAGCGGTTTTGAAAAGGAGATTTGACGGAAATACATTGAGTGTCGTTTTGAAAACAATGCAGTGGCTAAAAATAAACATCGACACTGTTACATTACGGCTGAACCACTCTAATTGTTAGTGCGCATCTTTATTTGGTTTTCTTGATCTTAATATTCTTGTAAATAAAGGGTTATGGTGTTTAATATTATTGCGGAACCAGTTTAGCATGATCAAAGAGTGAATAAATAAACATACTAAAGGACTTAACTCTATCATATCTAAAACAGTATTCCTGTCTATGGAACTGAAAATCTTGAAAATAATGCGACTACCACTAGATCCTTTTATTAAAAAATAAATAAATAAATAAATAAATAAAACCAACAGACAAAAGGAAGTCTCTAGCATGTTGCATGTTCTCGGTACAAGTTTACTTAATTAATGCAATGTCTTTTCTAATAACATCAAACCTACTGTTTGTTAAATTGTATAGATTAATTAATGTCCAATGTAGAGACAACGAGGGATCAAGGGTGGAGTCCCCAAAAATCTACACCATTGACGGTTGCGTTTTAAAGGATAGTTTGTGGAATTCACACTCGTAATTGTGGTTGTCCTAGTTTTTCATTGTAACTAAAGGACGTCGTCATTAAGGGATGACCATGAGAGAGGTTAGCGAAAAAAGCACAAAGAGTTTGAGAGAACAAATTTCTCTTGTAAACTTATTGATCATCATAGTAAATTACTGTAATAACCAATTACAAAGTCAAGAGTTTGTCAAGGGCAAGATTTTTAATTCTTTAAGGGCACTATATGTAATGTTCGATGTATGTAGTCTTATATATACATACCTAAATGAGAGGAAAAAAACAGGTTGAGGGGTTTTAATCCTCAAATCTTAATTGCATACGTCTCTGATAGTAGTTGAAAAAGTGTGTAATTTCACATTAATATATCACTATAGATTTTGTGTGTGCGTGTTGGTAATTTTTCTTCTGTGATTTTTATTGATTTCGGTTTTAATCACCTTTTTGTGTGAAATATCTATGCACCGATTAAGATGGTGTTTGGTTGTGTAGTCCAAGAAAATCAGCATGCGATGTGACTGTTTTATGCTCTAGGAGGTCAAAGGAAATAAGAAAAAACGACAATGAATGAAAAATTAATGCAAAAAAGCACTGACTAGCTAGAGGCATATTGTTCCTTTACAAGATCCATTGTGACATTATTAAGTAACATTCTTCATTCAAACCATGGTACATAAAATGTGACATGTAATTAAACAAAGTGACAAATTCCCAACTCAAAACATGTGAACTAGTGTTTCTCTAGCTGAAATGTGTTGTTTGGTCTCTCTCACTTTGGTACCTTTTATCACTTCTGTTTCCACAACTATTTTTTACAATTTTCCCTTTTGGGGATTTTTGGTTACCATTTGTACTTCTGGAAGTTTCTGCCTGACAATACCATATATAAGAAAGTAATATATCTAAGCATCAAATGGGTCAATACATGGCAATAGATTCTCTGCACTTGGAAGAGGGGTGAATACATGATGGCATTATCTGAGAGTTTTGTGGACCACATTTTTGAACCTCTATATATATATATATATAGTCAATTCAATAAAACAAGACAAAAATTTGACAGTTTGAAATTGTTTCCTCCAATCAAGAATTTTTATATTTTATTTTTTAATATTAAGGAGATTCACTGATATTGAGTACCATAACTAATAAAAAATGGGTCTCATATGTAAACCCCATTTTAATTCTGGTGCCGAAATTGGAAGAGATCTAGAAAAGGTATTCACAATTACTGTCCCACGACTTCCACTGGTTCTCAGGGTCTTTTTATCTGTCGTAAATATTACGTTTGGTTGAGAAGAAAAGTGAAGGGAAAAAAAATATTAGGTGGAAAGATTTTAAGAGAGAAAATAGAAAAGTAACTTATTTGGTATGAGAGGAAGTGAGAAAAGAGGGAAAAAAGAGCCTTGCCATATCTAATCTCTCCACAAATTAAGAGATTTAAACAGAGAAAAAGTTGTCAAACAATTGTATATATAATTACTTTTTGAAGCTTATTTAGATATTATAAATAAATAGGTGAACTCGTAATTATTCATAAACCATTTTTCTCCTTCCTTTTAATGCTACTATTATTTGGCACATAATTTGAATCCAACTTTCAACAAATATTTCAATTCAACTGAAAATTTTCATTGTGTAACAACATTGCTCATTTTTTCTCCCCGAAAACTGGCCTCGTTTGGCATTTAAACTCAAACTATACTTTTTCATCTCAGTTTTTGTCTTTTTCTGAAAAAAAAATTTGTTTTTTCTGAAAAGTAAACAGAAATTTTCAACTCAAACTTAAAATTTTCAACTTAAACTCATTTATGAAACAGAACCTACCAATTAAACAAAAATATAAACAAAAGAAAAGTTATTTTTATTTTCATTTCCATCGTTATCATATCTTATCTCTATCATTTTCCTCTCAATTCCATTTTCCCTCCCTCCAAACAAGTACTGTGATAGGGGCAAGACGTTTACGATCATTAATACTTTCACGTGGCAACAACGCAATCTTGTTCTTTGGGAAATGTGATATGAATAACTCTATTGCAAATCTTTTCAAGTTTTTACCAAGAAAGTGAAAAATCTTGAACTTTTCACAATAATTGGGCTAATGCTGCACATGATAATCAAGGCATCAAACCATGTCATAATGTTTTCACCAACATCACTTGTAGAAATTATACTCTTGTGGATGGCTTTTGTGGGTCCTCGTTACGGTATTTGTGTGTGAACTTAATTACTATAACTAAGTCTCGTTTGATACACTGACTTAAAATTAAAAAAAAAAATTTAAAGTAAGAATCAAAATGAATGAGAGTTTGAAAGAGACAGAGAGAGAGAGTGAGAGTGGTGCGGATGAATGGAAAAATAGAATTGGATTTGAAATGTATTAAACTTTTTGAATCCCGAATGCTATGCCAAACAAGTGTAGTGTTTTTTCACCCCTATGGTTTTGGTTGGTTCGGGTTTCAAAAGACGGGACCGAGCACCAAATCGAGTGATGGAGATTTGGTCAATTTTCCGACCAATGATGGTCGGTTTCCACATTTCAGAGGACGGTAACTAGAAAATTGAAGAGAAGTATCCATTAAATAGGCGGATCATGAGCAGTAACCAGACAATTTAAGAGCAACAAAATGACATTTAAGAACAGTAACTTAACAATTAAAGATATAGCAACTACTTTACTAAATTCAGCCTTGAAACATTTGCTTAATTTACTTTCGGCCTTGTCAAACTGTAAAATTACAATAATAATTGCTGCCAACGTGTCAATGTTAACAAAGAATGGCCTTAAATGGCACACATCATCTCTTCATGCTAGGTGAAGGAGAAACTACCGTGATGACATGATAAACCTGAATCTCGATCCACGGAATAATTTCTCCTACGTCATATGCCTCAAAAACTAAATTTCCTAGTGATAATAATAAAACATTAGTCCTACAGTTATGCATTTCCACAAGTTTAGGAATCTAATAAAAACTAATTTGACAAAATTCTCAAGTTTTTTGACAGGCGATGAAACGGTGAAGGTTGAACAGCAGAATTCATACTTAAGATTAAGTTTCAGTGTATCTCTGACCCCGAATGATGAAAATCTTCATCCGAATTCAGCAACTGTATCTATAAAGCATACAGTTCTTGATTTATCATGCTACAGGTTAACGAAATAACAGATTTTAGCTTCGGCATAAGTTGCGGGAAAGAAAAAAGGAAAGTTACCCAACAAAGAGAATATGAGTTGGAATTTAAATAAATTTTACTCACTTGATATATTCAAATTCTGAATAAGTTTCTCCACCATAATTCTTTGCTGTACCACGCTGAGAGACTCCGACCTCATAATTGCGTTAGCAACAATAATAACTGTAGATGGGGATTCCGCATTTACCTGTAATCCAATAAGGAAAAGGCACCAGAAAAAATTGATCCTAAAGCCATGGAGAAAGTTAATGAAAGAAAGACACTGCTATAGTATTATAGAAATGGGACTATGGGAGCTGCTTAATCCTGGTATCAGTCAAGACATTACCCAAACACGGCCATTTAAGCCAACTGCCACTTCAAAGGAAATCTTCTTTCCGAGGGCCTCAAGAATTGGACATGGTGGGGACCGAAGCAGCCTGATTACAAAATGAAAGACGACATATCAACATTGAAGAAAGAAAACCATAAAGCGATACTTAGAATTCCTCTCTGCATTACAAATAAGTATAGAAAGGCTTATTCTTGGTGGTAACAGCAAGGGAAGCTGCATCTCACATTCTTGAGAGGCCCGTCGAACACTCAAACATGTAACCATCTCTGAGAGGTCCAAATTCCGCTGCTTTTCCAGTAGCTAAATCACGACAAATATATAGCATAAATCAAGAAACAATCCATACCAATTTGGTAACCAAGAGAAACAGACATTTGCATACTAAAACCAACCATCAGTGCATGATAGCTCAGGATTCATGCCAGGATTTGCCTTCACGACCCGGACATAAAGCAATGTACCTACCTGCATTGTGACACTAAAGTCAACTTAAAGTTTTGAAATTAAGTTAAAGTAACAATATTTAGCCACATAATCTACTTGCATAAATTATTTTATCGTGTGCACACCTCAAACTTTGGTATGTTTCTCCTGGTTCCTCCTTCAAATGCAAGCACAGGGAGAAATGCCAATGCAGGTCCTTTAATGTCCACAAGAAAATTCTGGATCCAAAAAGGGTGAAACAAAATTTTGAGATTTTAAGAGTACATCAAAGTCGAATATACCACTCATCAATTAACACAGAGCGTGTTGCATGATTTGGTTAAGATTATTGCTAAAGTTTTTCTACCTCAAACTCAAATACCCAACAAATAGAAAGGTTATTAGCAGCAAGTCATTAGCACATAATCGTGCAAATTGTTCGTATACTGTCTATTTCATTCTCACTGTTTATAGTGGTGGGCTCTGAATATGGACAATATTAGCGTGATGAACAAGTGGGAAATTGATTGAATCCATCTTAAAGCAACTAACAAAGTCATACAAAGGCTATTACTAGTAATGAAGAACCAATAATAAAACAAACTCAAACGGTTCATATGACATGTTGTTCTTACGTCGGATCTGGAGTCCACCACAATTCCAAGTACAGAATCCTCCACACAAGGTACATACTGTACACAACAAATAAAACCGTTACCAACAAAATAAATAAATCAAAAGAGACTAAAGAAATATATTTTTTTGAACTAAACTTCATCTCTGAACTAATCTTCTCCAATATCAACTAAAACAAGAAAAACAGATTGTCGAGCATGTTGAGCCTAATTATTTCCCGAGTCAACAAGTGAGGTGTGTAAATCTTCTGTAAATTAACAGCTGAAAGTGGACATAGCCCTCAAGGAACCACTATAAACGTTGCGTGTGCTTAATCCGTAACACAGATCAGACTATACATAATGCACAGCGTTATCAATTTTGAACCCAAAGAACAAAGCCATATCCATTTAATCATCAGATTTTTAAGATTTTAACACTAAAATCAGTCATTTTGAAGAGCAATTAAAGAATGAAGCTCAAAATTCCAAACATTAGAATAGAAATTCGGAGAGATATTTCACTTCATACCATAATGAATCCAAGCACATCCCACTTACTATCCCAATTACTAGTATCACTATATATAACCGCACACTTGAAACATATGCGTTTACACACACACACACACACACACAAAACAAAACACTACAGAACAATCAAATAAAATATCAGAATAAATGGCGTGTTGATACCCTTTTCTGGGAGCTCTCGACCCAGTACTTATTAGGCTTAGACAACCTTAACTTCCCAGCTTTCGTCACAGATATAGAATCAGACTCCTGAAATTCCCCCCACCATCCCCACCCCAAAAAAAAAAAAAGTTACAGTGAAAATCAGTATGAGACATATATATACATATACATATATATATATATATATATAGAGAGAGAGAGAGAGAGACCTGACGAAGACCACCGCCAAGCTTGATTGTCTGGTTAGCCATGCTCGAGAGGTCAAGAACCACATCTCCAGGCACCTAAACACCCAAAGTTAGGGTTTTTTCTTATTTTCTTTGAACAATTACACATGTAAAAAAGGAAAAAGGAAAAGAAAAAAAAAATATTGTGATTTCTGTGAGAATTGAAGTGGAGAGAGAACTAGGAAGTGGAAGAATTGCTCACAACTGATTGATCGACGAAGCTCGCCGGAGAACCGGACTGGCTATCGGACATTGTTTTGTACGAAAAAAGCCTCTACGGAACTGTTTGGGCGGCAAGAAAGCGGCAGAAACGACTGTGGTGTGTTTGGTGAGGAAAGAAAAACACAGCGGGAAGAATGAGAGCGTGCGGAAGGTCATTATGGTCATTTCATAATTTTTTCTTTTTCTTTTTTAACATAAGATTAAAAAAGAAATTAATGTGATAATAACTCTCATAATATGTGTTTTCAAATTATTTCTTTTCTTTTCTTTTTTTTTGACACAAATTTCATGTATTTGTTGAAAAAAAGATATATCTAAATTTATAAAAAAAATTGAAGTTAATTATTCTAAAATTTCAAAAGAATTAAAAGTCAAAGCTTTTTTAATTGAAAAATTAAGGACATGTTTGGTGAATGAGTTTGAGTTAAAATTTTTTAATTTGAATAGTAATTTTTGTTGACTTTTTAAAAAATATAAAAAACTTCTTCAGAAAAAGACAAAAATTTGAGTTTAAACCTTAAGTTTAAATTTATTATCTAAACGGACCCTAAAGATACCATCTTTGAGAATGGTTATAGATATAATTTAATATGAATTCAGTATGCCCCTTTATTAAGAGTTCGAATCTTATTATTTCAAGTTCAAAAAAATAAAATAAAATAAGATTTCTTTCTCAAAGGGCTATAGTTTCTTTCACAAAAGATTTCCACATAGTTAATTTTGACTAAATCTAATATCAATATGAATTTTGTATGATTAGGAAAAAAAAAACTAGTGGTAAATTTTGTGTGAATGGAAATAGAAGCTATAACCTTTAAACACATACCATAAAAAATTTGACTGTAATTTTTTTTTGTAAATTAACCTAAATGTAGTGATGAGAAAAGTGTGTTTTTTAGTATCTATTGGGCACAACGAGGATACAAACGAGGAGGTTTCTTTTTTATTTTTTCTGGTGTTTTTTTTATTTTTTATTTTTAAGAAGGAAACTCTTTTTAATTTAACTCTTTAGCATCAAATTTCAAAAAAAAAAAAAATAGTTGTTTTAGTCCACCAAATTTTCTATAAATATATATATTATATATAAAAGGTGTGCCAGTTAATTTATACTTTATTTGATATTTAAGTTTATCTGTAATTAAAACGTATTTTTTTATTTCAATTTTTATTTTTTTCTGAAAAGTCAACAAAAATTATATTTAGTTTTTGAAAAATTAATTAATTCCAACTTAAAATTTCATCTCCAACTAATGTAACGAATGCATTTGCTCGTGTTATATTGCTTTTGGTTGAAAAGCTTATATGTAATTATAGATACAAAACAGGAGACAACTCTCTTCATAATCCGTATTATTTCTAATCATTTGATGCCAAAAAATTTTATCAATTCAACTAAAAGTGATACCTTTTTTATGGAAAAAGTTTGGACTAAAATTGTCTCTTTATTAATTGTGTTGTAAAATATAAAACAAAATAATTAGTAGTTTTCGTAGGGCCCATATCTTGTGCCATGTGTAACACATCGCTAGGATGCTTCAATAGAAAGCAGAGTATTGCATTCTCTTTGGTACTAACAATTAAATAGTATTATAATAATAAGATTATTTAACAAATTTTGATAAATATCTAATATTTCATAATTGTACCGTATTAAGGGGTTTTTTTTTTTTTTTTCCTGACCACATAATTCTCCAGAGAAAAACCGCTAGCTTGCTATTGGATTTGAGTAAATTGCTTGTTTGATCACTAACTTTTTACAAAGTTGTGATATGGTTTATAATTCTTTTTTATGGTTAAAATGACCGTAAGCTCTTTAAAATGATGTAATTTGATCCTTTTACTTAGAAAATAAAATCTATGGAATAAATCACGCATATGACATGTGTAAGTTGAATTGTGTGATTTTTTTTCTTAATCGCATGTAATTCATGTGACATTTGTATCAATTCTTAACGTTTGTCAATTAAGCCACCGTTAAATTCAGCATCTCCAACTCAAATTTTCTATATTAGTTTTTATCTTTTTCTAATTTGTATTTTTTCTGAAAAGATGACAAAAATTTTAACTAGTTTTTGAAAAGTTAATCAACTCTATCTTAAAAATTTTATGGTCAACCGGCGAACTAAACACACCCTAAAAAAAGATTATTTTACATCGTTTTAAAGAATTTACAGATCTTTTAGCTAAAAGAAAATGGTAACTAAATTGTAACTTAAAAAAAATTATATATATATATATATATCAGGACCAAACGAGCACTTTTCCCATTTTACATACATGATCATACCAACAAGCAGGGGCTAAAAAAAAAAAAAAAAAAAGGTGGGGGGCCCAGAGCGTTTCATTAAAATTTCTTCTAAGATCTTTGAGGATTTTTTCTCCCTTTCTTGCTGATATATAGAGGACAAGCGTGAAATGGAGGTCTTGTCATTGATTCAGATCTCTCCAACATTGTTTCCCACCGGCATTAAATCTCAGAAGTTGACAACACTCCAAAAATAATAATCTAATAATATTAAAAACAAAAAATCAGAGAGAATTTTGGCTCTTGTGGTGCTGAAGATTTCTCTCTACATTCAAGGACAAGTACAGACGGCAACTTTCCACCGAATTACAATCTTTCAATTATTGGTCATTCAATTATTGACCAGTGTCATGGATCTTGATCCATAATATACTTTAGAGTGTCCTTATTCAACCCGACGGTTGAATCGTGTTAAGAATAACCCGACTATCTCATCGAATCATATAACATGTTTCTACATTTTTAACATTCCTAATTCCATCACTTTCATTTTATCGTGTTTGGTATTGAAATCCCTGCCCAATCCATTTCCTCCACTTTTCTCGCGTACCAAACATTCATGCGTTCCTAAATCCTTCCAGCAATCTCCCACTCGTCTCCATCCTTCCACTTTTCTCTCCTACCAAACAGGCTCTCAAGTCTTATGACACAACGTCCTAACTAAGAGACATAATCAACACAATGATATTCATGTGCATACCATATAAGCAATCTTCCTGTTTACAACAGTATCAACAATCTATGATTTTTGAAAAGTTAAATTAAATACACAAATATTGGAAGTGCCAACCAAGTTGAGCACAATTACTTGGTGACACAATATATATATATATATATGCTTATAAATAAATTATACAATCAACACCCAGCCTTGGAGTTATTTCAACCACCCTCCTAAAGAGAATATTGAGCATCAACTAAAATTTCTTCGTTCTTTTGGTTTGTGTTTTTTTCTGTTTCTTCGTGTTCTGTTTTGTTTTTGGTGTCCCCTTTCCCAACCTTAAATATGTTACAAAATACAAGCATTTGTTCCTGAAAATCTTATCATCTGTCACACCTGGATGATGCCGTTGTTCGTTAAACCATGCGTGTTCGCATCAAGGAGTGTTTCGAGCGATCGGGCTTTTCTGTTCCGAACCTTGCCTGTTTCTTTCAGCAACTCAGCCAACCTTCTCTTCTCATCGTCCACGTCGGGATTTGCAGTCCCCAGTTTCTCCTCCCTCATGCCAACAACATATTCCAAGAGCTCAATTGCGTCATCCAACCTGAGTAAGAAATCAAACCGCACGAACAAAAACATAAATCACTGACTTGTGGAATTTCACAAGCAAGTATAAACGACCAACATGTGTGAGAAACATAACACAATGAAGGGAAAAATAAGAGAAAGATTTGAGTGCGCTTTACCTGCCAACTGCATCGTAGGTGCCAGCAAGATTGCTGTACACTCCTAAAGTATCGGGGTGATATGGCCCATACTCTTGTTCCAAAATACCTCTGGCTTCTTCAAACAGCTCTGCAGCCTCGTTTATAGCATAACGTTGCACACAAGCAAGCCCCATTTGGTTAAGAGCGATGCCAAAGAAGGCGGATTTCTTCTCCCCACTTGCACGGAGTTTCGAAATAGCATTCTTGAAAGAGTTGTATGATTCGGCATAGTTTCCCAACATATAGTGCATGACCCCCATCTGGGCTTCGATTCCAGCTATTGTGCTTTGCTGACCCGGTGCGTCCTTGTATATCTTCAATGCCTTCTCCAACAACTTGAGTGCCTGCTCAATCTCGTTCATTGATTCGTAGATAGCAGAAACATCGGTCAAGCCACTTGCTATCTCCTCTGCAGGAATCCCGGGCACAGGCTTCTCATAAATGCGAAGGGCATTCTCACAGTACGATTTTGATTCCCTTATTTTCCCCGTCCTGTTGTACAATTCAGCCAGTCTGACAAATACCGAGCCAACAGAAGGATGGTTCTCTCCTTTGGTGGTCTTGAACACGGTGAGTGCTTTCTGATAAGCAAAAATAGCCTCGTCATATCGCGACAGAGACAAGTATGTGTCTCCAATGCTGCAATCAACAGCAGCCACCTCAACTTCCTGGCCATTTGCCACCATCGCCATGCTGGCTAAAACGAGATGCTCAAGAGCAGCTTCGTGATCTCCCTTTGTTTCACAAATAAGACCCATGAGCCTCCTATCTGCTGCCTCTTCAAGAGAAGCAGGGGAGCCATTTTCTCTATGAATGTCGAGAGCCATCTGGCAGAGCTTCTCAGCCTCGTCAAATTGCAGCGCTTGAACATGAGCTTCAGCCAAGTACCTACAGGTCTCACCAACACTCTGGTCGGTTTCTCCCAAAACTTGCCTCTGGATTTCCAATCCAGTTGTGTAGGACGTTAGAGAATTCTCAAGCATTCCAAGCATCGCATAAGTATCACCCAACTGCATCTGACCGGCAAATTTAGCAAGGGCGTGCTCTTGTCCTTCCTCAATTGCAGGAATCTCAATCGAATGCTCAAGAACAGGAACCGCCTCGCTATACTGGCCTAAATTGCAGTATATTGCTGCTGTAACGTGTAAGCACATGACCAGTTCCAAACTGGGCTTCCCTTTTGCACATATTTCGAACGATTTTGCAGCTCGAAGAGCAAAGTCGAGGGCTTTATGGAGATTATCTCCAGAAGAAACCAACTGCCTCGCTTGCTTAAGCAAAAAGGGGGCAAGATCTGGATTATCCAATGCCGACTCATTCAGATCCTCGGTTCCATTCTGCAACTTTGACCCTCCAAAAGGCGAATTTCTTACTTTCTTCCCAAGGAGCTGTTTCCTCGGATTCTTGTCGCTTCGCCTGTCAATTGGAGGCTTCTCTGGAGTAGTTTTGCCCTTTGGTGACGTTTCAGTTTCCAACAGCACAGGAGAAGCTTTCTTCAAGTTCCCTGGAGAAACGGATTTCCCACTTGTGGATTGAGTTTTCTCCATCTTTCCTGATCTTTTACCTGCAGACGAACTTCCCCTCTTAGAGCCTGAATCACTACGAGAATCATCAGCCGCCTTCCCCATCACCTCTTCTTCCATTATCTCCACTTCCCTCATCTCTCCACCAACAAGATGGCGCAACTCCGAGTCAATCCTAGACTCTTCACCATCGGATCCATAGCTACGCCTCGAGGGCGACTGATCAGAACTCTGCATATCACACACATTCTCATAAAGCTGCTCAATTGAGGTGTCCACGACAACCCCATCACCATCCGGGAGACCAACACCTGCGCCCTGATGGCTCTTCGGGCTCGAATTACTCTTCGGGGACTTGTTTAAATCTGAATTTTCCTTGGGAGGTGGTGAGTTTCCATGTGAGTTTCCATTCATTGCATTCACCACCCCATCTTCACTTATTTCATCCACAACTATTCCAGGCATCTCTATCCACTCAGATTATCAAATTCGAAAAAAAATCGAATAATTTAACTGTAAAAATGGTTGAAACATAAAGCACATACAAATCAAAAACTTTGCAACAACACATCTAAATTAGAACAACATATATAACCTCTGAAACTTCAAAAGTAAAAAATCAACATTTGTCTTTACAGATTGAAGAAATGAACATCAAACAGAAAGCTAAAGCGGTGACAATATCAAATATTGCTTCTTCTTTTTTTCCTGGTTGAAAAATAAAATAAAATTAAACCTAAACTAAACTAAATTAAACTAAAAATAAACAATAATAAACAAAAGTCTTCTCATTGAGATCTTCACAGGCAATTAAACTTGCAATCCTATAGTTATGACGGCTATGACAAACTGAAACGAACCCAGATATAAAACGTATTTATATCTGTATACATGGTTATATATGTGTAAAAACACAACCCCATATCAAAAATCGCCAAATCAAAAGAAACCCATGAAAAATACGAAGACAAAAATGAGAGAGAATGTGCATTTGACCTCTCAAAGTGATCCAAAAGAAGAATAAACCGACAGGAAAAAATAAAAAAATAAACAATAAAAAATAAAAAATAAAAAGGAAGTGGGAAAACATACCTTAACAAGAAGATGTGAAAAGAAAAGTCGGAGGGGGACTTTTGTTCCCTGGGCATCATTCAAGCTGCATATTTATACCATTAAAATATATGTAACAAAAAAGGAACAAACAAAATAACAATCTGTGTTTTTTTTTTTTTTTTGGGTGGGTGTGGAATATTAGCTAGAAATGAAGGAGACAGGCAGGGAGGGATGAAAGATTATTAAGAAGAAAAAATCCACAAGGGGCAAAATGGTAAAATGGGATTAAAAATGGTGAATAAAATAAAAATCGCAGATTTGGAAAATGTCAAATGGGAATGGAGAAGAAGACTTCTCCCCCACCGGCTCTTGGCCTGCAACTGGCATTTTTTGTATTTTGTTTTCTAAGTTTTTATCGGGTATTTTAATTGAAACTCAAAATTTTCGTCTTAATTTTTATCTTTTTTTAAAAAAATTAATAAAAATTATAATTAATTTTTAAAAACTCAATCATCGACTAACGAATCAAACGAAGGTCGAAAGTTTTTTTTTTAGTACTTTCGTTTTCCACCAATAAAAAGTTGCCACATGGCACATGAAGTTGTTGTCTTACATGATATGACATATATACCCTTTGAAGAGCTAAAAATTGACTGGTGTGTTGTTTTCAATATTCTAATTATCTATTTATTTGGGGAAATTGTTAAAGTTTTTGTTAATTTTTGGGTGAGATTGTAGGTTCATGTGGACGAAAGGTCACACTCTTGAAGTTAACTTATTATCTTCTTCTAAGCTTAGTTGTGAAGTTGGTCAATGTGTTTGTAAAGATAAGTTTGGTCAATGTCATGTTTGCATTTGAGAGAATCCTAGAACCAAACCCAATGTAACACATTTTTTTCTGCAACTTGTATTTTACTTAATCATCTTCAACACAATAACTTTGGTTTAATTTTTATCAAATTTCGTTAAATCTTCGTACTATTTTTCTCATCTAATCTGAATTTAAGGTAAACTAAAGCTAGAAATAATACGATATCGATTTTTTTTTTTATACTCTATTTCAAGATTTAAAAAAGAAAAGAAAAGAAATTGGTTGTTCATATTTTGTGGAAGTTCTGTGAATATGTATATACATACATATAAGAAATATCTAATATCCGGTACTAGATATCATCCGGTATGCATAACTTTCTATTTAGAAATTTGTAATAATTAATTGATTTACATATAATTTTCTATTTAGAATTTTGTGACATAGTACCTTTTTATTTAAAACATTATCACATACTACTAATTAAAAAATATCATATTAGAATTACCTAATTAATACAATGTAGTACAAAAAAAATAGAGAAAGTGTCGATAACAATCCCTCCTTACATAATATATATGTATATGTATATGTGTATATATATATATATATATATATATTTGTGGAAGGGCAATGGTAACGAGGGTACTAGTACTACTCCTCCTCCAATATTTCCAACGGAGAATAGTGCATTTAATGTAACAGTGCACATCACATGAAGCAATTAAGGAGACTGTGTTTTCCACCCAAAGGGGAAAAATAAATAAATAAATAAGGAGACTGTATTTTCTGCTTGGCCTTATCCCTTGGTGGACTATTCAATTTAAAAATAAAAATAAAAAAAATTCCAAGGTTTCTTTATTGGTAGGAAAACCTCCAAAAACATGTTGAAATGATTGGCAAATTGATAATGACAACACACAACATAATTAATGAAAAATATGACTTCTAACCGTGTTTAAGATCTTCTCTAGCTTGTGAAAATAGGACCATTGCCCTCATCCCCATCTCTTCTTTATTGTTTAAAGAAAAAAAAATCTCGGAGTCTATTAATAGAAGAGAAATAACTTAATTAATTCAATTCGAAAAATATATCTAGTTTTACTCATAATTTTATAAATTTAACGTTGCATAATATGTTACTCGGATAGGATCTCTGACAGAGACTAATTGATGTTAAGCTTGTCTAAGGGTCCATTTAGTGAATGAGTTTGAGTTGAAAAAGTACAGTTTAAATTGAAAATTTTTGTTAACTTTTCAGAAAAGACAAAAATTTTTTCAGAAAAAGATAAAAACTGAGATAAAAAAATATAGTTTGAGTTAAATTATCAAATAAGGCCTAAGATATTCAAACATATATATACTTTTGTATAAAGTGCATATTTTGCAATAATTATAAGAAATTCCGATCTCTGTGTTGTTAAAGCAAGGCTGTGATGCAATCACATGCAAAAGTGAGTGAGTGACAGAAACTCAACGCCAAATTTTGAGTAGTTTTAAAAAGAAAATTTTTGACTGAATAGGAGAAATGAATATATATATATATATACATACATATAT
Source organism: Ficus microcarpa (assembly GCA_025413485.1). NCBI lineage: Eukaryota > Viridiplantae > Streptophyta > Magnoliopsida > Rosales > Moraceae > Ficus > Ficus microcarpa. The sequence continues at coordinate 724,383 of JAINRI010000551.1, read as the reverse complement.
ATATATAGAGAGAGAGAGAGAGAGAGATCATAAAGCAAGGTGGCTTTGGGAAGTTAAGTGGCCCATAACATCTTGAAAGGTCGACAATTGGGAGCCTATAAAGATTGCATAGCTTTTTGAATTATGATTATTGGGGTAAGTTGGAGTTTGCAATTCTCGAGGTTGGCGTGGTGTAATAATCAATTATATATATTGGGACTGAAAAATACATGTATTATCCCAAATTAAGAAAACTAATAATAATCTCCTCTAATTGGACTTAAGACAATTTAATTATGTTACAACTCCCTAAGATTGTTAGCTTTCACAAGAGGCAAACATACTAATAGGTAATGTTAAGATATTTGGGTTGGCACTTGAATTTGTTCATCTTACCATTTTTTTTTTAAATTCCTTTACGAAATGATTTTTTTTTTTGACATGATCGATAAAAATTGTATTTTTATCTTAAATTATTCTTTAATGGAATGATCTAAGTGCTTAGTTTAAAGAAAATTTACAACGTGATACAAAATTATTCCAATCATTTATTTGATCCTAAAATTAAATCTAATAATTAAAACATTAGATTTTTATCAGTAGTACTCCAATATGATGTCCTGGTAAGATTCTCTTTTTGTTTATATATCATGACCATCCTTAAAAATTATGGCAAAAAAAATAACTCTTAAAGGAAAAAAATTGCAGAGAGATCTTGTTACTCTTTGCACTTGATTGTCTCTCTGTTTCCCTGCAAAAACATTAATGGGGCATCAATTCAACGTGGTACCTTCTCTTACATTTATCATTGCTATGCCCCATATCATCATCATTCGTAAGGCTTTTGCTACATTCTTTTCCTTTTTGGGTAAATTATTTAATTAATCCCTCAAAAAAAATTTTTTCTAACTACACTATTTTTGAACTTTTAAACATTGTTACAATAATTTTTTATGTTAATTTTTAGATAGAATTTATTACTAATTTGATTAAAAGTGGTGCTAATTGGGGATTTCGTATAAAAATTAACAAAAATGACTACCATAACAATATTTTTAATAGTTTATGATCATTTCAGCTAAAAAAATAGGAAATGTCCCTAAACTATTAAAAAATATTGTCATAATAGTCATTTTTGTTAACTTTTAAATGGAGTCCATTAGTAATTTGATCAAAAAATAATACTAACTAACGAATTTGGTCTAAAAAATAACGTAAATAATTATTATAGTAATATTTTAATATTTTAGAGCCATTCCAGCTTCAAAAAAAAAAATTTCAAGGACCAAAGTTATATAAAATTAAAAGTTCAGGGACCAATCTAACAATTTACCCTTCTATTTTTTTCTTTTTTCTTTTTTTTTCTTGATTGCATGAACAACTCAAATTCTAGATAAAAATAATAATAATCGGAGCAGTATATTTTTTCAGTTTTTATATAATGTTATAATTTTTTTCTATATATTTAGAATCTTATAATTATTAATTGATTTACATATAATTTTTTATTTAAAATAATTTAACAGTATTATTTAATATTATCAATGTAAATAACATGTATCACTAAAAAAAATATTGTATTAAACTCAATTGTTTTCTTAAATAATATAAAAAAATTACAAATGTCATTTTATAAAAGTGCTGAGACAACCCTAATATGTTTTATTTGTGTACATTTGTATTAACCTAGGTAATGTCAATCCTTAAAACCAACCCAATTTCTCAATATTCAACTTTATTCTTGTTCGCGTGTGAAGGACCAAAAAATAAAAAATAAAAAATAAAACCTTTATTCTGGTTTTAGTACTAAAATATCATTCTGCAATATCCAGCGATTAAATATTAAAGATTGCTTGCTTAATAAGGGCAGTTGAATTGACCTGTATTGGCCAGCCAGCCAGCCAGCCTAAGAACCATACTGAAACCACAATAATTAGAAAGGTTAGAATAACAACAACTAAAACATAAAATAATAATAATAATAATAATAATACTAACACTAACAAAAAAAATAAAAATAAAATAAAATAAGAGGAGCTCATGTGAGGACTACGTTCATTACATTTATTCCATTTAACGAAAAACAAAAACAAAAAAACAAAAAAACAAGACAAGACAAAACAAAACATTTATAACATATTGGTTGGGTTGTTCACTTGTAGTACTTGTTTATTCATTTTTGTAAGTAAAAATTTAAATGAAATGATATTAGCTAAGCTAACCGGGAACCTACTTTTGCTTTCAAAAAGGAAAATAAATAAATAAATAAATAACCCACTTTTTACTTTACTTTTGGTCTTTTTTCTTTTTTGACAGGCTACTCGATTTCTTTTGTTTCCGTTTCTGGCTTCTTATGGGTGAGGCAGGTTCATGGCTTTGCCTTTTTCTTCAAATATAGGATTTAAAAAAAAAAAAAAAAAAGTTATGAATCGTGGTTCATTAGTTCAGACAAGAGTTGTAATTATATTCTTAATATAAACTGTAGCACTGCAAGCAGAAATTTCAATATATGAAAGTCTCGTGTTCTAAAAAATTAGGACCAATAAATTATTGATCATGATTATAAGATTTAAATCAGATGATACATATTATATAAGACTGGAAACTATAAAAGATTTTTTATAGACAATATGTTTAGACCCACTCACTAAGCGACAGATGTAAAGGTGCGTGGCTCAGCCTTTTCCTTCAAAGATAGGTTTAAAAAGTAGTCATGAATTATTAGTTCAAACAAGAGAGGTAATAATAATCTAAATAACTTGGGATGGATGTGCAAACATGATGACAGCACTATTACTAATAGAATTTTCATATGGAATAAGAGCATCCTGTTGTAGGGGTCACGAGATTATTAACCACGACTATAAAACTTAAATTAGACGGCACATATCATGTGATACTGAATACTATAAAATGACTTTTAATTTATACTTTTCCATCTACTCAACAAGTATCGTCTAATTTAAATCTTGCGGCTAGAAACAACCAATCACTCTTACGAGAGTACTCATATGGTAGAATTCCCCAACTTATAGGATGCCCTTTGTTTCTTCTTCTTCTTGTTCTTCTTTAGGCTCTATTTTAGTAGGCTAGCGTAAAGTCCACTAGTTTGAGCACCTTGTGAAAACTCAAAACGGATTCATATATATAGGCACGGCCAAGGGTTGTAATAACTAGACAGCTAGCTACAATGAGTTCCCTCTTGTTGTTGTTCTTGTTTTTTTTTTTTTTTTTTTTGATTTTTTTTTCCACCCCACTAAACAAAAGAAAATAATGGTCAAATTAAATCGTCATAGATCAAACCCCACTAAATCGTTGCAACAGAGAGTAGAAACCACTTGATTGAGTACTTCAAGTTCCAGAATCTCTGCCCCGAGTGGGAATCAACCCCGTCCAAACAGTTTCTGGCCACCCATGAAACTCTGATCATTCATGGCTAAGATTAAGATGGTATCTAATCGTCTTCGAATCTTTGAATTTTTTTTTTTCCTTGATTGATGAAAACATCATTCACAAGTGCTTTTGCAATTGTTCATCGTTCATAAATCTAAAAATTTCACCTCTGATTATGAAATATTAAAGTCCCTGACCGTCCCTTTTAATCATTACTTTGGTACCAAAGGCCAACACAATGGGACAAAAATCCTGTGGTGTTCTCTCATGCGAATGTATGCAGAGCATTGTATCATGCTCCGCTCACTGCCCGACCACCGAAGAGAATAGTACCCGACCACCGAAGAGAATAGTACGAGGATTTTCACAATCGGCTAATTAAAAAACCATTTCAGTCATAAATAAGAGAGAGATGTTTATGGAGTTGTGACTCTTCCTAATATGGATTCACATTATCTTTGCCTAAAAAAAAAAAGTAAAAATGAAAGAACAATCGGCTTTTCGAACACAAGAGAACTACAAAAATTTGGCAACCTTCCCTAGACAAGCCTTCCGCACCGCCCGTCATCTTTTTTGGGGAGAAGAAAGCATGGAGAATCTCTTGAGCAAAATGTATGTACTTAGTGTCCTCTGGGTTTCTTTGACTTCTTCAAGAACTTCCGATCCTTGATGCCAAAATATTTCTCAGTGTCTTCCTTCAGATAGTCATCACCATCATCCACCTTCCTCCTCTTCTTGCCAAAACCGCCGTCTTTGATTTTCTAAAGATATCAAATATTTTAGGCGCTAATTTTTTTGAAAACTCCACATGTGGAACAGATTTCATGATAAGATTTTCCAAATGCAAACTCTAGTACACAAACTAAAGATTATGTTAGTTACACATGTCATATTATTATTGGAGAGACAGGAATAGAGACACAAATAAAGGGGCATAAATTAAATCCTAGTCAAACCAAACCAAAATTAACATGAGAACCATTTAAAGGATTTCGGGGAGATATTGGCCAAATCAAAAACTACACACTAAAAAATATAATGAGGAAAGAGGTTCGAATATATATTCACAAAAACATGTTTTGCTGAGCATTTGGCATTCAGACCCTGCCCAAATCTCCATCCATTTTTGGCATCCCAGATGGTGTCTAACCAACCATATTATGCCATATCATTTTGAAAATTTGAAATGCTTAACTGATTTATGTGCTTTAACACACGAGTCGATTGAATAACGTGGCATATTGTGGTTGGTTAGACACAATTTAGGACACGAAAATTGGACAGGGATCCTTGGCACACATGAGTGGAACTTTAGTAACGTAAACATGAAGTGATTTATTACCCCGTGTGCTATTCTTTTCGCATCTGCTAGACGCTCCGACAGTAGCAAGACTTCCTGTTCTTCAACAGGATACTCAGATAATTTTTTATCTGAAAAATGCAAAATTTTATGAGTCAGTCACTGAAATATTTACTTTGATGCCTCAAGACACAAGAACAAAATTCATTTTCCTACCAATGAGCTTCTCAATCTGTAAATACCACTCCAATTCATACTGATTCACAAGGGAGATTGCAACCCCAGATCGACCAGCCCGAGCAGTTCTTCCCACCCGATGTATATAATCCTGTGGCCCACTCGTAGTTAGTATAGCAAAGTCACAAAAGAATGAATGACTATTAAAAAAAGTCATCACAAATCATCACACGAATATAATTGTTTTATTATTATTTAAAAGGAAAAAAATAGCCAAAATCTGCTGACGTAAAAATGTCAGTTGAAACAAACTAGGAGGTTCGGAATATGATAAACACGAAAAAGTGAGAAGATGAAAAACTTCACCTATTGTGATAAACATTATGATCATGAAACAATTCCACAAGAAAGCTTGGATACAAAAATTTCACTTGTTATCGATTTGGTTGTTTATTACATAGACATGAATTGGTGAACAACTAATTTGCACTTCGTAAGAATTTCCTATCAGGTACAGGATATCTTAGCAATAACTAAACTGTCGTCAATTTCTCAATTTTAAATTCGACAAAAAAATGAACAAAATCGAGTTATGAGAGAGAAGAAAAAAGAGAGGGGAGTGCTTCGATAAATTTAGATTTAAATAGACAAGCCTGATGCATTTTACAGTACATTCCACTTCCAGAAATGCACTTGGAGAGCAAATGGCACTGACCTTGGAGTTCGTGGGGATATCATAATTAATGACCATATCTACGGATGGGATATCCAGTCCCCTACTTGCCACATCAGTGCACACAAGTATATTGTATTGTCCAGACTTGAATAAGTTCAAAGCTCCAACTCTTCTTGGCTGACAAAAAAAGTTCCAATAAAAAGTTTCAGAATTTCTAAAGCAATATAAAAGGACAAATATTGAAAACCAAAGCTTATTCAAACTAATAGAGCTACGCTATCACTGCTATGGTGTATAAATGTATACCTGGCTCATGTGACCGCTAATTGGGACAGCCTTAAAGCCAAGATTTGAAAGAACCAAAGCCAGAAAACGGGTAGCATCGCATGTACGAGTGAATACCATCGATGTAGAATCAGGACGTGCAGTAAGAATATACACTAGATAGCAATCCTGCAGCAGAGGGATTGTTAGCATGTAGCTTTGTGGACGTCAGATAAATTAAGCTTTGGAGGCATATTTCAATAGGAAGTCCAGTCGTTCCCATAAATTTACAAAGTGGTGTAGCACCAAGTTAAGGACATACCTTATGTTTAGCAGGCACAAAGCGGTATTGCTGTTTTAGTGTGTCAACAGTTGAATACTTGGATGCTGCTTCAATCTGAGGGGAAGGAAAAAAAATAAAAATAAAAACCTGACCGCCATTACAAATCAGGTCAAACATTACAGAGATGAAATTTGATGCAGAAGTATCATTTTTGCACCTTTACAGGATTCCTTAGAGAAGCCCTTTGGAGCTTCCGGACCTGAATTACAACCAGAAAAACTTGGTCAATTCTATAAACATTTTGACAGCATAAGTTCAGAAATGCATAGCTCCTGTTTTAGATATAGAACGCAAGAGTGAACATTAGGAAGATATTTCATGTTTAAAAGCAGATGAAACACATTCTTAATAAATTACTACTAACAGACAACTCCACAGACCCTTTCCGACGACCAAAAATGTTCAAAAAAATAACCATCGAGTAATGTGAAGCATTAAAGCTATATATAGGTCTGCTTGGGAAGAACGTAGAAAAGAGGAGAGAAAAAAAGAGCAAGTTAAAAAAAAAAAAAAAAAGGGATATAAGAAAGAACAGGGCATTCATTTAAACCCTGAAAAGGTCACCCATGTTTCAGGAAGCTGATAACAGAATCCATGAGAGAACTAGAAAGTACATACTACACAAATTTCTGATCTGATAATATGATAATAGAAAGATAATCCACAAATAAAAAACTTGAATACTGCACTGAGAAAAGATATCATAGGGAGTGAAATTATGGTACACGTGATTGCAACATTTCAATATGCAGTACCTTCTTGGTCATAGTAGCAGAAAATAAATATGTTTTTCGATCACGAGGGACAGCAGCCAGAATTTCTTTAAGTTCTTTCTCAAATTCCTCGTTTAGCAACCTGTCTGCCTCATCTAGAACCTGCTCAAAATCGATAACAACTATATAATGAATGGGAAAAGAAAGGAATAAGATAAACACATGACTAGCAACAGCAGCACCCATATGGGCGGCAGTACCAATTATCCTATATGGATGCCCACGTAGGCACCATGTTCTGATGTTATAAAAATTAAAAAATAGAAAAAATAACATCCATAATTAAATAAACAAACCAATTTTTTAAACAGCAAGGATATAATAATCGCATAGATGAAATATGCAATGATAATAAATCATACCAGATACTTTAACTTGGTTAGAGAAAAACCCCTTGTGCTGTGCAAGTGATCCATTAGGCGTCCAGGTGTACAAACCTAAAAACAAAATAAGAGGAAGTAAAATTAAGAGAACGATGGTTAATGAAAATCATCACGGAGACAACAAAGAACTACAACCAAATCTATTTAAAATAGGAAAGATGAGGTGATAAATGATAGATAACCCAAAGAAAAAGTCAAGATAGCCAAACGAAACACTCCTACCGTACCATGAGTCAAACATCAAAAAAATTATCACTAAAGACCTTATGATATCTTTCTTTCCTTGAATAAAAACGTTAAGTTATCATTTGACTAGTTTCCATGTTCTTAAAGAACAGTTAAACCATTTAAACAATTATCCTTGAAGGACGGATAGTCATTATTCATATATTAATCTAGAACGGTGTAATATCATCATTTTTGCTTCATCAACAACAACGCTTAATCAAAAAGAAAGGACCAACAAAAAGCAAAACATCTACTAAGCAATAATGCAGACTACTGTAATATTTAGGACTTCACCGAGTTTATACAATCATTCTGAAGTCCGACACAAGCAATAAAGCAATAGTTACATGTTCAACACAAGTCAAAAATTTTAAATCCTACTTAAATGGTTAAGGAAATCTAGAGTCATCTTTTTAGTTAAACTGAAAACTTACAAGGATGTGCGGCTGCTTTCCAATATTATCAGCCTGTTGCTTCACATCCACCCCTCCAACAAGCTACAGAAGATTAGAGAAAGATACTAAGCAACAAGCTCAAGAATAAATAAACAAGAACCTTCCACATAACCGCCTCAAAAACGTCGCATCAGATGCTTTAACAATGAGATGGAGAAAAGGTTGTTCTTCGTAGAAAAAAGTAATGACCTACACTACATGTGTGACCTTTCCTTAATGAAATTCATTTTACAGTATGGGGTATCTCCCACTTATTAAAGAGAAATGAAAACACCACTCAGTTGGAAACCTGGGAGCTCCTACCCAAAGCCCTCCTCTACCATCAGCGCTAGCCCCAACATGGGAATCCAATCATCAATCTTAGATATAGTGAACCCATTGTAATGCCTAAGATGCAGTAGGTCATCTATCAAGGAAACTACCATGTAGAAAATACTTACCACTAAACATTTAACGCCAATTTCAGATCCTAAAGCTGAAAACTGCTCACCAATCTGAAGTGCAAGCTCCCTGGAGTAAGAGCAAAAAATGAAAGAGTAGAAAATAGAAACAGAACTGCAGATAAACCATTAACCTTTCACGACAACAAAACTAACCTTGTTGGAGACAACACACAAGCAAAGACTGATTGAGGAGAATCTAAAAGGGCTTGCAATATGGGAAGAGCAAAAGCCCCTGTTTTACCCGAGCCCGTCTGCGCAAGTCCGATCAGGTCCCTACCTACAACATCAATTTAACTTAATACAGACTAAATTAAGCCCCCAATATGATCAAAATTAGAACACAATTAAGCCCCATATGGATCATAGGTTCAAACCCATAATTCAAACTTTTTCTACAATGCTTTCTCTCACAAAAATTTGAATTTTCTGTTCAAACCTATGAACCAAACTGGCCATTAATGGATTGCAAACTGGAAAACACCCAACAAAAGATTTCTCTATAAGGTCAAACTTTTCGCTTCACCACACTAGTTTTGCAAATAAACCATGCCTTTCATCCAAAAAAACGAACAATTCGAATAAATATTAAGGGGAAAAAAAAAAACATGGGCTCGTTCAGAATCATAAAGTGAGAACAATCCAAATGCGGATTACCGAAAAACACCAAAACACACAAACAATCAGTCATGGTTGTCTATAAAATCAAAATCAAATAAAATCTAGATTGCGAGAGCAAAGCAAACCATCAAGTGCATGAGGAATGGCTTCGGCCTGTATTTTGGAGGCCTTTTTCCAACCCAATTTATCACAAGCCACGGCCAGTTCTTCACGTATCCCCAACTCTCTAAACGTCTTCCCTTCCTCCTGTCCCTCCTCCATTCTCACCTCCTTAATCTGCCAAACATATGTACAATAAATATGGTCACATATACATATATATATATATATATATTTATATGAACAGAAAAACACCAACCCAGTATCAAATTTAGGATCTTTCTAACCAGAAAACATGAATTACTTGTATTGGCCAATATAGAACCCAATAACATGAATCGGGGGAAAAAAAAGCCTTAAATTATTTATCATTTTTATGAAATACATGAGAAGGTATTAGGGTTTGGAGAAAAATCTGCCTGCGAGAATCGAGAAGAACTCTGGGACGCGACGAACGGGATTCGCCGGAGTCGGTGGCGGCGGGTGAAACACAATGACACTCTGCTCCACACACGCTTTCCTTTGGGGTTTTGGCTTGGCCGTTTTTGGGTTTTATATTTTCCCTTTTTTTTTTTTTTTTTTTACCCTTTTTGATTATTCTCGCACCAATTTTTAGGTAATTCAATTTTGAAACCTCCTGGCTACACTACTTTAAAAAAATCTTTTAATTTATCCATTTGATCCCTTTCATAAATATTTCCTTAAAATAGACTTAAAAAATAAGAATATTAGAGTGCGTTTGGTTGGTCATCTCAATCCAACTCTAGCCGTACTTTTTTTTATCTTTTTCTCAAAAAAATTTTTGTCTTTTTTAAAAATTCAAAAAAATTTACTATTACAACTAAAATATTTCAACTCAAATTAACCAACCAAACAAACCCTTAGTCTCGTTTAACTACTTTAGTTTAGATTTTTGTTAAAACAAAAAAGTTAAAAAAAAAAAAGAGAGAGAGAGAGTTATGTACCTAAGTTTTACTCAAATTTTTTGTCCTTTTAACCGAAATTATAATATATTAGGTTAAGTGAAACAAATTCAAAATTAAAACGGTGAAGTAAGAATTTTTAAGGTTTATAAATTGATAGTAACCTTAATGTTGGGGAGCATAAATAAAAATAATTTGTTTATTTAAGTTATTCTCGTTAATATCTTAAACTTTATACTTATTCTCACTTGTCTCATAATCTTTATCTCATGTAAAGAGTCCAAACTTTATATTCATCTCATTTAATTTCGTCCATTAGAATTTCTATTAGGAATAAACAAAATATACCATGACAAACAGATTAACCATAGAACTAATTAAGGGGAAAAAAGTACATTTTATCAGTTTACTTTAATTGTCATAGAGAAATTAATTCGTTCAAATTGTTGTTGATAACTAACGTGGTGATTCCATTATTACACACTTAAAAAAATAAAAGGACTTTGTGATATAGATATAATTTAGCGGCAATTCTATAGAGTTGAGAGTTTGGTTTCCTGTATTCCAAATAAAATTTGAAAAAAAAAATGTAAGGCCCTTGGACTCTATGAACCAAGAAAATAATATTTATTGGGAGAAAAATATTAAGAAAATGAATATGTATATGTAAGGAAATAAATAAACACCCAAAATAAAATAAACACCCCACTAATTATTTTAAATTTCAAATTCTTCTCGTTTTAACTTTTATATTGCAAGTTCTGTTAAATTTGAATGAAATTTTACCTGAAAAGAAATTAATCATATATCTAATGATAATTTTCAATAGGGATTAACTATTTTGCCTTTGAGGAGGAAAAAAAAAGGACATTTATTTTGATACATTCTTTTTTTTAATTCATAAAGGTGGAGCATTTGAACTTTAAATTTTGTGACCCAATTATGTTTTTTTTTTTTTTTTAAATTTGATTTATACTATTTTTACAACCATATTAAAAAAATAAGAAGAAGAATTTCTATGATAGGAATTAGTTTTCCCAACTATCCGTGATAATTGTATTTTTTGTCATTAAAAAAATTAAAAGAAAGGAAAATTTAAAAAAATGAAAAATAAAAATAAAAACTAAGTATCCGTGATAATTGTGTTTTAATCATTTAAAAAATGAAATAAAAAATAAAAATTTGACAGCTGTGGGATTTGAACCCACGCCCTTTCGGACCAGAGCCTAAATCTGGCGCCTTAGACCACTCGGCCAAACTGTCCCCTGTGATTTGTTCATCACATTTTAGTATAATTATTGGTTTCAATCTTTTAATTTTTTTTTTTCACTTCTACAAATCTTTATCTCGAATTTTTTTTTTTTTTGAATTTGTAAAACGTGTACATCATTACAGGGTACTTGCCCTTCGTTAAGTCAATAATCTTTCAACACGCCATTCTAAAGCATTTTAATACTACCAATCAAGATAATAAACTCCACTTGAAACTTCTCAACTTCTCTCTTAGCTTGTGTTTACTTCATTGATTATAGATAAAATTTTTAAGTTGAAGTTAATTAAATTTTTTTTAAAACTAGTTATAAATCTTATTGATTTTTCAGAAAAAAAAAAAAAAAAACTGATATGAAAAAGTACAATTTAATTGAAGTTAAAACCTTAACCTCAAACCAAGTCTTAATTGCTCTAGTTAAAACTTTTTTCCTTTTTCTCTCTCTCTCTCTTGTGGGGATAAGAAAAGACACCAATAAATCAGTTCACAAGTGGATGCAATCATGCACCCACTTGATCAATCAGCAAGAAAATGGTTTAGTTCTTTCTTTTGATTTCAATTTCAATTGAGAACTACAACTTTATAATCTCTTCTTGACAAAACGTCGGCCAAAAAACAAAAAGATAATGAATTAAGACCTAATAGGCAATCAAAAATAAACACCTGCTCTTTGTTCCACTATATTCCAAGGAACGAAGAGACGTAAAGTTGAAAAAAAAAAAAAAAAAAAAAAAAAGGGATCAAAATAAAAAAGTAAAATTAATAACCATAATTGAGCAAATTGTAGGACCAAAGACCAATACAAATAAGATGATTTCATATAATACAGTTGATATCATACTTAAATTTTCCTAGGCTTACTTAGAAAGAAGTAGAAGAAGATCTAGAGCATGAAAACTTTGGCAAGCATCGGAGGAAATTAAAAGCCGCCGACGGATTATAGGACGAGAAAAAATCCGGATCATGCTCTAGGGCATCTGCATAGCCTTCCAGAATCGAAACTATCTCATTAAAATGTGGTCTCTTATCTGGTTTACTTGACCAGCATCTGTTAATCAGATGACTAAATGCCATCGGACAAGCAGATGGCAAGGGAGGTCTTGCATTCTGGCAAAAAAAAAAGTAGAAAATTTCCGGGTAAATAGCAAAAACCATTCAGCAAGTAATTAATAGATTAAACACTCGGATAATGAAGAAATGGAATTCTCTTGATATAATTTAATTAATTTATTTATTTTTTAAATTACACTGAGGAAATGTGGAAGTGCCTCAGAAGTGTTGATATGAAATTGCAAATAAATTTTGTCTCTTCACCTTGAATTTAGAATAATTTATAATCTTGTATATAAAGTATCCTTATCTGATAAGAACATTCAAAGCTGCAATTTCCCACCTGATCTAGTAAAAATCCAAGAACTAGAATAGATAATTGTAGTTTACCTTTGCTAAAACGATAGTTAAATAGTTGATGTAAACAAATTTAGAAATTTTTTACTTACTTTTGAAATTCGACCCTATAAAATCTGTTCTGATTTTTCTTTTGTCAGCTAAAATCTAGATTAGTCAACTAGAATAATCCTAGCAACAGAGCAGAACAATTACAGAGTCTATTGAATTTTCCAAGTTGCTTCATTCCTTAGTAACGAAATATTTACGATAATAATCGATTAATCAACTCGCCTAATCGAAGATTGATAGAAGCGTATTAAAATTGGAGAATGCAGCATCACAGGAATGAACCAGAGAAATACCTTCTGGGACACTGCAAATGCAGCCTGTTCGGGAGTCATGTTTTCAAACGGTGTCAATGCCGTTAAAAGCTCCCAAAGAACGATGCCAAAACTGTAAACATCGACTTTCTTCGTGTGGTGTTTCTCTTTGATCATCTCGGGGGCCATCCAACGATACGTGCCGGTGAACCCTTTGGCGCTTCCACATTGGGATTCTAAGCACGAGATACCGAAATCGGCTACTTTGACACACATGTCTTCGTCAAGAAGTAAATTCTCCGATTTGAGATCTCTGTGAAGCACCCCTTGTGAATGAAGAAATTGCATCCCACGCGCAATGTCGAGGGCTAATTTCAAAACCAGGTTGAGCGGAACGGAATGTGGCTCCTGATGATGGAGGTATTTCCTCAGAGATCCCCCCTGGCAAATACTCGGTGATGATGCAGAACACAGGAGGCTTCTTACAAGCTCCAACGAACTGCAGTGACAAAATTGGAAAAATGCAACAATGTTGGTCAGAAATGATTAATCACTCAAAAAAACAAAAAATCCAATAAAATCCCAATATACCGATCTCAAAATACGCAATTACACCGACAAGATGAAATTCTCAACAAGACGTCACATTAAATTCACTAGAGAAAAGAAAAAAAAATTTCAAGATCTTGGATTACTCTTGTGCAGGAAATTCATTTCTAGATTCACCTATCACAGATTCCATGATGTAAAGAGGAAAAGAATTTCACAATTCACGAGTCATGAATGCGAGAAAATAAGTACCTTTTTTTGAGTAGAGAACCGTGTTCTTCTTGTCAATTTCATTTTATATACATACATATATATATATATATATATAGAAAAAGGGCACCTGCGTGGCATACGAATCTTTCGAATCCCTCACGAGGTGGATTTCCAATACTTAATCAACGAGAACGAACAGCATTACCACCTGAACATCTAACTAGCGTTTCCTGTCCATTTCACTTAAACTAACTCCATTCCATAAACATTAACCTAAAGCAGGACCTACCCAAAAGCAGTACTCCATATCCGAGAGATTCAGGTTTAAAAAGGAAATTTAATCGGTAAATGCTAATTCTTATCATCACCAAAAAATAAAAATAAAATAAAAAACAATGTAAAAAACTTTTCAAGCAGTTGTAAAAAACAGTCTCAAAACGAGAATCCAGACGGTCCAAGAATCTAAACCATGTGCAGTACTAACAAAACATTTAAGAAAACAACCCCGCTAGGACTCGCTCAGCGGGCGGACCGGACTGGGACAGAAGGCGGGGTTTTGGATAATCTTACCGTGATGATATTGGGGTGGCTCAGGCGGAACAAGAGAGCGACCTCGGAGATGAACTGCCGCTCGACCTCGGCGGCGAGGGACTCGTCCTCCTCGGGCTGGCTGATGAGCTTGATGGCGACATCTCTCTGCTTGTAAACGCCTCTATAGATCCTGCTGTGCCGACCGGAGGCGAATTTGCAGCCAATGAAGAGCTGCGACAGATCGGCGCTCCACTCCTCTTCCCTTTCTCCCTTAATCTTCGCCCCCGCCGATACCAAGTACTTCGACCACGACTCCGCTCTGTTGTACTCCCCCAACGACAGCCTCCTCCGCCCATCTCCGCCGTTACTCGCGATTTGCTTGAACCAGTACAGGTTCTTCATGCTCAAATGGACGAACCTCGATGTGGGTTTCTCGTGAATTTTAAGGTGGTCGTGCTCGTACGACGTCGGAACTTGTCACTACTCATTTACTAATTTAGATCGAACTGAACCTCGTCGTACGCTGAAACCCAGAAAGAAAAATGGTTTCTTTTTTTGCTTAACGACGGAAAGTTCACATTTTTCTGTTGAGAAAACGCAGTAAGGAGAAAATCTGCTGTGAAGAAAAAAAGAAACCCTTTTTTTTTTTAATCTTTCTGGAGCCAAAAAAAAACTACGGGTTTGCGTTGTATCAGATAGAGAGAGAAAGTGAGGGGGGGAGAGAGAGAGAGAGAGAGAGAGAGAGGAAAGGGGAGAGAGAGAGAGTGAGAGGAGGTTGGGTTGGAGTTATGGTGTTGTTGGTATTTTGTTTTCTGGTAGTGCAGTGCAAGCATATGCAAAAAGAGAGCTGGCGGTTCTCTCTTTCTCTCTCTAACTCTCTCTCTCTCTCTCTCTCTCTCTCTCAAAAGCTCGTACTACTGTTCCTCTTCACTGCAAATACATTTTCATAACGTGCGAAGATCCACTTCTGAGCAGACAAACTGCGGTCCTTTCTTGATTATGACACCTGCCTCACACTTTTCCACTTTTGCCCCTCATCTATCCTTCATTTTTCCAACAATGCCACGACCCTGCCCTTTTTTATTCTTTTGGATTGACCAAAATGCCTCATCAATCAACTCAATGTGCTGTGAGTTGTAATGCCTTTAAGAAGGATGGATTTTAAAATTTTTCCTTATGATGATATGCCCTCGGACTGTTAATACGGATCGGATCGCGACTTGACCACATGATTTAAAAATGACACGAATTTTTCGGGTTCGGATTAGGAAAAATAGAGTGAATTGTGATGCAGAAAAAAAAAAAAAAAAAAAAAGGATCTCTGGACCCGTCAAACCCGAACACGAACCGTATTTTTTATGTGGGTCAATTTCATGTCAATTTTCGAGTCCGATCTGAACATGACCCAAAAATTAGTGTCAATTTCGTGTTGCGTGTCAAGTTCAGTTTGTGTCGTGTTAATCCATTACGGGTCCGTATCGTGTTTATGTTGCGGATGTGATGATATGAAAAAAATCCCCTCTAACCCGACACGTGACACAAAATGACACCCTTAATATGCTCCTATTTAAAAAAAATTTGTTGTGTTTGATTCTTAAAAGACAGACGAAGAAATTTGTTAGGTATTATTGGATTTGCATTTCGTCCTTTGATCTTTATTTCTCCACGTACCGAGTTAGTCAAAATTTAATTATGATGGTTTAATTGAAATAAATCAATCCGTGAAACTTGTTAGATTAGTCGATCAAGTGATTTATGATTAGAGCAAAGTATATTAGCCAAAGGGAATATTGTGACGTGAATAGCTGGAATGCCATTAGGTTACCAACAGATTTAGAGACTCGAGTGACTCAAATTAACTAAAGACCTAAATGAATGTGATAATTGTGAACTCTTCAGGTCAATATATTTCAATTGATACAAGTACGTTAATGATTTGACTCTATATCATAAGAATGTTTCCAAATGAAAAAGATGTTTGCATCTGATAATCTCAGTCAGATATAAAGTAATCTAAATTCAAGTTCAAAGTTTTCTTATTATAAAAGATATGTCAATCTATATATATATCTACATTAGAGGAACTGAAAATGATTCAAAATACTGATAGGTCATCCTTATCACAAAAGGTAATTCGATCTAGGCAAGCTCATTTACAGCTAGAGATGATATATTATTGTTCATCATTTTTACTATTTTTCTGTGCCTTCTTTTTTTTTTTTCCAACGTTTGATGTGTCCATAGTTTTTTTTTTTTTTTTTAATTTCTGATTTGAACTTCGGAGTGTTAGCACGTGTTATGTACATTTTATTGTACCCTTTATTAATGTTGTAGATGAGTATAATTCTAATTGGTTGCCAAACAAAGATCATTTGCCTTACACATATATCAATTGTTGATCTTACTCTTTGTGGATAAGTGCATGTTTAAATTTATATAGTATTTGATTATGGATATACTTGTAACGTTAATTAAATATGAAAAGGTCACTATAGAGTAGATTTTTTTACGATATTACAACTGGGTATAGTGGAAGATAACAAATTAATATATATATATAGATGTATGTATGTATGTATATAACTCTTTGGTGGGCAGAAATAGAGTGTTGTACGCATATTATATAGCTTTAAATTGTTAAGTTTTCAGAAGATTTTATTTTATGGAAAAAAAAAAAAAAAAACGAAAGATTTTACCGTCTTAGTATTGGTTAATTAATATTTGAGTATTAGTTATTATTATGAAATTATTTTGATGTAATGCTAGAGATACAAAACTAATGTCATCAATTAACCAAAAGTAACGATCGAAATTCCCTGATAAATATTGTAAACGTTAGATACAATAAAAATAAAAATCCCCTAAAAGTCATTTTATTTGCCTTTCTACCATCCAAGAAGACAAAATTTTGTATTAAAGCCGAAAGGTTAAGAAAAATATTCTGAGATCATGACTTAAGAATCATCTAAGTCTTTTCCTCGGAGAAAATATGAAAAGTACATCTAGTTATAGCATACAATCTAATGATCTATTCGGATCTTGGATTGCATTTAAATTAAATGTTTACATTTAAATATCGGATTTGAATTATGTATTTCGATAGATTTATTGAAAATAACATTTGAACAATGTAAATGTAAAAGAAAAATAAGTATAATATGGATTTCTAAAAAACGGAATTTTTGATTTGAATTCAAGTTAAATTGTTATGAAATAATAAAATATTCAACTATTTCACTCCAGTAGTAACCCAGCCAAACATCTATTGTATTTGAGCATAATGATAACTATTCTAATAAACAATGATGAAAATATCGGTGTTGGTAGAGTTATCGAGATTTTCCTTTCCGGATAATGTTTACATAAATGTCGATAATGATGGATTTCCAAAGAACAATGGATACTTATGGGTTGATGAATGTTGTTATGTTTTATTATAAACAAAACAAAACAAACAAACAAAATGCCCTGCAAAATTTTAAGCTTTGCACAAAATTAAATTTTTTTAGGACATATTCAAAAATATCCTAGATATTCATGGATATTCGTCGATATTACAAATATTCTTTGACATTATTAACATTTGATGAATCCTCATAAAAAAATATCATTCTCATCATTATTCATATTAAAACTTTAAAATATGGATAATATCTTGAAAATGTTAACAATGTTACGGATGTTTTCATCTTTGCTGATAAGCTCAACCAAATCGGTCATAACTAAACTAAATCATGTACAGAAAACTTTTTTAAAATAGTAAAAATAAATATCGTTGGTTTGTCATATTTGTCAAAACACATCATAAGCTTGACTCTTTTTCTTTTTCTTTTTTTTTTTTTTTTGGGGTTCTAGAAAAGGTGCAAAGGCATTTTGGTCATATCACACTAGAGCACAGAAATCCACGAGAGGGGTGGAAGAGTAATTTGGGAAGGGAGCATGAAATGAGAAGTGAAAAAGTTACGGTGTTCGCAAGGGGGACGTTACAACAGGAAACAGAAATTGAAACAGAAACAGGAGAGAGAAAGAGGAAAGAGGAGGGAGGAGAGAGGAGAGAGAAAGAGAAAGAGAGAGAGATGGGACCCACTTCAGCAGAAGAGGTATCCGTGGTTGTGTCGGACAAGCCGTATGGTCCTCTTCCGTATACGGTCTCTCTCTCTCTCTCTCTCTGCCTCTGCCTCTCCCTCTCCCTCGCTCTTTGTTTTCCTTCTTTATTACTAAAATCAATGCGCCTGTTATTATTTTATCTATTTCATTTCCGTCAATCAAGAAGTTAAATCCTGACAAAATGATTTCTTACTTTTTTTTTTTCCAGAGAAATTTCTAGCGGAATACGAGGGTCCGTTCGGGGATATTTAGATACGATATCTTAAAAGTTAGATCAGAGACATAAAGAAAGTTTTGTAAAATAAAAAATAATATAAAAATATAAAATATATTTAAAAAAATATGTAAAATAGATATTATTTTATTAATTTATCAATATGAATATTTTGATATAAAAATAATTTTATTTTAATTTAAAATGAGAATATTATAGATTTTTAAAATTTAAATTTTTTAAAAATTGAAAAAAGAAAAAGTTTCATATAGAGTCGGGAATTTGAAATTCAATTGATACATTTTGAAATGTTGTCTTGAACATGCACTAATTTTCAGTAAACATATATGAAAAAGACTTGCATTTGATACCAAATACTATCCGACACTTATAATGGTGATTGATTTACTTATAGCTTTTTATTAAATTTTGTCGTAAGATGCAATTTAGATATTGATAAAAGAGATAGTTATAATTGAAAAATATTACATCAAAATTATATGATTGGTATAATATATTGCAAAAAATTACAAGTGACATTTTGAAATCACATGATTGGTAGAATATACCACAAAAAGGTTACAAGTGATGTTTTGAAATCACATGATATTGAATAGCCACTTCCTATATATATATATATGTGTGTGTGTGAATTTTTGTGGTTAATGAATTAATTAACAGTAATTTTATACCTAACGTAATTTCAGTTCGTTAAATAATTTAACATTTTAGTTATTATCGTAGAAAAAATATGAAATCCCACAACAAAAATTACCATAGGATATGATTTAAGAAAATACACAATTTTAAATTGAAAGATCCCTATAAATGTAAAATTGAAAAAAAAAAAAAAAAAACTTTGTTTAACAGAACTTAACAAAAGAGTGATATAGATTTTTAAAAAGTAAAATTTTGGTTTTGAGCTAAGTTAAATTGTTGTGAAATAGTAAAAGTGAAACATTTAAATAAATTCAATTTGATGGTTGACCAATCAAACATATATTATTTAAATATAATAATAATTATTATAATAGTACATCCAAACATCATATTACACGGTTAAAATAGTGTTTTATTATTGGAATATTATTTCAACTAAAATCTCTCATAAAAATAAGTGGTTGTTTGGGATACCATCAAGAGATGTCATTTTGTCATTGAATTTCAAATTTTCAATTCTACATCAAACTTTTTCTTTTTTTTTTATTATTATTTTCAAAAAACTAAAACTTTAAAAATCTATAACTTTCTTATTTTAAATTAGAATGTGATGATTTTTATATTAAAATACTTGTAACGGCAAGACGAATTAGACAATATCCATTTTATATATTTTTTTAACGTATTTCAAATTTCTGTATTATTTTCTATATCACATAACTTTTTCAAAAGTTTTCCCTCCAAACACATATTTCAAACTCAATTTTCAAAACATCATCTCTAGATGTTATCTCAAATGAGCCCTTAATCTATATTTTACATAGTGTACTACATGCCACATTCTACCTCTAGCTTGTATTAAGTGGTGTTTGGCATATTGGCTCCAACCAACTAAATAATTTCAATTGTTTTTTGTCTTTTTTTTTTCAAAAATAATCTAATTATTTATATCTTCAACATGAACTTAAAAACGCAAATTTTAAAAATCCATAACTTTATTATTTCAAGTTAAAAAAGATTTTTTTTTAATTACATAAAATTTCAACAGAAACGAAACAAAATTTATATTGATATTTTTTTTTCGGAATATATTTTAAATTTTTATATTTTTTAACTCCAAGCATTTCATATTCAACAAAATACATAATTTCAAAACTCAATTCAACTCAATTATTAAATTTAAAAAAAAAAAATTCTCAATGCAAATCAAAATAACTTCCAAACTTTAACTCAGGTGGACCATCCAAACTGCTCGTAAAGTTGTCTCAAAATTGCTTTAAATTGAGAAAAAAATATATGGAAAAGAAAAAGGCGATGTTGTGTTCCCTTTTTCTTTTTTCTTTTTTACTTGTATTCTTCATCAATCAAGGGGAAAAAATAAATCCTGCCAGATTGAAAAAAAAAAAAAGATTTAAGGAGATAAAAAAGAAAAATGTAAGTATAAAAAAAAAAAAAAAAAAGGAAAGAAAGAAAGAAAAAAGGGCAAAAAAAAAAAAAAAAAAAAAAAAAAACCGGCAAGAACAGAAGCGATGTTGGGGCCGCGGGCTGCAGAAGCAAGCCGTGAGTGCTGGAATCGAACTGGCAGAGGGCGGGCGGGTCACCCGGACGATTGGGACTCGTTTTGGACAACTCGGCTGGGTCCTCATTTGTCCCCCCACCCTTCCACTTTCTGGTTCGGGTGGTTGGGGACTGTATATATCCCCATTTATGCACCCAACTACACCCCTTTGAAAAAAAAAAAAAAAAAAAAAACTTACCATTTTGTAGAGTCACGAAAATAAAAAAAATAATAAAATTGAGAGAACCATGGAACTCTCTGTGTTGATTTTTTTTTAATGATATGATATTACTCTTAATTTTATACATTTCTGAATGTTTAATCTTGTTACTATTA
The DNA here is from genome assembly GCA_025413485.1 of Ficus microcarpa. NCBI lineage: Eukaryota > Viridiplantae > Streptophyta > Magnoliopsida > Rosales > Moraceae > Ficus > Ficus microcarpa. The sequence goes on along the minus strand of JAINRI010000551.1, from coordinate 703,182 downwards.
CTCATTCTGATGTTGCTTAGAAATTTTTTATTTTCTGAAAGATGAATGGAAATGCGTTTGTTGAAAATAGAAATAATTAGAATGTTGGTTGTGAAATTGTGAGCACTGTCTCGTGGAATTTTCCATCTTGAAGTTTTCTTTCTTTTTTTTTTTTTTTTTTTTCAATGATATGATATTAATATTAATAATGTCTGTTTTTTAACGTTAAATCTCATCTTAAATCGGTATTGATATTGGTCGGAATTTTTTTAAAAGATAAATGAAAATACGTTTGTTGAATATAATCAGAATGTTGGTTGATACAAATCCAACTGTTAGAAGGGATTTTTTTTTTTTTTTTTTTGTCTAGCATCGCATTGTAAATTTTTCCATCTTATGTCTGGAGTTTTGATGATGCAATAATGTGTCATTTAACTAGTGATTTTGCATTAATTGAGTACGGTTTAAACTATAGATCCTATCTGTATTTAAAAATGAGAGTTCGTACTATGGAATCAATATTTTTAATTTTGAAAATTTGTAATTCAGAAATTGGATGTAAACAATCCTACAAGGAAATCTAGTGGATAGAGTTGAGCACATGATGCATAAATAAAAACAAAAAGAAGTCTATAATGAGTATTTTGTTGCAAAATATTTAGCCATAAATCCTATTCATATATATATATATATATATATATATATATATATATAAAGAAAACAACAGCAACAACGACAAAAAAACAAGCCGTTATCCCTTTCAAACGAGAGAGAAAAAAGTAGTCATTTCAAATATACTTTTTTTCCCCTAGGAAAACATATCTTTCTTTTAGAATAATATTTGACATTTATCAACAATGTTCACCTTTGTAGGCTTTTATAAAGCCAAATATTAAAACAAAAAAAAAAAAAAAACACACACACACACACACATTGTCTTTACAAGCATCCAAGAAATTGTAGAATCTGCTTAGTTTTTTTTTTTTTAATAATAATTTATTAATAGTAAGAAATTTGAAATCTACATCAATTTATAAGCTGCAAACCACTAAAATCTGCTTTTTTTTTTTTGTTACTATTTACTAATTAATTAATTTTCTAAATACGTTTTCTGCATTGTATATGATGAGGGCGGTAAATTAACTCGGTACACTAAAGTCTCAACAATATTCAGATCTTTGCCTTGTATATTTACACAAATACGTACACATGATATATATATATATATATACACACACAGAAGTATTAACTTTTTTTTTTTGAATCTAGAATTATTAACTTAAATCCATGATTAATGGATATATCAAGGAATATCTGCATTTAAAAAGAATATTAAGTAATTAGTTGGCTTGCTGTCTTAATGACTTTAGGTGTCAATTATGGTATCGTTGGATTGGTATATATTGCCAAGTTATGATCACAAAAATGTAACAGAGTTGTAGACAATATAGACATAATCAAATGGTAATTTTACGACTAATTTCATTATTTTTTACTCAATATTAAAATCATGAATAGACACTTTAACAATGTCTTTTCGTCACTACCTGCGGTCTATCATGTTTTTTTTTCTTTTTTCTTTTCTCCTCTTTATTTTACTTGTCTATTCTACACATGTGGAGTGCATGAACGACAACTAGTAATATTTAAAGTTTGAATCTTTCATGTTCAAATGAAATGGATAAAAAAAAAAGCCAATTTTTATATATTTCCTTCAAGGCTTTGAATAATTTGATTATTATGTCCGTATTTTCATAATTCTATGATCACACCGATAACATATCAGGGAAAAAGAATAAGTAATACAAATCTAAAAAATCTTAAAGAATATCATGTACACTATAGTTAGGATACATTTTTGTTCCTTAGCGTATAATGCTCTAAACAAAATTATATTTTTTGCTCATTTTCTAGGTAAAAATTCCTTCTCAAGGCAAGGGTGGTCCAACTATAGAGCAAAATCTAAATACCCATATTATACTATTATTCATGATTTTGATATATAATATATTACATATATATATGTATATTATATATAGTATATATGATTTTGGAGGCATTCATGCACATGCATCGATGCGTTATGGTTGGATGAAGAACCACGTGTCACGTGTTTGTTTACTAAAAGCCAAAGGCTCAATAATTTACCCAAAACTTAAATGTAGTACAGCAAATAATGCTTCACCGTACATAATTTGTCATGGTTTGGTGATACTTAAACCGTGATGAGAAGAATATTAGTGACGTTGTTTAGGTGTTAAGATACGGATTAACCAATTAATTATGGTAATATACACTGTGTGTGATTTAGCTTACAATTTGCTTTTGATTTATTTTGATCATATCCAACGAACGGCTGAGATCCTCTGTGTATTGTGTAGCTTGGAGAATTTGATGGGAAAAAAGGAAGAAAAAATAAATTAAAGAATTGACGACAATTGACTTGTTTATCGTCAAGAAAAAAGGCGGGTCAGGGAGAGAGACTGAGAGAATAATTGTCATTTAGTGCATTTTGTTCATTTCATGAACATGGCTGACGAAGGAACCACGTGAAGATTTTTTTTTTTTTTAAAGACATTTATTAATTAATTACTATAGACTAGAATTAAAATGTATAGGAACAGATATTATCGTTTTCAGCCAAAAAAAAAAAATATATATATATATATATATCGTTTGAGGGATTTTTCTCAAAAGGTTTGATCATCATGACGTGTTCATAAAAGAGCAGGAAATAATGTTCTAAACTTGATCGAATGCTTAGGGTAGACCTCGATGAGCTTGGCTTTGACGTCATTGTGGTAAGATTGAGGATCGACGGAGCCAACCAATGTCGCATTGACACGTGTGCACGTCAAGGGTCGTGTAACTAGGACCTCGAGATTGTGAGGTTAGTTTAGAGACATAGATCAAGGTCAATGTGGAGATCGACTCGTGAATACACATTGAGATCACACTGATTGGGAATCGAGATAAGGATGTGTTTTAATTATTTTTGAAGGAATTCTAGGAAATCCCTAGGAGAATCTCAGAATATTCCTAGATGTAACTGACTCTAACGTGGACCGATCAAAGCAAGAATTGTGCTCTCCTCCAACTTGGTCAGCTTCCATATTTCTATGACAAGATGGATTATTATTTCATTCATTTCACTCACTCTCAATCCTTTATTTTATTTTGTAAATTTAATACATGTGGGGTAATTCCTTCACAGGTCCTAACCCGGCATACTCTCAATGATTCATAGCGAAGAACATCAAAAGTGTGAAAGAATCTTAAATCTCATTTAACATTTCGTTTTAACTCACCCACTTTTCAAACAATTAAATTAATTGTTTGAATTATAAGTTTAAACTATCAATCCAAATAGACCCTTGTCGACCACAAGCAACTTTTTGTTAGATCTTTTTAAAGGGTTCGAATGGATTATACTTGTATCTTTTTAAACGGATTGGATGGACTATACTTGGAAAAAGAGATTATCATCAACACCGAATAATTGAATATGTGTTGTTCGTATAGCAATATATATATATATATACACATATATATGTGTGTGTGTGTTGGATTTGGATAAGCATCTATGCGTGAAAGAAAGATGTAAGCATGTGGATTGGCCGGTGTGGAAGATGTTAGTACTCCCACTAAACACCTCCCTTAGGAACCACCAAATGGTGTGTCGTGATAAGGGTCATTGGGTTAGGACAAATCAACATCTAATAAAAAAAGATGTTTTAAAGCTCACTAAATATTTGATGTTGAGAGTTTACCATGAACTTGTAGTGTTAAATAATTTATAGGATAACAAAGTCAAAAACTAGTCCCAACATTATGGTTGATGGTACCATGAATAGTATGTCATAATTAGATTGGTAGAAAGCTTTCCATGATTCACCAATTATGGTGGGCATTGCTTTCATCAACAACCTTTTTGCGATTTATTAATTTTTTTTTTAATAATATTTTCCAACTTTGTTAAAGAAAGCAAAAATAATAAAGCTTAAAAGTATTGGGTTTTTTTTGCCCCTACTAATCTAACATCTAAGGTGGATTGTGGCCAACCGTTCACATAAAGATCGTTTGATTCAATAGCATTGGAGAGTTTGGATGACGGGTGAGGTGGGATTCTGATAGAGATTGTAGATTCGATTTCATCTTGTGAAAGGAATATATAAATGAAAATTGAAGCCAACCTTTGAGATAAAAGCTTTTGTGGAGCTTTAATGGTCATTATTGAGAAGAAGACACAATAAAAGGTCACTGGTGTTTTAATTAATGACCATTTAATTGTAGAGCCTTTTTGTATTTTTGAATTGAACGTAAGCTAATAACTCTTTTGAAGGAAAAAATTGCTAGAATTAACCCCTGTTTCTATAATTGCAAGACTATACATTAAATAAGCAATAAATGTAAACGTTGTAATTCTCTCTCTCTCTCTCTCTCTTTGTAATATGTAAACGTTATAATCTCTTTGTCAATTCTTTAGTCGAAACTCCAAAGGAGTCCAGCTACACCAGAACAGAAAAAAGGGTCATCACTATAAGTCAAACTAGGGCTAGCAATTTGTGTTTGCGGGGTTGGGTTCTGATCAACCCGATTAGAGAACGACATGATAAGCATCAATATGAATACGAACACGACATGATTAATAAATAGGTCAGGAACTTAAATACGAACACGAACAATTTTATAAACGTGTAGTACGACACGACATGCGAATACGATTATTAAACTGGGCACGACGGGTTAGCACAAAAACAAATCAGTTTATGACTCATTTAACGCAAAAAAACCCGTTTATGGCCCATTTAACATGAAACTGGTTTCTGACCCATTTAACATGAAAATTTTGAATAAAAAAATTACTTAAAATTCTGAATTCACTAACACAAGAAACTCATTATATTCATATAAAATGTAAAATTAACAACTAGAATTATCAAATATCTATAATGATTAAGATAAACATATCTGAGAATAAAATATAAGTCTAAGTTGTAGTTGGTGTCCACTTTTTCTAAGGGAGTTCAGAAAGGGTGTGATGTGACTGATGAGAAGAGAAAAGAATTAGGGTTAGGTTTTTATATGTCGTTATTTTTAGGGTTTTTTTAATATATTGAGAAATTATATATATGGGCTTTAAACGAGTTGGGTCATGTTGGCCCATTTACGATTCATTTAAATAAACGGGTTAAACAAGTTAACTGTGTTAGCCCGTTTCTGGTATGTTAATTTTCATGTTAAATGTGTTGACTTAATTATTAAATGTGTAGTCCAAACCCATTTATTTCGTGTCGTTCTTATTTTTTGTCCAAAATTGCCGACCCTATCAAACTAGGCAAGGTTCTCAATCAACCAGAAAACATGTCAGTGCTCTATTTGTTTTTAAAATTTTTTTTTTTTAAATAGCATTTTTAAAACTCTAATGCTATAATTGCTTTCTATCATCATTATTATATTTTAAAATTCATAAAAGCAAAATTGTAGTAGTTAAATTTAAAAAATGACAAAATTTGCAATAATTAGATAAAAAGTTACAATATTAATCAAATGTCAAATTTAACATTCACTGTACTTGGTGATAAATTTGGAAACAAATTTAGCACTTACCATAAAAAATAGCCCTTCATTGGAGAGTTTTTTTTTTTTTTTTCCACAGAAATTCTAAAATTTAATAGAGGCACATTTTTAAGGTATTCCATTAGAGATGGTTTAAGGCCATCTATTTGAACCAAACACTCTCACTCGGTCATAGATGTTTGTTTGGTTCATCAATTTGAACTTAAAATTTTCATCTCAGTTTTTGTCTTTTTCTGAAAAAGTTTTTTGTCTTTTCTGAAAAGTCAACAAAAATTACTATTGAAACTTAAAATTTCCAACTCAAACTGGTGAACCAAACGGAACTTGCTAATTTCAATACTATATTTGCTATCAAAAAAAAGGTGTGAATACAGTATATTTGAGACTTGTACTCCAATGTACTTACCTTGTGTCATTAGTATTAGGCTTTGAAATTTATGAGTATTTTTCAGTATTCTAATAATTTAAAAATGATAAAAATAATAATGATTAGATGCAAAAATTAAGATATCAACCAATAACCATTATCAAATGGCAATGCCAAAATTTAATATTGACAAATTTATATTTAGTAACGCCTGGAAAAAATTGTTCGATTGCCAATGTCTTTCTTAAAGCCCACGCCAATGGAAAATTACCTCTGGACAAGGCTCAATCAGGCCCATATTTTATTTCAGATCCAAGTGCCTTCTTTTTCTAAAAGTTCGTCTAAAGTTTACCAGCCCAATTAACTACTTACCCATTTCAAACACTTTGATTTGCAACTCTTTTTGCCCTTTTTAGCCACTAGAGATGGTCAAAAATTAGGTGATAGGCCTTCAGAGAAAAAGTTATCTATGACCGAGTGAGAGTGTACGCTCTTTTTCTAAGCAATTTTATCTTTAAAATCTTTATGTTTTTTCCCCCTCATTTTAGCCCCACTAAAAGTTGATTATTAAAAACTTTATCTTTTAATGTACGCACCCACGGAAATAATAGATTTGGCTCCGCCACTTCATCGGAGTTATACCAAAGACTTTTATTTAGATCATAGTATTGTGATACAATTGGATCTGATCAGATGAATTTAGGGCATTTCACTCTAGTGGTAAATTTCTTCATGCCAAGACCTGATGGATAAGTATTACCTAGAAGTCTTGGTTCATGTTCTTACTATATAACTCAAGCTGAAGGAATATATATATTTTGGGCGGGCGCTATAGAAAGGGTTGCAAAGAAAAGAGTGTGGGATAACTCCCCGGTCGCAAGACAACTCCACACGACATACATGTATCTCTCACAGCATGGATTGCCAATGTACCCTGCTCATCGCGGCTGGATTAACACCCAAGACTGATAAGGGGAACGGGCTCTTGCTGCTCCACCAAATGACCGGAGGTAACTCAACCTGAAGTTATACTATCCCAAATGCAGACATACATAACAGAACTGAAGTTTATAAGAATCCAGTTTAAAAATAAAGACATAAAGAGAACTGAAACTTATTCTCTAATGTTATATTCCCTTCCAATTGTAAGATGAAAAGCATGTCTATTGAATCTGTATATTTACAACAAAAGAAATATATATATATATATATATATATTTATATTTGCTTTCATATTCTATTGCCTTATCTTCCGATATCATATAAGCATGAGGCAACTGCTTACAAGATCGGAGATCACACCTTGTCATCAGTCCAAAGATTGTAACCAGAGATAAGGGAGCTGATGGCGAAGGCAGCAAATGCGAGGAAGGCCATCCCTACTGAAGCACTCGCCATCTCGGTGAACTCATCTTTCCCCCAGTTTGATTGCCAGTCATCGACCCTGGTGGCCGCCGATGAAGATGCTGATATGAGAAGATATGCTAGTACCTGCCAATTGAATAAACCATTCAGTGCACGACCAAAACTATAGTCCCCAAAAGCCTTTGGACTCAATCCGTGCGACCATAGTTCCTAAGCATATTCAGCAAATCAGAATTGTAGTTATACAAATGGGAAAGCCTCGATGCAAGAAATTTATAGATTTGTTTGAAGACCTTCATGACACTTGAAAGTCTACGTAGTCCAACAAAACTAGAATTGGCAAGACTGCCATCAAAATAGACAGCCATCACAAAAGAGGTCACTACTAATTTAAGCTATGCACTGCCAATCAATTATCAACCAACAGTTTAACCAGCCGATATCAAATATTCGCCAAGCTAGGGTCTCGACAACATCAGTTTCTTCAACCGAAGAGTCATTATCCTGATCAACCACACTGACCCCTTCTAGTGACCACGATCTATTGCAACAAATTGTTATCAGAGACCCTTCTAAACAGAACCTTGTACTCTACAAATACCCTTCTCAGAGATCCAATTGTTTAACCTGTCCCATACTCCTATACTATTTCGACCAAATTTAATTCAGAGGTAGTGAACAGCGTGAACTAGGTGTCCTTAGTAAGATCAACATATCCTATAGTTGAACGAAGCTTAAAGATTGTGACAATTAACTGGAGCAGCATTTGAGTTCAATCTGAATTACTTGCCTGATCCATGAAGAACGTGAAGTGACTACAAAGGTGGTGGCGGATCACATGTTTCCCGGAGACAAGATGGTATGCTAGATCATAAGCTTGAAATAACGAGTATGCAAACGCGATAACATTCACAGACAGACAATACCTGAAAACAAAACAGGTTTCACAGTCGAATCATCTAGAAACAAGAAAAACAAACTTGTACACCAATATATATATATATTTTCAAGGATGTTTCATAAGATCATTGAGACAACCCAAATTGCACAAATCAGCCATTTATAAAATTAGTAGAGTCAAGCGGATTCTGTTTAAAAGTCAAAAGCTTCGTATAACCGTCTCAAAACAGGAAAATAAACCTTCAGCAAGTCAGATTCAGAGTAAATATAGCTATAAAGCATTAATTTCTCTCTCTATATGTATAGATATGTATATGTGTGTGTGTGTGTGTCTATATATAGCTCTTATAGTCACAGCACCAATCAAAGAAAAGGACTGTAAAAGGAAGGTCTCTCAATGAAGCACACACAAATCAATCAGCATAGTACGAAGTAATTACTTCTAAAGGAGCTATCTCTCTCTTTTTTTTTTTTTTTGGGTGTGAAAATTAGGACCTAGAATTTGAATTTCTGAAACTGTCAAAAACGAACGCAGAGACGATAATGGCAAAGACAAATTCAAATTCAGAGAGAGAGACGGACAGACAGACAGACCTGTATTCCTTATATCGATCAAAGGAATCGCCGCTCCAACCCTGAGTCTTATCAGCGGCCATAACCGAGAAGGAAATCAAGCAGAGCACGAACTCACTGACGCGAAACCCTAGCGCCGCGCTCTTCAAAACCTCCTGCTTCCTGGGCCTCCTTCCCGTCGAACTCCTGCTATCCGACCTCCGGCCACCGCCTCCGTCTTCCACTCCACTGCCTCCTGCGACGGGCCCGACCTTGGTGACCGAAGTTGGCGTTTCCTCCCTTGTCGCTTTGTTGATGATCGACTGTGAAGACATCTTCGCCGGCGCATTCGCATTCTGGTGCGGTTTCTTCTGGTGATCGGGTGAGTAGTGGTTGAGACTGCCCTTCTCGAACGCGACGATAGCCCTGGAGTTATCCGGCGGCTTCTCCGGCGAGTTGACCGGCGACTCGTAAGGCGGCGTCTCGGGCGGGTCACCAGCGTCGGATCGGAGAGGCGAGTGGAACCGAAGAGGCGAGTGAGGCGAGTCCATTTGACCAGAAGATTCCGAGTTCCTCGAAGAGGATTTCTTCATGGCTCCTCTGCTCTGTTGGTGAAGCCGTTCCGTTTGAGCTTTGGCTTGCGATTCCATTGTTTTTTTTAATTTTTTCTCGAACTTTAATGGCGGGTAAGAGGGAAAAAAGTGCTGTTTGGGAAGCGAGTAAAAGGGAAAGAAAGTGGGGAGATTGGAAAAAAGAGACAGTTCACAGGAGTCTTTCACTTCATGCTTCGTTGGTGGGAACCACTTCACACGTGGCACAGATTGTTTCTCAGTCACTTAAGGAGGAAAGTTTTCTAAGCTGTGAACGCCCCACGAATATAACTCTCATAACAGCCAATTAAATGTTGCCAAGTCAATATTAAGCTAAAAATTGATGATGTGGCATAATTCTATTCTTCAAATGCTCTGCAGATCGAGGTGCCTCTGTATAATAGCGTAACCCGATTGTGGAGTAAAAATGACAAGATTCGGTTCTAACTGCAAATTAAGATATTGTTGAGGGTCAAAGTGAAAAGACCGATATTCGTCATCATTAGCAAATTGAGTGGAGTACTGAGGGTCAAATTGAAATTAAGAATTGGCGTTTTACCATAATATATTTGATTTTTGTTTTCTTTTTTGAGATAACTATAATATTTGATTTTTGTTTTCTCTTTTTGGATTTTTGTTTTTTTTTTTTTTTGAGGAGAGAACTTAAATGAATTGGATAAATAAAACCTTAAAAAAAAAAAAAAAAGGAAGTTTGAGTCTAATTAACGGCATCAATGATCTCACTCTATTATTGGTATTTTTGTAAGAAGGGGTACAAGAAAAGAATATAAGGTGATCGATGTATCTCCAAAATTGGAAAAAGAAAATTTTTTTTACACTTCTTTTTTTTTTTTTGAAAATGTTTAAAGTATGTTAAATTTAGAAAAATGATCGTTTTTAATAAAATGATCAATTAATTTTTTAAAATTTTTTATTAGGATCAATCTGGTTAATCAATATTGATAAATTAGTTATTGACTGTAATTTTAATTAATGATTAGTAATCAACCATAGTAAAACATTAATGGAGCATAAATAAATTACTATTTTTATAGAGTAAAAAACTAACCTACAGTTTTATCTCTTTTCTCTCATCTCTCTCCATACCCTAGTTGCCACAAGTCCTGATGGTAGCAAAACATTCCTCCCTTCTTTCCGATGGTCGCAAACAGCAACCCCGTGCGATTGGCACGTCAAGATCTTCGCCTTTCCCTCTTCCTATAGTCGCCCTCTCTAGTGCATCGCTGCCGTTGAAAATTTAATTGATTGATAAAAATGACCACCGATCACTTATCTAAGAAAAACGTTTTACTATCTTTTAAAAGGGTGACCAAAACCAGCCAGCCACCAAATTTCTTAATTTTGAAAGATTACATTTCTTTTCGCTTTGTAGATGGAATTGTACACTCATATTGGAGGAATATCCGGTTTGTTTTAGCGGTTTGCTTGATTCTTGGACTTTCTGCCTGGTGGGGGTTGGCTCTGTCACTCTTGCTCGAAACCCCAGTCAGCGATATTTAAACAATAGCTTGTAATGTTTTTTTGGTGGTTTAAAAATTGATATTATTAGATGACTGAGAGTAACTTGACACATAATGTATGATATTTATTCAAAGACAATTTGAATTTACTAGGGTTAACATTATATTTTTCTCTATAAATCTTCACCTTTAAGCAAAAATAATGACAACCATAAATAACTATCATGATTTTAGATAGCTGTACTATAATTCGATATCAATGTTAGCAAGGAAACTAAAAGGCTGCTAAAATTAAATACTCCTAAAATTAAAGTGCCAATGTCTTAACGCCTAAGGGTAACTATATTAACTTTAACTGCCAAAAAATTGGAAAAAAAAAAAAAAAAAGGAATTGGTGAGTGAAGAAAAAAAAAAAAAAAAGTGTGAGTGGAAACTTTATGAGGTAGATTAAAGTAGAGTTCTTTTGGATTTCTTTAAAGAGTGGGCTATCCTTTTGTGAGGTAAAGGCAAATATTCCACCTGACTTTATCACTCTCTTTTGCTGAATTGATTCCCCCTAAAATGTCCAAAATAAGCGTTCCATGCACAAACATAAAAATAATAATAAATAAATAAATAAATAAAAAGAAGAAGAAGAAGAAGAAGTGGTTTGGCATGGTGGAGATTGCACCAATCCCTGCATGGCACGTGTCCCTTCCCAGTATTCCTACCCTACAACTCTCAACTCTCAAATAGTATATACCTAAAGGAGCAAGAAAAGCATCCAATATATATATATATATATATTCTTGCATTCAAAATATATATATTCACTGTGCTTATGTGATTACAAATAAACCTAGATGTCTTTAGTATTATATCTTAGGAGGAAGCCACCATCCAATATGCCTTTTTCACTTTAAGCAATAAGAAAGATAATCATAATCTACTTTACTTGGTAGAAGCTATCTCCTAAACTCGGCAATGAATGACTAAATAACAACTTAATTTATCTTCAGCCAAAAGACAGTAATAGCTTAATTATTGCTGCAAGGCTACCAGCTCAATGTTTATTATCCTTCGAGGAGATAAAATGCACTTCGTCTTTCGATACAAATAGTTATGACTCAACACAGACATTACTCGACAGGTAGGGCCTACAAGTTCAAATTCATTAGTCCTTGGTGGCACGATATAACACGCTTCATCTTCCGACACATGTACCTATGACTCAATTGTGTGCATACTCGGCAAGTAAGGTCCCCGGTCCCAGGTCCCACCTCAGAACTACAAATGGCCCGATCAAAACTAAAAAGAATGACAAATGACAAAAGCAATTCATATCCGATTGAAAGCATAAACAAACAAAAGAAAAACCAAACAACATCCAGAAGCAGTCATAAAGAAACTCTCAACTCCATTCTCTAGCACTTTTTTACTTGTACAAGTTATTTATGGTCGGTCAGCAAAACTGATATACAGCTCTCAAAATTAGAAAGAGAAAAGGAAAATTTGAATCTGACGGCTAAAAAAACAAAATCTCGAGATCAATAAATAAAAAGAGGTGTCTTCTACGTAGGGTAACAAATAGAATTCCTCAACAGTATTGCACTCTTCATATATATATATATATATATATTGGTTCTACAGAGGTGGTGAGAACTCGGAAGATTTGAAGAGACTGTGAAGCTCAATGTGGTAGTTTCAGACGGTTGAACAGCACAAGAAAACTTTGCTCAGGGACAACATAAAGGAAACCTAAATCTGCACCTTTCACATATGGTCCCATACCCTGCATTACGCGAGAGATTAAAGAAAATGCCAAGAGATTTAAGATTAAGCATGCCAATAATTTCGAACGTCTGAATTGATAATAGAGAAAATAGTCCAAACATCCTGTGTTTCTTCGAAATACCATGTTTGCCCCTCTTATTATTCGAATTTCTCAAGTACCCATTATGTTTTTAAAACAGTAGAAAAAAAACGTGGACTAATCTATAATAAATATACTTTGGATATATGTATAGCAAAGGAGCAAACATGGTATTTTAAAGGAACACGGGGAGCATTTAGAGTATTTTCTTTGTTCATAACACCATATTAGTTGTAGCTGTAGAAGGAAGAAATGTTGGAATTTGTCCGGAACAATATGGTTACCTTGCCATTGAGCTGCAGAAGTTCTCCCTCAACCCATTGCGGATTTCGGAAACCGAATTCAGCTATTCTTCCTTGACCCTTATGGCTTGCAACCTGGGTTAAATGGCTGATATATGAGCTTACAACATGTTGCAAAGAGACAGAAATCCAATTGACGCATCATGCATCTAATAGATCTTCAATAATATATTTTGCCCATGGAAAATTGAAGCAAAATGGTTTTAACACAATGACTTTGGCTTACTAGAGACATTAGCTCGGAGAAAATGAAATGCTTAAGGATTCCATTAAACAGATTTTAATAGAACGAAATATCTAGAAAAAGGTGTTTAGTACCATTGAACCGAATACGCATTTGCAAGGCAATCTATTCGCACACAAAAACATCGACATACGTTTTTCTTCACATGCAATAAGAATCTAACAACAAACATAAGTAGTTAGTTACCACTCCTAATTCCTCTGGATACATCCCACGGTTGGAAACACGATTCCCCCTCCCAATTTTAGCACGGAAAGTCACCTGGATACACAGAGAATCACATAAGCTAGTATAGTATAACTCATGGTAGAGATATATGTAAGCACACAACTGCGTTCAACAAAAGAGTTATCAGACCTGTCCTGCAGGTACATTCAGGTCCCCTGTTAGTTTTACTGCCTCGACGTATTCAAAGAACTCCACATCTGAAGGATTGTCTTTAACATCTGAACCATTCCAGTGGCCGAATTTACGCCTCAATTGTACTACCTCAGTGCCATATGGGCCAAATGCACCAACATAGAGGCCTATATTTCAATCAACAGGATTCCCTTACAACATGGTTGTTCGCTAATATCTGAACATACAAATAGGGAAAAGGAAAGGACAAGGGATGAGGAGTAGAAAAGCATAACTCACCATCAAATGGATCTAGATCTCCGTTGGAAGTGTTTATTCGGTTAAAAGTGGTAGCTTCTGATAACCTACTCCTTTTCTGTGCTTGACTAACAGCAAGTTTGACTATTTCGCGTGCATTTCTTGAAACCTGTAAAATAACAAATAAGCATGCAATTTTGCACCTGTAAATTGTAGGGATCAAATAAAGAAAGAGGGTCGACAAAACTCAATATGGTGAAGGCGATTCCCCCGGGGGGGGGGGGGGGGGGGACAAACAAAAACAAAAGGCCCCTTCAAGACTACGACGATTTATATTTTGTAATTTTTTCACCGTCAAGTTTAAGTTGAAATTATAACCGTGGCAGATACTACATTTCTGCAACGAATATGAGAAGCAACAAAATGATAATCTTCCAGAAATCTCTAGATGAAAGACAATCTTGCTTTAATCATGTTCATTTAAGAACTTAAAGTGGCCCGTTAACATCAGAACCTCATCGCCATTTGAAGAAGGCATCTAATGTTGATACACTAGATTCTGGACAAATAGAGCTCAAACTCACCTTTGAAGAAACCTTATCAGATTTCCAAAATGCTTTGGCAACATCAGGAGGCATAAGCTCAGAGATGCCTTGAGCTGCCAGAGCTGCCACTTTGACGTTTGAAACTTTTTCTGTTGCATCATTATCTACGCCTCTTCCAGGGATATGCAGCACAAAAGAATCCCTCTCCATATCTTTGATTTCAGCTGGATGGCGCACATACTCATCCTTAGTCGAAGTATCTTCATTGTTATGCACGACTCCACCAATAAAAAGTTTCATATCTAAATCCTTCTCATCTTCTGTTGTATCACCACCACCCAAAGTGACCTCGTCAGGCTGGATCTCATCCAACTCACTTGCATCATCTTCAGAATTCTCATCAGAATCCTCATTCTCATTATTGTCTTGCATCAACTGCTTCACAGCATCAGTGTCCTCTAGCACTTCCTCGGTGACATTAACGTTCATGACTTTAACTTTCAAGCCTGGAATTTTCTCTTTCAGAAAATTTATCACACTTTTTATTCCTTCCTCAGTTGCTTCCTCAATATTAATTCCCTTCTCCTCACCTTTTTCTACTTTATCTTCATTTCCCTGAACATCTACAACGGACACGTTCTCAACTTCAGAAGGGGATTCTCTTTTTGCTGGTTTAGTTAGTGATATAGTGGAGTTCTTTGAATTGCCTTTGGGTCGTTGCAAGTACACAACCTGTCAATAGATATGACATTGGAGAGGTCACATCGAGGTCAAGAGATGGGATCTGCATCTGATAGTTTTCAAAAAGCATGTAGATCGATTCCATGACAAACAACAACCTAGAACAGATGTTAATTTACTTTTCACACCACAGTAACATGGTCCAAACTGTGAATATACTTTTTCTAGACCTAGAAAATTGAACATTTACAGATAAATATCTGCCGATTTTTTGTTTGAAAGAAACGACAGCTCATAGTGGTTTATGTCATTCTTAAAGTAAAAATGCTACATGGTTAACCAGTTATGATCAAAGGCCTTTTGAAAAGGTTTTACAAACAGTGTCCCCCAAGTGGTTTCAGACAAAATGTCCAAAAGAATGTTAAAAATTATTATCCTACTCATTAAAAACTAATGACTTAGGTTATACACGGTGAACAACCTTATAAAGTTTAAAGTTATTGAAACAAACCTCCTTAACCAAAAGTCTTACAGTGCCTTATCTTCCAATATCAAATGTCAACTAAGCGCACAAACGTTCATGAGCTATAATCTATTAGAAGGATTTGTAAGTACCTGCATAACATAAGTCTCATCGGGATTTTTCACCACAAAAATTTCAAAAAGTGGAGTTCCTGGAGATGCGGTGACCAACTGTCTGTAACAACACGAGAATCAGCAACACTCTCACTTAGATTTTAACATAAACACCACAAGAAAGATCTTACCTTGGACTGTAACTCCTTCCAACAAATCTGCCAACGCCGGAGTAATCTGTATCAACCGGCCAAATGGATCGTCTGAGTCTTTCGAGTACCCTACCCACCAACCTACCTGCTCATTGATGGAAAATAATTTGACAGTGGACACCACCATAATTAAATGAATATAATAGCAAGAACAACGAAAAAGGAAGCCGCCTTTCAAGCCAAAGAGATCATAATTGTATCGAAATGCAATTACTCAAACCAAGTCAGTAGACTTTCATTGACAACGAAGCGAAGGTCAGAAGTGGATAAGATGCTTACCAGGCCACTTCCAGTGTGTCTACACAACTTCGAAGCATCATGGTACCGCTCTTCATCTATTGCAATCTGTAAATAAGTAACCGAGACCACATAAGTGAAAATTTTGTTAAGTGAGTAAGTTCATTTCCCTAGTGATAGAAATTGCTCAAGCACCAACCTTCAATTGAGACATGATTTCAGCAACACTATCCTTCGATGTAGCTTCTTCAATAGCCATCTTCAGCTTCGCGGCTTCTTGGAAGTCTTCTTTCTCAATTGCATCTTCAAGTTGGAACTGCAAACCATGGCAATAGAGTCAAGTTAAACTAACATGTCCAATGTATTCCTGAATTAATTTTCTTACTATATACATTGCACCAGCTCTAAACACAGTGGACTTGTCCTTAAAATAATAAAATAAAATAAAAATAAAATAACCTGAGCTTTTTAGATCTAAAATTCTTTTTGATACATTAAACCAATCAAAAATTCTAATTTCCCTTGAAAAGTTAAAGAAGGCATTGATTCTGTATAAGTACCTTAAAAGCAACATTAAACTAAACGAAATTTAGCAACTTGGCTTTTTATTACACTGTGAATAAACCTCAATTCTTAATTCAACTCAAATTTCTTAAGAAAAACAAAAAACAAAAGATACCCATTTCAGACATTTGACAGAAGAACACTTTGGCATAAAACAGACTTAAAAAACAAATTAATTTCTCCACCTCTCTCTCTCTCTCTCTCTTCAATTTTTATGGGAAAAGGATTAAAGGGTATTTGCAAATGACCTTAAGAACGGAGGCAAAGCTCTCAGCTTGTTCAATCTCGGAGAAATGGCGGCTCCACCGATTCCAATCCCACTCCAAACAAGAAGAAGACCCAGAAGAAGTGTTACTAGTACACTCATTGCTGCCATTACTGCACCGGCAAGACAAGCTCGAGTTTCGGCAATTCCTAGAAAAACAAGAAGAAGAAGAAGAAGAAGAAGAAGAGGTTTGGAGCTTGGATTGAAGAGAGAAGCCGCAACCGAGAAGGAAAGTGAGGCGATTGTTGAAGGATTTCTTGGCAGAGAAATCTGAACAGCAAAAGGGTCTGAATTGGGAAGGGACCGACATGGACATGGCTTGACCCACTCCCCAAGCGTTGGCCACCGCCATTGTTGTTGTTGTCTTCTTCTTCTTCTTTTTTTCCGGAGAAGCCGAAGAGGCTGGAGAGAGAAGAGGTTGTCTGTCGTCTGGGTCTTGTTCAATCTCACCAACTTCTGTGGTGTGCTGTGAAATGAAACCTTGTAAGGAAGTAGAATAAGGAGATGCTGATGATGATAAAACGATAAAGATGGTGATGTTGTATCTTTTCTATGGACACGGATAAACTCGCCATTCCCCACCTGGCTGACTAAATGTCGAACCAAGCCAAGTCCGTGAACCCAAGCCCAACTGCCCCCACCTTTCCCTTTTTTTATTTTTTATTTTTTGTTTTTTCAATAAAGGACTATTTACATTTTGTAACATGCATTTTGTTTGTTTTTATTTATATTTAGAAACTATATTATGTCTTTTAAATGTTTATATTTTTCTATAATTAGATTATATTTAGTATATAATTTTATATACTTTCTTGGTCAACATTTATTAATACCTAAATTACTCTTAAAAAGAAAAATCAAAATTGTATTATTTGTACATGTACTTTGTTTTCATTCAAAATGTATATCGTGCGTTCTAAAGTTTTTACATTTCTATATTCTATAAATTTATAAATTTAGAAAAATGATTTTTAACACTGAAAATAGTCCAAATACCCTTTAAAATTATAAAAACTAATTGAATAAATTCTAATTTATATATTAAAAGCTAAATAAAAGAGATAAGGTGGGAGTCGGAAGAAATGTGTGAGAGTGGGGTGGGAAATGGCTGTATCCATGCGATATTTTTTTTTAATAAGGGAAATATTACATTTCATCCACTTTATATTGTTAAACTAATACGCTTATTTTGATATTGGAGTTATAATTAGTGCCCTAGTAATAGATATTCTCTCGTACAAAATAACTCAAAATGTTACTTTATTACTTAAAATTGTGTTTGTTTGCTATAAATCTCTTCAATATTGTTATAATTTTTCTGCTCGAACATGATCACAAATTAGTTTTGTACAATACAGAGATAGAAAAAATTGATGGTTGACTTGTTAATGTTTTGCCCAATGAACAAATACATACGTTTAGAATATAAATATACATTATTTCAATCCCTCAAGCCGAGAGGGCACATACCAAAGTGATCCATATAGTTTAGATCCCCACCATTACAAAAAAATTTGGGGGTGTCAACCGGCCAAAAATATAAACCAAATTGTAATGCCACTCCTATCATCTAAGATAAGAAGAAAACTTGCAAAGTGCAAAAAGGTTACAAAAGGCCATAAACATCTCTCTCTCTCTGTATATATATATATATATAGAGTGGACCACAATTCAAACAAATAAATCAAGTTTATATAATTTTCATGAAATTGCATCCGTGTGTGCGTCTCACGTTGAGCTCCACAAACTCATCTAGCAACTTTTCCTTACCTCATTTTTAATAAGGTAAGTACAGGTCCCACACAGCAGCAGCATCACCTCCGATTGGAATTGAAATTTTGAAGATATTTTAGTTTGAGCTAATAGAGTTTTAAAAACGTGTGTTTGATTAGTTTGGAATAAAAATAAATAAAAACTTGAACTGTATTCATAAAAATATATATTATTATTATAAATTTTATTTCGTTTATCTCAAAATTATAAACTTTTAAAATTTGAGTTTTTAAGATTATGTTTGGTTGGAGGGAACGATGGAGGGAGGGAGATGGGTATGGAAGAGAGGTGGAAGGAGAGTCTCGTTCCATTGTTTGGTTGTAGGGAATAATGGAGGGACACAGTCTGTCTGTGCCCATCATTTTACGTCATTCCATCAGTAGTGAAAGAATGCAAGCTCTTCTTCTACTTTTTAATTTGAAAAGGTTGTTATACCCATGTTTTAAATTAGTGAAATATTTTTACAAAAGGACATAAATCTTTTTTTTTTTAAATGACATTTGGAAATATATTTTGGATACGTCGCCAAAGGAGCCCTAATGATCAGTTCGGATCACAGGTTTAAGAGTAAATTAGACTAGTAAATTCAAAATTTTTCTAATAAAAAACACTATAATAAAATTTTTAATATTGTAAAAAACAGTCTCCAGATGATCTAAACAGTTACTATGAGAAGAGAAAAAAAAAAAAAAAAGCGACCAGAATTCCCACTACAGATAAACATTAATAAGTTTATACAAGTCTATATGTGGTCAGTGCCTCACAAAAACGACAATTAGAAGAAGATGGAAAAAAAAAAAAAGGGAAACCAGTTAATAGTGTTCTCGTGTGAAAGTTGTGCGGCTATGAAAAATAGAGGCTATAAAGGATACAGGAGAACCAAGAAAACTAGAAAAGCAAAAGACCGAAAAAAACCACAAAACTAATCTAAACATTGATTAAGCAAAAAACAGAAAAAAGGTATTGTTTTTTTACTCTCATCTCCAGGAATCTATAATCTTGAGAAGCAACGAAGCTATTTCCTTCATTACCGTTTACAAAAAACAATTTCTTGAGCTTACTATGCAACAGCGGCCATAGCGACAATAATACGTGACGGCCAGGTTTGGACTTTATATCCATTTTAGCTTTTCTCAGCAACAAGGGTTAGAAACTGTAGTTAATTTGCAAAAAAATAATCCAGGAAACAATTTAGCGTTGTGGCGGGGTGGAGGGACCAACAGGCATGCGTGCGTTAGAGGTCACCAGCTCTATGCTTGATGCATCTCGATGAGCTATTGCCCCATCTCCATTCTCCATAGTTTCAAAGGCACGGTCTGCATCATTCCCAGCTCCCGCATTTTCAGTACGGACCGGCCGAAGCATGCCGTGCAATCTCAACAAATAGCTCTGACTGGGAGGTTGTTCTCTAACATACCGGTTTGCAGTCATGATACTGGCAGATGACCGCTCAGAATCAGCACGAAGATTGGACAACGCACTGAGGTCGAGATTAGGGAACACAGAGCAGCGGCATCGAGGACATTTTACATTCAAGCGAAGCCACTCATCAATGCATTCGACATGGAAATTATGAGCACAAGGGAGGCCACGAACCTGCACTTTGGAAACAATATATGATTAAACTCGAGATAAAGTATAAACTGTCACCTATATCTAACGAAATTTACCTCATTGCCAACATGGAACTCTTCCAAGCAGATGGGACACTCGCTGCAATCAGTCGGAACAGCCTTTAGGCGGAACTTTGGAAGTTCCTGAATGAGTGCTTCCACTGCTTCTCTCTGAAAAATGTAGACAGACTTCAACATCGAATTTTCCCAATAAAAGAGACAACTGAATACAAGGGAATTCTTGACATCTAAAAACGGTACACACATAGATAAGACATGGTTGGAAAACATCCTATACAAGATGTTCTGGCAATATTTTTTGTCAACTTAGTGTTGACTTGATCATGGAAAAATAGCTTAAATAGCCAATTATGCTGAAAAACAAAAAGACCATCCGCTTCAAAGACTCACTCTAGCATCAGCACCTTAAGCCAAAACAAAATGCGGGCCACCTTAGAAAAAAAAAAAAGCAATTACCTGTGCCGTAGTCAAGTAAAGTCCAGGCTGGTAGGCAGCAGCATCTTGGCCCATCCCTCTAGTTTCTTGACCTGCGGCTTCAAATGCCCAATCAGGGACACGAATCATATCAATCAAAACCTGCAAAAGCGAGGGAAATTCTTTCTGATTGCAGTTTCACAGGATTTTTCCTCCAAAATATCACATAAATATTACAAAACAAACACTGAAACAGTAGAGTGACAATTACAATTAAGTGGGTCCGTTACAAAGACAAAACCCTGTCCGATTAGCTAACAAAAGAAAAAAGTTATCTCCAACATTGGAAGACCACGACAAATAAAAGATAAGGCATGGGTTTTAAACTGCATACCAACAAAGAGCTCCAACAAACCACAGGCAGAAAACAAATAATAAACTAATAATCTTAAATTCGAGTTGTTGTTTCCATGTAAAATATACCAACTGTAATCCATTTTGATAGCAACATGGATCCACAAATATTAATTTTTCTCATGGTTAGTGGTTAGTTCATTTTTGTTGCTGGCTATAGCATAGGAACTGACCATTTTCGTCACCTTTGGGTCTAAGCTTAGAAATATCCCTAAACACGACCAACCTTCCTTCACAAACTAGAAATTATAAATAACCAAGTTATATTGCTTACCCCATACTCCGATATAGGTATCCCCTGCTGTGCACGTAACAAGTGTGCCTGTCTTCGAGTCAACCACTACCGAGAGAAGTATAAAAAGCAAGGATAAGAAATCCAATACTATTTTATTAAAAAATAAGAGAATACGATAAAAATGGAAATGTAGGAATTGAACCCCTGAATAATTAAAAGGGACGAGCTGCAATCAGAACAATTTCTAACCTTCCCAAATGATATGCAGGCAATGCAGAGGAGTGCACAGTAGCTAAAGAGTAACCAAATAAGGAAACCCCATTTCTGACCTTGTTCGGGCAACTGCAAGGCATTAAAATGTTTTAGCCGAAACCAAATATGTTCTCTACTGATGATGACACCATGCTTATATAAAAGAAAAGACATGACACAATGTATTTAAGTTAACATGACTTACGCAGTCTCTAGCTCTTTTGAACCACAGGGTACCAATTACTGTCCAAGCCCAGAGAAACGGATAGAGTAGCAGAGAAAGAATTGAAAGCACCACTACTCTTCCACAAAAACGAGCATACATCTGCTGCCACCCAAAATCCCTAAAAAGAGGAAGAAAAAAAATAAACATATAGAAAGGCACCAACTAGCATTCAGCCTTTCAGAGGCCAAAAGGAACTAAGCTGGAAATAACAACACAGCCATGGAGCAAGAAAAAGGAAAAGGAAAAGGAAACGGGTCAAAGTTAAACATCATGCTTGCATGGCATAGAGCATTTCTGTGCATACCGTAGCATAGGCCATTTCCCCACAACCTCATATCTTATCCCTTTCAGTCTTCCGATAATCCAGTTGAACGAACCATCATTCATGCTTTACATAAGGTTCCACTGGACATGATAGGTCCATCTCAAGTACTCATTGCACATCATTTTTATCGACAGGTGCAATTCTTAATCTTAACATAAGCATTAACGTTAAGCTCTGCAATTGGTAGATCCACTATTTTATCTTAACATCCTACAACCAAGCTCATATCCAAACAAGAATTTCTCAGCTCTAGCCTGTTTGGTTCTTAGGTTTGAACAATAAGTTTGAACAAAAAATTCAAAATTTTAGGGAGGGAAGACACTACAGGAAAAAGTTTAACTCGTGGGTCTGAACCCATCCAAGCTTATATCCCAATGAGAAATTATCAAGTTTAGCCTGTTTAGTTCATAGGTTCGAACAACAAGTTTGAACAGAAAACTCAAATTTTCAGGAGTCAAAACATTGTAGAAGAAAGTTTGAATTGTGGGTCTGAACTCGTTTGCCAAACAAGGGCAATTAATTACCATTTCCCTTTTGTCCCTTCTTCTTTTTCTGCATCAGATATGATAGTTTATGTCCTATTTATGTTGCCCAGTTTCTATACACTACTAAGGTTTCAGAAATTAACTTCAACAGGTTTAAAGAAAGATGGCCTTACAAACCCATTCCAGCTGCAAGTCCATTATCCACAAACATCAGCAGACGAAAAGCAAACACCGTAGTGTAATCAACCTGAAGCAACAAAAATTAATTTAACCAAAAAAAAAAAAAAAGCCCCATCAAAATTAGAAAAGAGAATAACTTGATCTTTCTTAGTAACTCACCACAATCCATATGTGCAATGGGTATGTACAAGAATGATAACGCTTCCAATTAATAGCAACAATTACTCTTTTATCATTAAAAAACTGGTAAAGGAAAACAATTGAAACCCATAACCGAACAGGGAGGTAAAAAAAAAAAAAGAAATTTAATACCCAGTAGCTTCAATAAAGCAAGCTAATTTCCTAATCAAACTACCCAAAAAAAGTCGAAATTTGATGAGAATTTAAGATTGAATCTGAACAAGAAGAGCCAAAAATCACGAAATCGCAAAATCGTTAAAAAAGGATACACGCTAGTCGCGAGCATGGACAGGAAGAACCCGTCGTACCTGAAAAACAGAAATTAAAAAATTCACATCAAATCCCGATTACTGGCTCAGTTGCGCAAGTATATATGTGTGTGTGTGTATCTATATATGCACCGATATACAAACATGGAAGTACATACGCACCACTTGAAATCGACGCCTCGAATGGCCATGGAGGAGGACGGAGAACGAAGGAATCTCTAGGGCGAAGAGGGCAAAGATTCGACGATCTTCATTATTAAGAAGGAAAATGCTTGAAATCCCAGAAGCGAAACAACAGGCGAATCTTTCATGTACCTGAGCAAGAGAGAGAAAGTGAGGAGAGAGAAAGTAGAGAGAGGGAGAGAGAGGTGAGGTAGTGAGGCTGTACTAGAGAGAGAGGGAGAGCATATGGAAGACGAAATGGTGACGGCGGTTACTTCTTTGCCGTTACTTGACGGCAGTTATCGTACGGAACAGAAGGACGAGTGGCGCAAAAAAAAGGGTTAAATTGCATTGGTACCCTTGAACTTATGACTTAATTGTAATTTGCATCTTGAATATTTAATTTTAGTCATATGCATCCTGAACTCTAAATCTGTATCAATCTGTCCTATTGGTAATTATGTTAATTTTTATATTGAAATTGGCATGTGATTTAGAAATGAGTTTTCAATTAATAACATGAATTATCATTTTAATCTATTTTAATATATAATTGTTAAGATTAAGGTTTTTACTTAAGTTATATAAATATTTTTAGGTTGTTAAAAATTTAAGAAAATAAGGATGCAAAGTGTTGAAAATATGGGCACAAAAGTGTTCTTGTTGTAGAAAATTATAGTATTAACTCACATTAGAATGTTGAGTTGTAGGATTTCAGAGAATGATGAATTAAAAGATAAAAGTCTTTGAATAGAATGGCTTCATATGTAAACATTAATAACTAAACAAAATAATAAGAAAATGTTTACCTTAATTCAAGTTTCCATTAGATTATAAATTTAAACTCACAATTTAAATTATAAAATTTAATTTTGAGCAAGAAAAAACACTGAAAAAAAGTTCAAAGATTGATAAAAATAAAGTGCCAAAAAGGTTATAAATCTGCAATTAATTCTCTCCAGGTCAAACTACTAGAGAGTTTTATAGTTTATTTTTTATTTTTTTTTTCCATAAACAACATGTCGTCTGACATTTTGAATTTGTTGTCGTATTATCTTTTTTTTTTTTTTTAATGAAAACAACAAGTCGTATTGTCTTCTTATATTTCTTATGGGTGTAAAAACGTTTGTAGTTTTCTTTTAGATTTTTTTCTTCCACTGGCACCTAATATTTTTCGCCCATTGCACCTTGGTCCGCAACCTTTCTTTCTTGGCATTTAATTCCCACCTCTTTTTTTCTTTTTTTCTTTTTTTTTTCCCCGGATTTCCATCCAAAACCATTTAAACACCATATTATTTCAGAAAATTTCAGTTCTTTAGTGATTGTACTAACATATCACATGTCTCTATCATAAGATCTAGAATTTAAATCTCCAACTCTTAAATTCAAAATAATAATAATAATAATAACAACAATTTTGCTTCTTTTTCTCAAAGGCAAGAAAGAGAAATTTGATGGGATCTCGCTTCATCACAATAATAATAGTAATTATTATTATTACTCTCATTATTATTATAGAAAAGTGTGTCCTTCATAGGTCACAAATTATTCCAACTTGGTTTTTATTTTGAAACTTTAACGATACTTTTATCAATCTATTTTTCACATGCGAAGAAACTTTTCAAAAACCAATACATTTTGGTAATGTACTAATTTTAAATTCGCTCAAAGGGCACTTTTAGAGCTTATAATTTTTTTATTTGGCTCAATGGGCACTATTAGAGTTTTCAAGGATAACTAACACCTTTTGTGCAAATCAAATCAACAGTATGTCAAAGACATAAGTACATACTAACGGATTTTAAGGGTGTAACTGATTACAAATCACAACGGATAAATATGATTGTTTATTATCCTAACTAGAAAATAAAACGTACAGATTGACAGTGACAAAGTCAAAAAATTATTTAAGTATGGATATGTATTTCAACTATTTAGTAGGGATACAGTTATAAAACTAAGCTTAGTAGGGCAATTGAAATTTTTACTCAAAAATTTCAAAATATGAACAGGAACATTTAGTCGGCTCACATAAATGTGACTTTGCCACTGCAAATTAAAGTCGCTTGGTGTTTGTTTTGATGTCTTTTAGCTTTCAAGTCCAATAAATGTTGATTTTCTTGTCAAGAGGATAAACGAGTTTGAAATCAACACTAAACATTCCAGTCTTTTGTGGTTTAAATATTAAAGTAAAGCCAACGTTAGTCCTAACTCAAGAAATGTTTGTTCTATAGTTTCAACCATGAACAGCACAAATGGAACTGCTTATCTCAGGAAATGAGGGTGGCTGCTTTTGCGCAAGCCTCCTAGTGTCTATGCACCCCTATCTCGGAAAATGAGGGACTCCCAAAACCCGTTCCTGCTCCTGCTCCGTAACCCATAACATGTTAAAACTTTTAACATGTTTATAAACCGAACCCGTTTAGATTTGGTTTCCCCGCCCCACTTAAGACGGGTCTCCTACGGATTGATAAGTTAATTGAGAAAATTGCCATTTTTTAATCCCTGAGAGGTTCTTTAGGAGCCTAATTAGCTAGTGATTCGAGCTGTTTCCCTCTCGACAATGAAGCCTATCCCCCATTTGCAGCAGGAGCCTTGGGCATACTGGTGGGTCGATTCCATCATAGTATCCATAAAATGATACATATATTAGCTGATGACAATCTTGAGAGAATAGAAAATCAGCAAAGAGATGTGCTACATGATTTGCAGAAGCTTATTATCCACCAAACACGAAAGAAAATTACTTGAGTTTTGTTTTTTCTTTTTTCTTTTTGAAGAGAAAATTCATTTTAGTTACAGCTTGGCGGATTTAGACATTTATATACAGCAGATGCAGGTTGTTTATAAGCAGGTATGCTACTTGTGTCAACAAATCGGAACTCCCCGGGTGCAAAAGAAAGTTCCCTGTGCCTGAAGTAAAAAACCAACACATTTAATTCAAAACAAAAAGCTTAGTTCGCATTTAAACAAGATCGAAAAAACGTGGTTCATAAAACTAATTACCTTCGCAGATCAAGACCAATTAAACCGGCTTGGAGGACGGTCAGATTGTCTGAATCGGGTGAGACAATAATCACAGTGGCACCAGAGTATTGAGTCTCAAGAATGGACATGAGTTGTGTCACGCGTACAAACACATCTGCAACACTCTCATTTGGGGTCCCGTCGTCGATAGGAGGGGGCTTCGTGATAGAAGAAACACTATCTGATGCATAGACCTGATGCATAAACTAAAATGACAATTTCCTCTAAACGGGAAATCCCACTTGGAAGAGTAAAAGAAGAATTCTTTTCGAAGACTTAAAGATTTTCTTTTTCAATAAGGTAATTCTGGAGGAGAAAAGTATGTTAGTACTTCTGAAACTGATTCCAAGCTCTTGCCTTCATAAGCTCCCAATCCACGGGCATCCAAAAAGCTATATTCCGGGACAATATAGCTACAACAGAAGAAATAAGCTAACATTTTCAGTTTTAAAAAACTCATTTGTACTAATATGCGAATAGAGTGAATCCACACAACAATACAATGAAAATAAGAACAAACAGTCGAAAAAAAGACGATTCCCCGATAAGGTGTGAAAAATTCTATTGGTAAGACACGGTTCTGACCTGTCAGATCATATAGAATTATAATAGATAATATCAGGTCAAGAAAGTAAGATATTTCAATGCAACTGGACGAAAATCTAACGATTTAAAACCGTGCCTATTGGTAGCCATTTTTTTCTTATCGTACCAGAAAATTATCCAAATACTTAAGAGGTAAGCTAAATTGTGTAACAAGCATGAAAATGTGACAACATTTTGGTACAAAAATCAAATCTTTGAACCAATTTTAACACCGAAATTGCGGACCTTCGACTAATCGCATTAACTGATGCAATGATCTCTGCAGCCTGGTAAGCTCTCTGAGTGATGGAAGGCCAAATCCAGCAGCCCTTTTCACAAGCCCCCATTTCCTTCAATTCGAAAGCCATCTTCACCGTCTGCTTCTTCCCTCTCTCCGACAAGCCGCTATCAACCGACGTTTTCGCCACAGGATTCGTGTTTATTATCCCCAAGCTCTGAAATTCAGACTCCCCAGCCCTCACCAGAAAATACCTTCCAACACCATAAACAACATTCCCAATCATTAAAAAAAAACCACTCACAAACTAATAAGCAATAACATCACCAATATGCTTCCTTAATTATATATGAAAATTGAAGCAAAAGAACAAAGACCACAAGCCAAGAAAAGGGTCTCTTTTTTTTTTCCCTTCTTTTCCTCCATTTTCTCGGGAACCAAACAGGTAATGAGCTAGAAAAAAGTGAAAAACTTGGTGGGTTAACTGAATTACCGGTTGGTGAGGCGAACTGGGGGCATCTGAAAGAGGCCACGAGCAGCAGCTTGAGGGGAAAAAATGGTGGTAAGGCCAAAATCAACGACGAAATGGGTTGTGGAGAGAGAGAGGAGAGCAGTGAGGAGATTTCTGCGGTTGATGGGCAAGATTGAGTCTTGATGATTGGGAATGGACGGTGATGATGGATGCAGAGATGGGTTGCTCCGAGGAACAGGAGAGGCTCTAACTGAGGAACAGATTCCCAGCATTATGGCGGGTCTTTTGGTGTTTTGCCAAAAACTAACATCATCTTCTTGGGACTAAACATTCAGCACAAAATAAAAAATTAATAAATTATAAAAATTATAAATTAAAAAAAAAAAAAAATCTTCTTGGGACTTGATTACAACGTTCAACGACTAATCAACATGTCGTTTACTGGGCAACAAACGACTTGTCGTTCGACGGTAAAACCACTATTAACCAAAAAGTTTTCATGATCAAAAGCTCGCACCTTGATAACGTAGATAGTAATTCATTTCACAAAGTGTTTTCTTTTTAATAAATAAATAAAGTGGGGTTTTTTATTTTTTATTTTCCGTATGCTAAAAAGGAGAAGATTGATAATTTTTGCGATGGTACCCCCAATTTATTATTATTGGTAAAATTAAGCTTGCGTTTAGAACAAAGATTTAAAATAAAATTTTGACGTTGGAGTTGATTGATTTTTCAAAAACTAGTTATAATTTTTATTAACTTTTTAGTAAAAAGATTAAAATTGATATGAAAAATATAGGTTCAAACCTAAGTTTCAAACAAGCCATAGGAGCTATAACTTTAGTTGTTCGATTAAAATTTTCAACTGTTAGATTTATGAATAAAATAATTTTGTGTTACTCAATATAAGGGCCCGTTTGGTGAATAAGTTTGAGTTGTAACTTTTATTGACTTTTTAGAAAAAATAAAAAAAAATTTCAGAAAAAATAAAAACCTTTTCAGAAAAAGAAAAAAATTTAAGTTTAAACTCTTGCTTCAGACGGAGGAGCCTAAATCTTTAATATAGACATTCATTAATCATACCATTAAATACTTATTTTAAAGACAAAAAATTCCTATTTGATAGTACAAAATATAAGCTCTTATTATCATAGCTCTCATCCCACCACATCCCTGTTGAATAAATTCTTGGACTTATCGATGGGGCGAAAAAAAAAATCTTATCCAATTGCACTCAAAAACGAATCTAATTTTACATAAATCATTATAGATACAACATCGCATCATACATAGATAATGCACTCTATATCGAAGTTGCTGTTCATGACAAAATGCTTTTTTTTTTTTTTAACTCTAAGACTTTCAAGTTGTCCACTAAAAAAATTAATAAAAAACTAAACTTTATGCAATTATATATATTTTTTCTCCACCATCATCGCCTTAATCAAACTTTAAAAATAATAAGCAATTTCTAGGCACTTTCCCACCAATCTTAGCTTTGATTAGATCGAATCACTGACTTCTTCGTATACACATGGATTCTTTTAATTCTTAATGGTCAATCTGACTAATTAGCAAACATCCAAAAACGACACGAAAATCGCCAAATATTGCAGACTCTCTTTTTACTTTCAACCACTCTCTGTTGCACTGTTCAGCGAGAACATTTTAATATTTCCAACTTGAAACCGTCTCTGAAAAATCTGTTATAAACCCGGTTCAGAGTATTCAGTAACAAACTAATAGAAAAATTCTCCTCCTGTCTTATTGTTCCTGGTGCTTCCTAGGCAGCCAATCTGTAGCCAGCCATTTACCCCTCTCTCTCTCCTCTCTCCTCTCTCTCTCTCCTCTCTCTCTCCTCTATAGCAGGGAAGGGATTGCAAGTGGTGACTGAAAATTGCACGCCTTACTAGTTCATTACAGTTGCATGTTAGTAGAAAAATTCTTCTTCTGTCTTCTTGTTCGAGTGAATATCTGCGATTCTGAATTTCTTATCTTATAGATTATCATCTTCATAGTGTCGTGTTTTATATTTTGAATTTAAAAATTTAACTAGATAAAAAAAATACTAAATTTTAAAAATTTTTGAATAAATTAATGAGTTATCAAATACTATTAAAATGATAGTTTTTGAGATAAAAAAAATAATTTTTGAATAAATTAATGGGTTATCAAATACTATTAAAATGATAGATTTTGAGATAAAAAAAATAAAACAGGAGATCTGGATTTTCATTTCTCTCTCTCTCTCCTCTTTCTCTCTCTAGATATAAGGGGGAAGAGGGGCTTGCAAGTGGTGACTGAAAATGCACGCCATGCTAGTGTAGTATAGGCTAGAAAAGTCAAAAAGGAAGCATCTTCATGATGCCATATATTATAATTGGAAGCTCTAGGATTTATCAAAGTTCACTGTATTGACTCCTGAAATTAGTGCTAATTTTGGCCTTTTTAAAAACTTCCTCACCGTTAAAAATAATTTGTCTCTTTTAATTAATCTTGATCCTCGTGTACTCCACGTACCCTGTTCTGTTTAACTTAACTCCTGTTTTCCTCTCTGCAAATTAACTACTTAAATAATTATGCCCCCCCTTGATTACCTAGCCCCCACACCCCAAACGGCTAACCCTAGCACTTATCCACCCATTTTCCAAGAAAATGCAACTTCTTTTTATTTCAAATATTAATAATCTCTTAGAACTTGTCTGGAACAACAACTTCATAAGGAGTTTTTCATATATATATATATATATATTTTAAGTAAAACCATAATAAAGATTCCATTCTTTCCGACTCTTTTAATCATCTACACCAACCTACCAGGCTGCAAGTGAGTATATGCTTGGGTTCATAACTTTTTTATTTCAAGTTGAAATAAGATATTTTTTTAAATCAGATGGAATGACGAAATATACGAAACAATATCAATATTACTACTTTTTTTCAAATACATTTTAAATTTTTATATTTTTTTAACTTCAAACAATTAATTTTCAATCAAACATATATTTTCAAAACTCCAATTACTTTCCGATCAAAGCATTTCCAAAACTCCTAATTCCAATTATCACACCCCGACCCGGAGGAGCTCTTAATAATTATCACTCACTTTTGTACCTATTCCCTTTTGCGAACTTTATAAGAGTAGTGTAGCACGCTCTCATAAAAGCAAATGTTTTGCGTAAAGAAAAGAATATGACAATCACATAAAAAATAAATAAAAGACACCCTTCTCTGGCACATATATACACACACATACATATACACAACTCCATAAAAGTGAAAATCACCGAGTCCTAGTATTACTCCCTCCTTCTCTATTGTCCTACAAGAAACATGAGAAGCACTAATTTCTTGCTCCTCTCTCTTTTCTTGTTACTCTCTCTCTTCTCTCCCAATGTAAGAACTAAGAAACGACTCCATTTTGTTCACAAACTATAAATTTTATGTTCATTTTTTTTTTGGGGTATTTTCTGATTTTTTTTTTTTGTTGGGTTTTTTCAGGTGGTAAAAGTAAGTGCAAGAAATGAAAGGAAAAACATGAAGAACCCATTCACAGCGAAGGCCTCATTGATTCGGTATTGGAACAACCAAATCTCCAATGACCTTCCCAAGCCAAACTTCCTTCTCTCCAAGGCCTCTCCCCTGGGTCCCACCGAGTCAGCGATTCTCGTCAAACTCGCTACTCAGAACGATCTCTCCGCTCACCTCGAGACGTTCTGCTCACTGGCCGGCTTGTTCTGCTCATACGACGACAAAGCAGACCCAAATTCCACAGAAATCGACGTCGTTTCGAAGCAAGACGCGAACTTTGCGACCTACGCCAACAAGAACTTCGCCAACTACGGCGACTCCCGACGCGGCGGCGCTGACTCGTTCAAGAACTACTCGAGCGAGTTGAACCAGCCGAACGACTCGTTCGGGAAGTACAGCCGAGACTCGACCTCTCGCCACGAGGAGTTCACGAACTACGCCGCCGAAGCGAACGTCGCGACCTCCGTCTTCACCAGCTACGGAGCCGGAGCCACCGGCGGCTCCGGAGAGTTCAAAACCTACCACCGGCAAGTCAACGTCCCGAACCTCCGATTCGCCTCCTACGACTCCAACTCCAACGGCCACCGCCTCTCGTTCGCGAGCTACAGCGCCGAGACCAACTCCGGCGCCGAATCGTTCGTCAGCTACTCCAAGAAAGGCAATGCCGTCCCGAGCGAGTTCGACAGCTACGGCGACGGCTCCAACACCGTCGGATCGGGGTTCACCGGCTACGGCGAGTCCGGCAACGGCGGGAACGACACGTTCAAGGGTTACGGATCGTCCGGCAACAATCCGCGCAGCGACTTCAAGAGCTACGGCGGGGGCGGAACCGCTGGAATCGACCAGTTCTGGAATTACCGGAACGGAGCGAACGTCGGTGGCGATTCGTTTCAGTCGTACGCGAGGAATTCGAACTCGGGGAAGGCGGTTTTCGTGAACTACGGCAAGTCGTTTAATCTTGGGAACGATTCGTTTAAAGAGTACGGGAAAGGGGCGACGGGTCGGACGACAATCGGCTTCAAGTCATACAGTTTGGGTCGGACCTTCAAGGAGTACGCCCGAAACGGCACCGTATTTGCGGAGTACAACAACTTCACCACGGCTCGGAGTGGCAATTTCGTGAATAGACGAGTTGAGGTAGGTAAATTTTTTAGGGAGTCCTCACTGAAGGAAGGGAATGTTATGATGATGCCTGATATCAGGGATAAAATGCCCAAAAGGTCATTTTTGCCCGGTTCTTGTTGACGAAATTGCCATTCTCCAAGTCTAGGGTAGACGAGGTGAAGGGGATATTCCACGCGCTAGATGGCTCGGCTATGGAGCGCATGATTGTTGACGCGCTCGAGGAGTGTGAGAGGGCTCCGAGCCCGGGCGAGACCAAGCGGTGCGTCGGCTCAGCCGAGGATATGATAGACTTTGCAATCTCGGTCTTGGGCCGTGACGTGGTTGTCAGGACGACGGAGAACGTGAATGGGTCAAAGGGGGAGGTGATGATCGGGAAAGTCAAAGGGATCAACGGTGGGGAAGTGACGAAGTCGGTTTCATGTCATCAAAGTCTATTCACTTACTTATTGTATTATTGTCATTCTGTTCCCCAAGTGAGAGTCTATGAGGCTGATATTCTTGACGTGGAAAGCAAGGCCAAGATCAATCACGGTGTTGCCATCTGTCATCTCGACACGTCGTCATGGGCCCCGGGGCACGGTGCCTTCGTGGCTCTCGGGTCGGGTCCTGGGAAAATTGAAGTATGCCATTGGATATTTGAGAATGATATGACATGGACAATTGCTGATTAATTGAGTGGCTGAAATTATATGCGATGATTTCATATAATACTTTTATTATGCTTCTAAAGTAACGTTCAATTTGACCAAATTCTGCGGCTCTAGAGAAAATTTCGCACCTATAATTTATGCTTAAACACAAAAAAGTTGTAAGATCAACATGTATTGTTGAGTTTGAATAGTTTTCAATTTTTATATTGCACACTTGTTTGCCAATATTGAATCTGTCCTAATTCATCTTTGTTTCCAATTTTTTATTTTTTTCTGAAATGTTTCTGCCAAATGTTACCAATCATGTATTCAGTAAGCAAACAAAGTCGGTGCACTTATTGTTGCAGGTAAATTATGACAAAGAAAAAGGAAAAAAGAGAAAAGAGCTCAAATCTTTCTGAAGAAAAGTGGTACACTAAGAAGATCCAGAAACATCTCATTTTTATTATCTTTCAAAGTAATAGAAAAGCTGGATAATATGCATAATTTAGTTATAATGTGAAAAGCTCTAAATCTCTCACTTTTAAATAATAATAATGATAATAATAATAATAATATATTAACAATAAAAGCTAGTGAAATGTAGGTAGATATTGTTCAAGGAAAAAGAAAATAGCTGCTTTAAAGAGAAAATGAATATATTAAAAAAAAGAAAAAAAAAAACCTTTACTGCTAACGTTCTATTCTAAATCATTAGATTATTTTAAAAAAAAAGTAAATTTTTTATTTTTTTTTTCTTTCTTGATGTGATGTTAATAAGATCTAATAGAATAAATGTGCATTGCCTACAAAGATATTCGACCGTATAAAACTCCCTACTTTAAAATACAAGTAGCTTTAAAACGTGATTTTGTGCTTATTCTTACAAGCCTTTTGTGCTCTTTCCGAAGCCGATTAGTTGACCATACCCGGATTAATCACTTCAAGAAGGTGATGTTCTGGCATCACAAATTCTCAAAAGAAATATTCGAGGTCCACTCACTGTTGATGGGCAAAAAGAGAATAATCTTACCCTCTCTCTCTCTCTCTTCTGGAGTTGGAAGAACAACAGAAACCGTACAAACAGGAACAACATTCTTTGTCTAGGTATATTAAATAATACATAATAGAATATAGGGTGTTTGACATCCCCGTTCAAACCACTCAACTCAAATTTTTTTTTTTTTTTTCGAAAAAGTTTTTTGTCTTCTCTGAAAATTCAAAAAAATTTACTATTAAAACTTAAAAATCTCGACTCAAACTACTCCGTCAAACACCCTATATATTTTGATATATTATTAAATAAAATTAGATTTTAAAATATGAAAAAAAATTAGTTGTAAAATATTTTAAATTTTTTAAAATAATATATCATAATATTATTGAATAAATATCATCTGACGTACTAAAAATTACATAGAAGATTTGAATCGAACAAATACAACGTTGGATATTGGTCGAATCGAATGAATGTGCATAAATAAAATCCGCAGAGTCAAAGTTGTCAGAAGGTCTTCCACTGTGTCTGTGCGTGTCTACTCTAGAAGAGGGAGTGGTGGGGAGATGTTTGAAAATCGGATCAAAAGGTGCGCATGTGTTCGAGTAAAAAAGATTGTTTTGTTGAAGCCAGACAAGGGCATCAGTGCATTATTATTATCATTATTATTTTTGGCAGCTTTGAGTGCAGCTAAAGAAATGCACCCAACAAACGCACAAAAATGCTACTTGTGGGGGATTCTTGGGGCCTCCAAATCTTTGATATGGCATATTTTTGGAGTGCACCGATGTTTGGTCCACCTACTTAACCATGCTTTTTTAGCACCTGACACTTTTTTTTTTCTTTTTTTGCTAAAAGAAAGTCCCGTTATTTTCCCATTTTTTAAGTTCACATAAACAGGGACATTCCTCCAAAGTTGACAGAGAAATTAGAACCTCCGACCTCCTGGTTGATGAGATCTTAAAGTTATCTCCTGTGTCAATTCATTCACCCTTATGAATTCTTTTAACCCCTACTTAGCTATGTTGTCTTTTGTTTATTTATATGATGAACACTTCTAAACAACCTCACTCGAAGACGTAATCATACTCAAGATTATATAGGTTTTAATATCTTATCAAAATCTCAAAAGTCTGTATAATGCATGCATGATACATATTTCTTTTAAGCGGAATATGATTACACTGAAAGTTAGTGTTAAAAGTGGAATAATACTTTCAGTGTCGGAAATACTTAAGTAATCACGGTAGATATGGAGAACTTTATGGTAGAAACTACATTTTTGTATGATAAGTATTGTTGTCTTTAATTATTGAATCAATTTTCAATACTCTGATTTGTGATTAGAAATAAGTTATGTGTATGTGCTATAAATTTTTAATGCGGACACTTACAGATTAGAAAGTTAAAAAGTTAATATCTAACGTTAAAACAACAATACCAACTAAGAGAGAGATTGTAATAAATGACATTTTTACGAAAATAGTTTAAGTAAATAACAATGTTTTAAATATTTGAATAAAATAGAAAATTTACGAGATAAATGACAAATTTACTTAGTAAATAACATATTGATAAGAAATAAATAAATTATTTACTTGATAAATTTGTTATTACTCCACTTACTTTTAAAACATCTTATTTATTTCAATTGTTATGTACAAATATTATTTACTTCTTTTTCTTAAGAAACAAACAGATGGATATTTATAGGGTGTTTGGTTGAATAGTTCAAACCATTCAACTCAAACTTTTTTTTGTCTTTTTCCCCAAAAATTTTTGTCATTTTCTCAAAAAAATTTTTTGTCTTTTCTGAAAATTCAGAAAAATTTATTATTAAAACTTAAAAATCTCAACTCAAACTACTTCATCAAACGGGCCATTAATATGCGTCTTCTATGCGATAGCATTGTGCGTTTCACTAGTGGTTATGAAGTATAGATGGACAATGGATTCGTCTGTACGTCATGTGTAAACTTGCAGTAAATACATAATTGACGTTGATGGCAACTGTGGAAAGCCGAATTTTCCAGATTAAAAACTAAAAAGAATTTTTTTATTTTTTTATTTCTCATCAAATAAAAATTGTGCGACTTTAAGTTATGTTAAATTTATATTATAGAGGGTCAACGTTTAATTTTTACTATACAATGGCGAAAATGCCATCAATGAAAAAAAAAAGAAAAAAGTGTAAAAAATGTTCAAAATTTAACACAAAAAGAAAAAACAAAGAAAAAGGCCTTTCTAAATTTTTTTTTTTTAAAAAAAAAAGTTCTTCTTTGTTTTGGATTAAAATTTTACAATCGTTTAGTGTATTTTTGCCCGTATTCGCATGGGCCGGTGACATGATAAGAGCTACAAACGTGGTTTATAAAAACGTTCTAAAACTCCTGCAGATACCACTTTGAGATCCGATACTGCTACATTACTTAACTTTGAAAAATGGATCCTTTTTTTCAATAATATTTTCTCTCATTGGACTATATGTAGCTACAGCTCTAACTCGATTATTTCTGTTTGTTATGTTCACTATTGTTCTAGTAAAATTAAGTATAGGCTTATGTAATATATAACTTAGAACGTACTTAAAATGTTATCACATGTGTATATATATATATATATGTTGAGATTACAAATGGATAATATATATATATATTTGAATAAATTTAAAATATATGAATATTGATATAAATTTCCCAAATTAAAAATTTTTTGACGGTCCCTTCCCAATTCATATTTTCTTTTGTACACTTCTATTAAACTTTTGTTCCTTTTTAGTTATCTATATTTAAATATAAAAAGAGCGAATCCATGCTCTACAATGCCTTTTTGATCACTATTGTGTTTTTTTTAACTTTGTTTATCAATTCAACGCATATGCTATTTACTTTATTTGTTTATTCCGTATATGTAAACTTAGTTAATTTTGAAAGTGAGAAAAAGTGAAGCTATCATCTTTCAAGCTACCTCAATGGGGGTGGTCCTCTAGATTTCTTAATTCTATAAGGTGGGGGAGATTGGTTATTTGTCAAAATAAAGTGGAAATAATCAAATCTCAATTCTTAATGGGCTTTGGTGGGCTTTGGTTACCTTGTCATAGAAGCCCATTTCGTCAAAAAAGATATGAATTATCTGTCAAACTTGTTATTGATGAAGGGAGTAAAATTAAGTAAAATTACCAAAATTGCCTCTATTTTTCCATCTACATACATTTTGCCACCCATTTTTATTCCTTCACTTTTTTGACTTGCCTTTTAAATTTTTTTAAATTTTTAAATTTTCTTCATTTTATTGTTTTTTTAAATAAAATCTATTATAATACTATATATATTTTACCAGATGTCGTCAAAACCAATAATGACATCAATCTTGGGATAATGATATTGATTAATAGGATTTGGAGTATTTAAATTTATGTTTATATTTAAGATTCATCTGAGATTATCTTGCTCTCTTAGGATAATTTTACTTAGTAAGAACAATATATATATATATATATATTTTTCAGAATTTTGCATTCATTATTGAATTTATCGTTTCTTTCTCCTTTTGAATTTTTGTTCTGGGTTTTATTTCTCTCTTCTACTTTTATTTGTATCTCTTAATAGTTCTACTTTCTTCTTAAATTTGTTTCGCCCTATATCTACTATATTTCTTATATCCCGTCCTACATCACTCTCCACCCTTTTTATTAAGAGGAGGAGGTATATGGGGCCGGGGGGGGGGGGGGGGGGGGGGGTTGGTTTGCCATCTCCTTTTTTTTTTTTTTTTTTGGTTTTGTTTTTAAAGTTTACTTAAAAAAATGTTAAAATTTTCTTATTTATCCATATAAAAAAATGATTATCCCCATATAATTTCTCATTAAAATAAATGCAGATACGCATAAAAATAACAGGTTGACTCAATCATCAATTTTACTTTTTCTCTTAACATACATGCACCGAGACATAAAAACTGAGTCCTTGTTTGGTTCACCATTTCAACTCAAACTTTTCATCTCAGTTTTTGTCTTTTTTCTGAAAAAGTTTTTTGTTTTTTCTAAAAAAAGTTTTTTATCTTTTTTGAAAAGTCAACAAAAATTACTATTGAAACTCAAAATTTCCAACTTAAACTGATGAACCAAACGGACCATAAGATTCTTTTGAACGATTTATAATCACTCGCCTGTGCAGTCAATTCTCGCGTATTTTTTTCTGGAAATTAAAAAATTCTTTAACTAATTCCCTGACCCCTCTCCTTCCCTCCACTTTCCTTCCACTTTCCCTCCTACTGAACTAACTGTTAGGGCG
This sequence comes from Ficus microcarpa, assembly GCA_025413485.1. NCBI lineage: Eukaryota > Viridiplantae > Streptophyta > Magnoliopsida > Rosales > Moraceae > Ficus > Ficus microcarpa. The sequence continues at coordinate 664,851 of JAINRI010000551.1, read as the reverse complement.
TCTGCCCTCGGCGAAAGAGAGAAGTTTGTAAATATCAACAAATATTAGATTTGAGAATCCAAACAAACCTTCTAGAATTGTGACCAAACATATTGCTTGCTGATCTCGTGTCAATCACACTCTTTGTACTCGTCTTAATCATAACCAAGTTTTGTATATTTCATAATCTACTACTTGTAAAAGTCGTACTTCCCCACTGAGCAAACTAATTTATTAGAATGAATGCTTTTCCACAAACAAACAAACAATCTTCGCCAACTACATGGGACGTTGATGTCTTGACAAGTGTCGTCTAGCTTTCTCCCCCATAAAAATTCTTCCCCTAGAAGCTACTCGGAAAAATAGACCCATTAAAAGTTAGAGCTGATCTTAATTAAATATTATTTGTTGAAAGGTACTAAACAAAATCCACAAAAGAAACGATACTTATAATAGTCAGCATTTTTAAGTATTCATTCCATTTTTTTTTTAAATTGCAATATGTTTGTTCATCTCAAGTGACAGACCACTGGAAGTTAACAAAGACTAGAACCAACGGTGAGTTAGATAAATACATAGCATAAAATTTATTACTGACATTGAAATATAATAAAACATTTAGAATATTTTTCAGAGTAATTGACCTAAATGATCTATATTATTTATTTATTTAAATTTTTTTTTCGTGCTAATTCTAAACTTTCTAAAAAGGTGACGACTTAGTCGTTTCTGTCCACATCCGTTAAATTTCTAACGGAATAAGTCACATTAGCTCAATTAACCTTAAAAAGATAAAAATATCCTTATTCATATCAATAACATTAAGGGAAAAAAAAAATAGAGAGAGCAAAACTCAAACCTAGCCCTCCCTCTCCCATTCCTATGATCCGACACCCGCCTTCACCTTCTCTGAGTTCCACCCCCCCGGCGTCTTCACCGACACCAAGCTTGGCCCCAGTGCCAAACACCGATTTGGGTGACCCTTCCGTGTCTTCGTCATCAACCCAAGCCTCTGCTCCCCGGACAACGAGCCCCTGACAAGACCCATGCTCCATATCCGACCCTTCCCGCCTAACAATGATCTCACCATGACCACCCCTCCAACAAGACCCAAGTGCTAGATCTGGGCCACGCCACCCCTTCCTCCCTCTCCCTTTCCCCTTTGCCGTCGCCCCCCTTTCTCCCTCGTCTCCCTTTCCTCCCTTTCCCTTTTCCCTTCACTGTCATTCCACCCTAAAGAGAGGAGAGAGAGAGAAAGGAGAATATGATTTTTTTTATTTTTATGATTTTTTTAAATTTTATTAAATTATTTATTATTAGATTATTAAAATACCATTGTAAATTAGATTATATGTATTTCACATGACTTATTACATTAGAAATTTAATGGATATGGACGGAAAGGATTAAATTGTCATATTTTTAGAGAGTTTAGGATCAACATAGTAAAAAAAAAAAAAAAAGAAAGAGAACATGGACCAAGGTGTCACCTCTTCAAAATTTCAGAAACCATTTAGGTCAGTTACTCTATTTTCTAAATGACAAAAATCATAACATTATAATTACTTTGTTATCTTGTAATATAAATGAAAAAGTAACTAAAATAATCATTATATAATTATGATATTTCTAAAATATTATAATTTTTTTTCTATATTTCAATTTTATTCTTATAAATAGGACTGGTCATAATAATATTTTTAAAGATATATCTTGTAATTTTTAATGAAATATCATGTGAATACCTCGAGTTTGGTCTCCCTTGTTAAAACAAATGCAAGAAATGTCTTTCTACCTTATCACTTAACTACGAACAAACAATTAATTTGAAAATTCCCATTGACGGGGAAAAGTGCTAATTAATAAAATCTAATCAACATTTGTATTAGTATGATTTGAATTAAGACAGTCAGATGAACAATAAAGGAAATTACTTTTGGAAAAAAAGAAGAAGAATAAGAATTCATCACAGAAAACTAAAAAGGAAAACAAAGAAAAAACGAAAAGAAAATTCAATCTTTAGACTCCCACAAATGATAAGTCTTATTCTTTGTATAGGTCCCACAATTTAAAACATTTAGATTGGGATTCATTTATTCTTGTTTTTTCATCTTACGAAGAAGGTTCATAGATTCAGTCCCGTCGAATTGAATAGTAAGAGTAGGAAACAACAATATTCATAAGTTTGACTAGTCAAAGTCGTTTTAACGTGTCTGTCTATTGTCAACGCACACGTACGGATTTGAGGAGAGAATTATTTGGACTCTCTCTCCCTCTCCGTGGAATAACTGTTGACACAAAAAAAAGTAATTAAAATAAATAATAAACACACGTGTTTCTGAATGTTTTTGTCACACCTGACGTCACTTTTATAAAGGTTGCATTTGGTGCAAGGGTGCGCTTTAAAGCGTCAAGGGTTCACACAAAAACCTGGACGTTGACATAAAGTTTCTTCGGTTCCAAGACTTAAAACCCAAGTTGGAAAAACGACAAAATCATATTCAGTTCAAGCTGGAATACGACATGATCTTTCTTGTCAGCCATGTTCATTTTTATTTTGCTTTTGTTTTAAAGGATAATTAATCTCACAAATAATTTCTGAACTATTTTACTCTAATCATATTTTAATTTATGTTGTTTAATACATCTCAATTATGTTAGGGTAGATATCTAGGATTGTCCTTAAATTTGTAAGTTTGTACAACTTTGATTCTTTCTTTCTGTTTTTTTTTAGTTGAACTAATCCTAAATTATTAAAGATATTGTTACAATAGTCAGTTTCGTTAGTTTTTGAATATAATCTATTAATTAGTATCATTTTTTATTAAATTATTAACGAATTCCGTCTAAAAATTCAAAAAAAAAACTATTATAGTAATATTTTAATAGTTTAAGATCATCCAAGTTACGAAAAAAAAAAAAATGAACCAAAGTTGTATAAACCTAAAAACGAGCAATTTACACTATGAAGCTAAGCTTTTGCAGAATCATTACACGAAGGAAACCGTCCAAAACCTTCATGGTTAAGCTTCTGTAGTAACTCGACACCATAGCTTAAAGCACTTCAGCATAGGGGGTTGTATAATGTGAACTCAATGACTTCAGGCCTCGTACGTATATGTTGTCTCGCAATAAAAGTATGGCAACCTTATTTATTTAGGGCGCGTTTGGAGAGGACTGTTGGAATCTAGTTTCCAATTTTTATTTTTATTTTTTGTCTTTTTCTTCAACTCAAAACTATTTTTCAATATTTTTATTTTCAAATGTTTACAATAAACTAAAACTTTAAATGTCTATAGCTTTGTTATTTCAAGTTCAAATGAGTTTTTTTTTTTTTAAATTGCATAGAATTTTAAAAGGAATAAAACAAGATCTGTATTAATATATATTTTTCCGAACATATTTTAAGATTTTATACTTTTTTACTTCAAACAATTTTTTTCTTCCTAAATACACATTTCTAAAACTACATATAGTTTACAAATCAATACACAAGAATCACAAGATCTCTACTAGAAGGTTAATCTGAAGTAGTTGACATGGAGGTAAAGAATAAAGACCGAGATTTGTAAATTGTACGATGATCATCAATTGAATTTTTTTTAAATATCTTTGTATTTATCTCCAATAACAAAGAATTATCTCTTACAAGAGTATAAATAGGCTTGGATGCCTTTTGAGGAAACCCTAATAAATTTTTAGCGAATTAAACCCCATCTATAATTCATCTTCATGAGTGAAAAGCACTTTCCCTTACATGAAAAAAGTGTTAACTTTCACATCATAAAAGTGAACTTTGATAAGTCTATACAATTTTATTTTCTAATCGATTGCTTTACATAAGTGATCTTACTAGATAAAAATATGACTCTGATAATCTTATTAGGCGGAATTTCACCGTCAACAATGTTGACAAGCATTTTCCTTCCATACTTGCTCAAATTCACAACGAATGCTCAACTCACTCGCATCCTTACCTTACTTTGTTTCTAAACACTTTCCACGAACAAGTGTTTTGAGTATTTTGAAAATGATTTTGTTTTGGTTATAGAATAGAAATGTGTATTTTTTAAGTATAATTTTGAGATTTTTTTTTTGAAATTGTATTTGATTATATTTCTAAAGAAATTAGTTTCAGTACAAGAAAAAAAAATGTGTTTGAGTATGTTTATGAAAATATTCGTTCCATGTATAAGTTTAGAAAATAAAAACAAAAATGATGAGGAAAATAATTTTATTTTATTTTCTTATTTCTTAACAAAAAAAAAAATGAAAACGATATTTTGTCTTCGTTTAAGTTTTTTGACTTTATAAGCAAAATGAACGTGATTTCAAAACCATTTTCAAAATACCTTTATTAAAAATTGTGATATTCTTTTTAAAATAGTTCCAAACCAATACCAAACGGGGCCAGGTCAATAATTCTAAAAGTAAAAAAGCAAAAGGACAAAAAATAAAGAAAATTCAAGTGTGCAAACTGTCAGAGGGCATAAAAGATCAAATATCCAACAAATGCCCTAGCCCTATTTATTAACGTAAGGGCAAGGTCTATTATTGAAGCTTAATGTCCGTTTAGTGAATAAATTTGAGTTGGAAATTTTAAGTTTTAATAGTAATTTTTGTTGATTTCTTAGAAAAGATAAAAAACTTTTTCAGAAAAAGACAAAAACTGAGATAAAAAAGTACATTTTAATTTAAAATGAGATAGTGAATCAAACATCACCTTAGTTACCTCTGCTTTCTTCAATGCACGAGAATTATTCTGTCACTTCTATAATGGATAATTTCAGATGATATCATGATTTAAGGATGTTTGACATGTGAATGGTAAGATTGGAGGACAAAATCCAAGACAAACAAATGTAGTAATATTAACTTTTAACGTTTGAAAAGAAACAACGCTCCGGTGCCAAGTCTTTAAATCATACTTTTACTTTATTTAGCACGCAATACAGTGTGAAGCAAATTTCAACATTTAAGCTTCTGTTACGGGAAAAAAAAAAATTTTTTTTTTAAGCTTCCGTTTTTATCACTAGTTGGAGTTAAAATTTTTAAGTTATAGTTTGTTGACTTTTAAAAAATTAGTTATAATTTTTATTGACTTTTCAGAAAATGATAAAAATCTAACTGAAAAGTACGGTTTAGTTGGAGTAAAACTCAAATGCCAAACAAACTAGTTATTATTAATTATCATTTTTTTCCACTAAAAAAATTATCCTGTTTTTAATATATTTATTTAATTATTATAATATTAATTTTATCTTCATACTAATTATTTTGAAATCCAAATTGTACTCCTACAAATTCCAAGCTTAAATTAAAGGAAAAGGATCATCATTTACAATATATACTCAAATTGGACATATGGGTACATGGCTTTTTAAAGAAGTTTTTTAAAAATGATTGGAGTTTTGTAAAATTAAAAAAAATCACGGTCTTTCTTATTATTATTTTTTTAAATGATCAATCAGTTATTGGATCATTGATCATGATGATCAATGATTGACTAATGTTAATTTGTAATTTTTATTGATTGATTATGATTAATAACTAATTAGCTGTCCATTTTCTAAATGGTTAAAAAAATTTCGGCTCTTTAGTTAAATAAATATTTGAAAACTGCTTGTTTATCTAAAGTTTCATGTTCAAATCCAGGAAAAATCCCATTTAATAATCCCACTTAACATTTTTAGCTTTTGGGCTATCTAAATAGATGAAAAAGATAACTTGTTATATATATATATATATATATATATATGTATGTATTTGAATGAACTAACTATAACATTTCAAATTATGAGAAACGAGAATCAGCACCATGCATGAACAAAATCGAATGAGTTTTTGTACTATAATTAAACTATGGACTTCATGTCAGTTTAATTATATACACCTTCTTTTAGCTAAAGTTTTTAAGAAAATTAGTTGACCAGGATTTAAACGGAGAGTGATTAAGGGATAAATTATAGCTTCAAAGAATAATATACGCTAATTACACGGATTGCTGGCAATTAATATAAACATGCATATTCTCGTTTCTCCGTTTCTAATAATATACATGCATACATATATATATATGTGTGTGTGTGTTACACGGATAAGATAGAAAGCCGCGGTCGGTGTGACTCCGTTTAGAAATCGGTCAAGCAATACGAACGTGCCGCCACAAATACTTCTTGGTCAATGGTGCAAATTCTTTACAAATGTTATATTCATGTCAATAGTTCTTTTATCCGATGTATATTTTACATAAAACATATATACACATATATAAATAGATGTACATGTACATGTGAAACCAGAAAGTGGTCAAAACTTGAACATTTTGATTTTTTCAATACTAATCTCTTTTAAGTGTTCTGGTCGTGATTTTCTTACAAACGGGGCGGGAAGAAAAGACGTGATCAAGCTAAATTGTTTTAGACTAAAAATTCTTTGGCCATTTCTACGGTCCCTAACACATATTTACGGAATCAGTCCCAAAAAAACCTTTACGGAATGATTTTTGACTGGAACCTATTAATTAGCATAATTTTTTATCAAATTACTAATGAATTCTGACGTTTAAAAAAAAAAAAAAAAGACTATTATAGTAATATTTTGATAGCTTAAGGTAATTCAAGTTGCCCAAAAAAAAAAAAAAAAAATCAAATTTGTATACACCTAAAAATTTAGGGACTAAACGAGTAATTTACACTATAAAGTTAAGCTTTTGCAGAATCATTACATGAAGGAAACCGTCCCAAACCTTCATGGTCAAGCTTCAATAGTAACTCGACACCATAGCTCAAAAGCACTTCGGCGTGGGGGTTTGTATAATGTGAACTCAATGACTTCAGGCCAGGTACGTATACGTTGTCTTGCAAGTAAAAGTATGGCAACCTTATTTATTGGAACGATAAAAGCCGAGGTAATTTTAAATCTTTAGCGCGTGTTTCCAAGGGGTCTGTTGGAATTTGGTTTCCATTATGTTTTTTGTTTGTCTTTTTCTTCAATTCAAAACTATTTTTCATTATTATTCTTTTTAAATGTTCTACAGTAAACTAAAACTTTAAATATCTATAGCTTTGTTATTTCAAGTCCAAATGAAATTGATTTTTTTTTTAATAAATGGTATAGAATTTCAAGAGAAATAAAACAAGATCTATATTAATATATATTTTTCCGAACATATTTTAAGATTTTACACTTTTTACTTCAAACAATTTTTTTCTTCCCAAATACACATTTCTAAAACTACATCTAGTTTACAAATCAATACAGAAGAATCACGAGATCCCTACTAGAAGGTTAATCTAAAGTAGTCGACGTGGAGATAAAGAATAAGGACCGAGATTTGTAAATTGTACGATGATTATCAATTGAATTTTTTTAAATATCTTTGTATTTCATCTCCAATAACAAAGAATTATTTCTTGCAGGACCTATAAATAGGCTTGGATGCCCTTTGAGGAAACCCGAATAAATTTTTAGCGAATTAAACCCCCTCTATAATTCATCTTCATGAGTGAAAAGCACTTTCCCTGGCTTGAAAATTAAAGTGTAACTTTCACACTATAAAAGTGAACTTCTGTAAGCCTATACATTTTTATTTTTCACATTCTAATCGGATGCTTTACATAAGTGATCTTATTAGATAAAAATATGACTCCGATTGTCTTATTATGCGGAATTTCACCGTCAACAACGTTGATGAGCATTTTCCTTCCATACTCAAATTCACAATGAATGCTCAACTCACTGGCATCTGTACTTTACTTTGTTTCTGAACACTTTCCACGAACAAGTGAGCTGGGTACGTGGCATGTCGTTTGTTAATTGATATATATATATATATATATATATAGTACTTCCAATTTGAAGACTTGACTTACTCAATGTTTATATACATACATACATACATACATATATATATATAAGCTTGGAGGAACATTTGACAATTCATGCACGTCTTCACACGGTAAAGTCAGATACGCCCTTTATTTCCTTCCTAAATTAAAGGTGTTACAACATGCAGACCATGATGGTAACTTGACATGCTTTGCGTTAGTAGTTTTGAAAGAAAATATTTGGATCGTAGTTATTTTCCTTTTTAAAAAAATTAATTAAAAAACTCGTTGATTTTTTTAGAAAAAAAGACAAAAATAAGTTGAAGTATTCTGATTCAACATGAATTACGAAACACCCCTTAGTTTTGTTGTTTTTAATAATTAATTGTCTTGGAGCGCAAGTGGACAAGTAGAGAGAACCAAATAATTCCAAAGCTAATTCAATTTTGAATTCTATTTCTTTGTTTCTTAATCATGAATGTCGTGACAAATGTGCTGCGACTCAAATGTTTCAAAACCTCTTATTCTAACAAATTGATTGGTAAGGCGGACAAGAGATGGTGTGGAAAGAGTTAGGAGGAGATATAGGATAAGGATTAATTGACATTAGAATCTAATTTATGCGATGCTAATTATATGATCAACTAAAAAAATGAGAGTGGGGTTGTTGATCATCATCATATTCGCTTGTTGCTCTTCGCTTTTATACGAATCTTTGAGCATTTTGAAAAACTAGTTATAATTTTTATTGACTTTTCAGAAAAAAATAAAAATTTAGTTGAAAAATACGATTTAGTTGGAGTTAAACTCAAATACCAAACAAATTAGTTATTATTAACTATAATTTTTTTCCACTAAAAAAATTATCGTGTTTTTAATATTTTTATTTAATTATTTTAATATTTATTTTATCTTCATATTAATTATTTGGAAATCCAAATTTTACTTCTACAAATTCCAAGCTTAAATTGATGGAAAAAGATCATTATCTACAATATATACTCAAATTGGACATATGGGTACATGAATTTTTAAAGAAGTTTTTTAAAAATGATCGAAGTTTTGTAAAATTAAAAAAATCACAGTCTTTTTTTTTTAAATGATCAATCAATTATTGGATCATTGACCATGACGATCGATGATTGATTAATGTTAATTTGTAATTTTTATTGATTGACCATGATTAATAACTGATCAGCGTTGTCAATTTTTCTAAATAGTTAAAAAAATTCGGCTGTTTAGTTCAATAAATATTTGAAATTTGCCTGTTTATCTAAATTTTCATATTCAAATCCAGGAAAAATCCCATTTAGTAATCCCGTTTAACATATTTAGCTTTTAGGCTATCTAAATAGATGAAAAAGATAACTTGTTTTTACATATATATATATATGTGTGTGTGTGTGTGTATATATATATATTTGAATGAACTAACTATAATATTTCAAATTATGAGAAACGAGAATCAGTACCATACATGAACAAAATCGAATGAGAATTTCTGTACTATAATTAAAGTATGGACTTCATGTCAGTTTAATTATATATACCTTCTTTTAGCTAAAGTTTTTAAGAAAATTAGTTGACCAGGATTTAAACGGAGAGTGATTAAGGGATAAATTATAGCTTCAAAGAATAATATACGCTAATTACATAGATTGCTGGCAATTAATATAAACATGCATATTCACGTTTCTCCGTTTTTAATAATATACATGCATACAAATACATACATACATATATATATGTGTGCGTGTGTGTGTTTGTGTTACACGGATAAGATAGAAAGCCACGGTCGGTGTGACTCCGTTTAGAAATCGGTCAAGCAATACGAACGTGCCGCCACATTTACTTCTTGGTCAATGGTGCAAATTCTTTCAAATGTAATATTCATGTCAATTGTTCTTTTATCCTATGTATATTTTACATAAAACATATATATATAATATATATAAATAGATGTATATGTACATGTGAAACGAGAAAGTGGTTAGAACTTGGACATTTGGTTTTATCAGTACTAATCTCTTTTAAGTGTTCTGATCATGATTTTTCGTACACATGGGGCGGGAAGAAAAGACGTGCTCAACCTAATTGTTTTAGAACAACAATTCTTTGGCCATTTCTATGGTCCCTATCACATATTTACGGAATAAGTCCTCAAAAAAACCTTTACACGTGTCAGTTGAAGAGGGCTTTTCATTTATTTTACTCTGAAAATTTCAACATGCTACAGGCAGTCAACTTTTTTTTTGTTTTATTTTTTATTTTTTTAAATCTGCACATAGATTTAGGATAAAAAGTTAAGGATAATAATATCTTTTAACCTTAATTAAATATTCATTATAAGTGAAAAAACTCATATACAAGGTTAAAATTATAAATTTAGTTGGGACAAATATGTAAATTTATAATGAAAAATAATATTTTAAATTCAGAATGAAAGTATCAAGAAAGTGTAGAGAAGTAAAGTTAAAACAGAACAACGTAATATTATTAGAACTGTGGCGAGCCATTTTAAAATTTTTCCTTATTTCTTATTTTTGATCTTATTTTTGGCCCACGTGTACTTGCATTCTTCAGTCGCTGCTTCACAGCCTCGGAGACGGTTTTTCCGACGAAGATGTACGGCGGAGATTGGATCGAGGATCGGACTGAGTGATCTCAAACACAATCCAATTGCATTGGAAAATCCGGTCGACCCTTCTCCAGCCTCTTCAAGTTCGAGGAAGCAAATAATTGATAATGGGAAATATCATGATAGAGAATAATAAGAGTTTTCTGATTAGTCAATAATAATACACGGCCTAAAACTAGTCAGATTCCATGAAAATCACGGAGGTCTGTGAAAAAAGAATTGAATATTTAGTCTCCATTTAATAAATTAATTGAATATAAAATTTTTAAATAGAAATTGATTAACTTTTTAAATATTAATTATAAATTTTATAAATTTTTTATAAAAAGATAAAAATTAAAATGAAAAAAATACAATTTAAATTAAACTTAAATATCAAATGAATCGTCAGAAAAAGTTTATCCAGTGTTTGGCCGCAGAGAATCGGTTTAGAAAAAAAAAAGAGTCAAATTCGTTGTCGGATCTGCCGTTGCTATTCGCTTGGCGGTGCTGGATCTTAGACTCTCGCCGGAGATTAGAGAGAGAGTAAAGAAAGAGAGAAGAATACATAGAGATCCCTCTCAGGAACTTGATGCCGGATCTCGTCGCCGGTGCCGGCATTGCCGCCGGCGCCGTGCGTCTCTGATCAAATAATAACGAGAGAGAGAGAGAGAGAAGGAGGGAGAAAGATAGCTTTTTCTAATTTTTTTTTTTTGGAGTTCAAAAAAAAAAGAAAAAAGAAAGAAACCTTCACTGTTTCAACCGGTATCCGGTTGGCCAACTAAAAAATTTCTATTACCCTTAATAAATTTTGACCATCAGATGCATTTAAAATAATAAAATATTCTTCTATTGAGCCGTGTAGATTTATTAAAGGACTTATTTGTAAAATTAAACTACAAGACTGTAACAAGGCTCTTCTCTTTTTAAGGAAATCAGGTTGGCCAATTATATATATATATATATAGGTATAGTCTTGTGTCCTCGGATGGGGAATGGTGCTGATGTTGATGGCGACAAGTGTTGCCTGTTGGGAGAACATCTGGCAAATTTGAGGTGTCAGAAATGGTCAGGAGGCCAGGAACGTAATTGAAGTTGTGTTAAAAATAATTTACGTGGACTTTTTATAAACTATGTGGTAGACTTGTAGAAGAAGAGGTTAATATTTGTGAATAAGTTGAGCTTTCACGTGACAATACTGACAAGTTCCAGAAGAAGTTGCAAGAGAGGGTAAAAAAGTTACAAGTATACGGAGAAGCAAGAAGTCAAAAAAAAAAAAAATATATATATATATATATATATATAAACCCACAAGTGTCCAGACAGCTTTCCGCAACTGGAAAAGCATGTGAAAAGCAAACAGGCGAGGCAGAATATAATAAACAATGTTAGAACATAGGAAGGGCCCACTTCATTAATTACACTGTCAAATGTAATTTGAGAATTCTACGGTCGGGCTAAAAAGTGTTTCTTTATCACTTTATTATTATTTTAAATGCACCCCCTTTCCCTACAACTGTCTGATTTGTTGAATCTCATCCTCCAACCCTCACGGTCCCTCCACTGTCCATCGTCCATTGTTCATCTGCCGACGCAATCCGAAAGACTTTCCTCTCTCTCTCTCTCTATATATATATATATATATATTTGTCTATTAACCTTATAGAAATGACCATGACGGCGTGATGTATTCATACAAGAGTAAGCAAACAGCCCGGTCCTAAAACAAATTAATTTGGAGGGGTCACTGATTAGATTTTCCACCTCGAAAAATAGAGATAGAAGGTCTGTTTGGTGAATGAGTTTGAGTTGAAAAAATATAGTTTGAGTTGAAAATTTTTGTTGATTTTTCAGAAAAGATAAAATTTTTTTCAAAAAAAGACAAACACTTTTTCAGAAAAGAATAAAAACTGAGATAAAAAAGTATAGTTTAAGTTAAATTGTCAAATGAGGTCAAAATGAAGGAAGTAATGTTATATAAGCTAGAATCTAGTTTTTTTTTTTTTTTTTCCACCATGTATATACAAATACACATGTATATAATAACACGATAACTTTTGTTTAGAAACTATATAAACATATAAATATATAACTAGACGATAACTTATGTTTAGAAATCATATCCAATTTTTATTTTTTATATTTATTTGAAAAAAATTGATTGAATGAGAATGAAGGAAGAAATACTAATGTTTTATTTGAGGAAATTTGGAATGTATTGAACTAGATCATCGAACAAACTGTACTATAATGCAATAAATTTAAAAAAAAAAAAAAACCTTTAACTAAGCTATTTTTCCATTAATTAAAAAGCATGGGAAAATATAAATCTAAAAGACTAATTCATACGTAATGATAACACTATTTTGCGGTCTCATATAGGACGTTGGATCAATTATAATTATATATATTATATATGTTTTTGGATGTGATCATAGAAGCATCCTGACGCTAGAATTGTCCATATATATTACCTCACAATGACATATACTTATCTTGAAGATTAAGAACTTTGTTTAACATTTCAACTTAGTCCAATTAAATTGTACTTTTTTTATTTTAATTTTTGTGTTTTTCTGAAAAGTTAAAAAAATAATGATAATTAGATTTTAAAAAGCCAATCAACTCCAATTTAAAAATTTCATCTCCAACTGACAGGACCTTGACTCCACTAAAGACTAATAAACATTAAATTGGTAGTTTAAAAATAAATCTAACGCACTTTTCACGAGACTCGAATTTGAAGCCTTCTATCTTTCCGATTACTTGGGACAAAGTTTAATGCGACTAATTGTATGACTTCTATTTATTAAAGAAAAACAAAAAATACTCAAAAATATCAAATCCTTACCCTTAGCCACGAAGTTGTTGTCAATGTTGGTATCTTTTCTTCAGCTAGTTCCCACAATGAATGAGTATACATACACACACATATATAGATGTATATAATTATCAGAGATCAATACATATATACGTCTATATTCACGGGTTAGATATATGCAGATACATATTAGGATACGCGGTAAGGATAAATGGTTGACGATGCAAAATATGGGGCCGTGGTCTAGTGGACGTCCTTGTTCATTCTTGGTGCCACTTGTTAGTTATTGATAATGCCAAAAGCTATTATAGAGCCTTATCGTTTTCAAGGATATGCATGGCATGAATTTCTCCATCAGAATCAGGACAAATAATTAAGGAATTAATCAAGTTCGACGCTGAAACATCTGTATTTGGCTGGAAAAAAAAAGGGAAAAAAAAATTTAAAAAAAATTAATAAAGTGTCACATTCTTGTAATTTGAACATAATCAAGCTTATAATGCTGTCCCGTCTTTGTAATGAAATTAATAGTCGGTGTGAAAAAAGAGTGATCTTCCTGTATTTTCCCATTAGCTAGCTGTATATTCCCAAAAAAAAAAAAAAGAAAAGAAAAAGAAAGAAGTAATAAATATTTTACATAGAGAAGAAAAGAAAAGGTGACGTTATAACGAGAATCTCATTGTTATTATTTTCTAATGAAAAAATAGAAAATAGTTTAATCTTTCTTATTGTTTGTTATAAAGTCATACTTTTAAAACTATTTCTGTGGAGGAGGATTAAGTTATTATATATCTTATTTAATTTTCTAATGAAGGATTGGTCAATAAGACCAACCACTTTAGTTTTAGTTTTTAGTGGTATTTACAACATTTGAAAAGTTCGAAAAGTTTCAATGTTAAAAGGTAAAAGTTTCAATGTTAAAAGGTAGGTGCTTGTTGCAAGTTGTAATATGCATATCTACATTACACGTACCTAGTGGATGAAGTGATAAAGGAGGGTGACGACTTCTTTAGTCTCTTTTTTCGTCGACTCAGGTTCAATCTCCATAATACTTCTATAATTTCAGCTTTGGTTGTTAATATATTGAGTTAGTGATATTTTGAGTAGGATTTGAATTAACGACTGTAAGAGACTACGTTAAAGACTTATTATCTCTTCTTTACCATTTCTCATGAAAGTGGATTCCGCTTGTGAAGATGGAAATGGGATAATGAAGGGATCGCCATCATAGTTTTTTTCTTAAAAAAAAAAAAAAAATCCGTATATACATATTTACCAAAAATAGCCGTACATATATATGATGTAAAAGAAAAAAAAAACCTTTTTTTTTTTTACCCAAAGAAAAAAAGAAAAAAAATACAACAAAGCAGTCCTTTTTTTTTTTCCTCGGACAAAACCAAGTTATGCCAGTCCGTAATTTACCGAAAATTTCAGAAAATATAGGCATCATCATGTTCGATTCTATACAGCTTGGAACAAAAAAGAAAATAGAAAAAATAAGCATGCAGAAAAGTTGTGGAATTTAAATCAGGCGGTCGGTGAAAGCGCGGATAATACTATAATCACTGTGTTTACACTTATCATTCAAATGTTCTGAATTTAGCCAGAAAGAAGATGAAAGTTAAAAGAGAGAGAGAGAGAGATAGAGAGAGAGAGAGCAGTCAAACGTTGTGAAGAGTCATCGGCTACCAGCTAAAAAGTAGCAGCTCACCTATTCGGACAAATGACTTCGATTCATTTAGAGTTTATTTGGTGAATGAATTGAGTTTAAAAATTTTAAATTTGAGTCAAAAATTTTTATTAATTTTTCAGAAACAACAAAAATTTTTTAAAAAAACGACAAAAATTAAAATAAAAAAATACATTTTAATTTGAGATAAGATAAAATAAAAAACAAGTCTTTAACGACGAACCTAATGCCTGCACGTACTACTAGTCTTACTAACATAGAATAAAAAGAATTATTAAAAAAAAAAAAACACACACACACTTTGAGGCCCCACAAACGAGAGAAATTCTATAGTCGGAATTCACAATATTCTCTCTCTTTCTCTCTTAATCAGCAAAAACGGAGGCCAGAGGTCTATCTTCACATTTTTCAACCCAGCCTAACACCACTTTAAGGAGTCTATTGAGATTACATATCATTTTGATTCTATGTCCTTAAGCTGTGGGCCTAAGATTTATCTTCTACATGTGACATGATTTGAATCTTGAATAAATAAAAACAAGAGTATGAAAATAAGACTTTTTTATCATTATATTGTCACCTTCGATGATAGAATATTGAAGTTCATGTATCATATATCATTTATTTTAATCAGACAATATTTATTAAACAGATGTAACAATAGTGTTTCCCGGAACCCAATGTGACCCCTTTCCTATTTTTTAGCTCATCAATAATTTCTTTAATTACAAATTACCTCCTAATTTATCCTCCTTGAAACTTTTTTAATTACATTATTTACATAGTTTTTTTTTTTTGTTGAAGAAAAAATTTAATTATATCTAAAGATTTGACTATAAATTCAAATTTATGATCCAAACAGATTAAAAATCCACTATTATTTAAGTTCATAACATTTTATTTAAGAAGGAAAGAAAAAGTTATATTTAAAAGAAAAAGTTCTTAAAAAAAAAAAAAGTCTCACAGCTTTTTATATTTTTCAAAACTTTTGTTTAAGTTTTAACCCAAGCCTCTTTTGAAACAGTTTCTGATTCCCTGATTGTATTTATCAATTTAGTATCCAACACCACACAGTATATATCAATTTTATTTTTTCATCTTACAATCGTAATAAGTGGTCCCAAAATTTAAAAAAAAAAAAAAAAATCAATAGTCTGTATTTACGATATGTGGTCAACGACAGTGAAAAACGACAATATGTGTCGAATAATTTTTGTCGTAGCATCAGAATAAATTATCCAACATGACCCCACTTCGTTGAATTTCTCACAAAATCAAAAAAAAAAAAAAAAAACCCAAATAAATTGTCGCGCTTTTTGTGTGGGACCCAAGAAATGAACGCGTTCACACACAGCTGGTTTGCGGTGGACTGGGGACTACGGGAGGTTTTCTCGGATATTTCCGTTACTCGCCTCTTTTTTTTTATTTAAATAATTTTATATTTTAATAATATGTTTAAAATTACAGCACTTGAGATATGAATTTAGATTTTATCCTGTTTGCCCCAAATCGCTCTCTATATATAGCCTGGCTGCACTTTTTCTCTAACGTCTTCCAATTCTCTGTTGTTCGCTCTTTAGATATCTCTCTCTCTCTCTCTCTCTAGCTTTTTGTTGTAGAAGTACTTTGAGCTTTGTTTTGTGACGTTGAGAGAGCGAGATATATTTAAGGGTACTTTGTGAAGGGAAATTACTTTTGCTTAAACTAGGGTTAATAATTAATTAATTATCTAATTAGGTTTAGGTTAGGTTTTCATAGTTTCTGTGTGGTTGATGGTGAAGATGACGAAGAGCCCGAGTGAGACGGCGAAACCCGACAGAAAGACGGTCGAAAAAAACCGGAGAATCCACATGAAAGGGCTTTGCTTCAAGCTTGCTTCACTCGTTCCAGAACACCACTCTTCGCACTACTCTAAGGTAACCTAGTTGTTATTAATTCTCGTCTTTTTGGCAATTTCACTTTTTGGAAGTTATTAATACCACTCATACTTTTAAGTATGACATCGTATATGTTTCTGAACGTTATATTGTGCAAATTTATAATTTCGTTGCTTATGGTTAGCTTGTCAATTGCTAAATTTGGTCAAGTACTAACCGATTTGTTCCTTTCGGACCGCCTTTCAGGAATTGTTGACACAACAAGATCAGCTCGATCTTGCGGCGTCATACATAACCCATCTGAGACAAAGAATAGAGAAGCTAAACGAGAGAAAGGAAGAAGCAATCAAGGCCTTAAACGGAGAAAAGCGCGGCGGAGATGCTTTCGACCAGGGGATGAGTAGCGGCCCGAGTTTGCCGGTGATCGAGTTGAAGGACTTGGGTTGTAGCATAGAAGTGATTTTGATAAGCGGTTTGCAGAAGAACTTCATGTTGTATGAAGTGATCAGTGTGCTTGAGGAAGAAGGAGCTGAAGTCGTTAATGCTAGCTTTTCTGTTGTGGATGGCAAAATTTTCCACACACTCCACGCTCAGGTGAATACAACATTTATCGCAAATCTACACCCTTCGTTAAATTATCATATTCTGTCAGTTTTACATATTTTAATTTGTATTTTGTTAGCTCCCAAAAAAGTATGTGCGAGTTTGTTTTTGTCGGACTAGACTGGTAGTGATGATCAATATATCAATTAGTGAACAAATTTTGGTGATTACAAATAAGATTAGCCTTTCCTCCGTTGAAATTACCTGTTAAGTAAATTAAAATATTATCCTAATATAAAGTTTTTGTTTTCATTTTATGAAACTTTACAGGTGAAACTTTCAAGAGTTGGAGTAGATACCTCAAGGGTATGGCAAAGACTTCAGGACTTGATTTACTGAACGAACCTAGGAAGTACTGTAATATATATACACAAACACACACACACACACACATACATATATAACATATATATGTATAAGAAGATTAGCACCAAATAAAAGTAGTGCTATTCCATGGGAATGGATTTAAGTGAAATTCCAACTAGTACGGCTATGCCATTAGATATTAATTAATTGCGATGGCGAATTGGGGGACAAGGCATTTTATGAGTACTAGAATTTAGGTGGAATTTAATTTTAATTAGGTTTCTGTTGTTAAAATGTATAATTATATATGATGGTACTTAGTAGCTAGAAATATTAAATGTATGTTGTTATAAATATCTACTCTAGCAGTTTATAACCGCATGTAGTGGGGGTTTTTTCTTTTTTCTTTTTGTACCATATTTATGTCACTTATTGAATGATTAATGCATCAACAGGATAAATAAATGAAGTAAATATATATATACACTATTGATAGCGCCGTCTAGACTCATAATTAACAAAACTTCTAACTGGTTAAGATTTAAATCTGACTGACAAAAAATAAACTCAAACAGTGACAGAACCGACTCTAAAGAAAATACTAAAATTATATAGTGAAAATATCGATAACTTTATTAGATTAAAGGGAATGACTGTGATAGAACTCTTTATATATACCTTATCGATACAGTACATTTTTAAACCGTTAAGATATAATCAAACAGCTGAAATATTATTTGTGTATAATAATTATAATACACCTTATATTAGTATAGATTAATAAATAAATTTTTTTAATTTTTTTTAAAAAGAGCAACCCCCTTCCTTGATGTGGCAACTTCCCCACCGACGTCGACGACAGACCCCCCTCCCCTCGAGCCAGATTTGCCCCGCCTCCCCCTTTGCATCGGTGTCGACCTAGTCCCTCCCCCCCCCCCCCCCCCCCGACGTTGGGGAGGACCCTCTGATTAGATCTGCCCCCCTTCCCCGACGCCGACCAACGCAGTCCCTCCCTCTTTCCCAATCTCGGCAACAGAAACCCCCCCTCCCCCCAACCTTTCATCGGTGAAGTGGGTTTTTTTTAAATTCTTTTTTTATATTATTTTTAATTTTTTAGTCAAATATTACTATAAGATAAAGTGTATGATAATTACAGTACATAAGCAACATTTCAGTCATTTGATTATAACTGAACAATTTAAAAATAAACTCTATCGATAGGATATATAAAAAGGATTTTACTATAGTTTTACCCTAAATTAAAAAAACAAAGAACTAAAGCCTAGAGCATAAACCGCTCTTAATTTTGCTTTACCTATAATCTCAGTTATAGATTCTTAAAATGCACAGCATGAGGTGGGAGAAATATATGATCGATCATTTTTTTAGTAACAAAATATATAAATACATATATATATATATATAAATATATATGTATATATATAAATTGATGGTGATAAGAACTCGCATCGCATGGTGGCTTAGCTTCACCATCCACCTTCGAAGAAGTGTCCAATTGAAAGGTCCTTGTATAGATATAAGTACGGGGAACCCCGCGTTCTAAAAACAGCAAGTTAATTTGAAATGTATATGCACGTGCATAGTAGCCTCTCTAACTAAAAAAACACTAGAAAGCACACAAGGTCAAATGATTCGTTGAAAAGTCAAAAGTCAAAAGTCAATTCAAGCACGTTTACTTACTCTCCTTTCTACTTGTATAAGCGCGTATAGCAAATTTTTTCATATCAAAGAAAGACTACTGTTTTCCTTCTTATTCTTCTGATCTTCTTCTAGTAATTTTGGATAATAAAACACTTCAGTGGTCCATAGTCCACGCTGAAAAGATGCTTTATATATATATATATATATATATATGATAATTATTTGTTGGGTTCTAAAATATCTATATATATTCATCTACCACTTATTTATTGTTGCGTGCATGCCATTGGTTCTTGCGACGTTGATGGCAATTACGACGTAGGAGAGTCTGGCTGAAAAGCTACTTCTATATAGAGAATGTGGACCACGTGGGTCAAATAGGGTTTTCTGTCTTTTTTTTATAGGACAAAAATGTGCACTTTGTTATTCAACGTACTTGAACTTATAAGATTAAATTGATGCGAAATGAGTTAAATAATTGTTTCTTCTTATGTCATCAATTAATGACGCGGTAAACTAAATGGATTCCACCAGACTAAAACTTAAACTTAGAGTAAAACATGAAATTATGCATCTTAAGAAAGTTTTCCTTTCTTTCTTTCTTTGTCTTTTTTTTTTTTTTCCCACCTTATTCTCATACGTGTAAGAATTTTTTAGCATTTGTACCCCCTATACTTTTAATAGCTGCGAATTTTGTCCCTAAACAGTTTTCTTAACTAATTAGTCCTTGAATTCTTAAAAGAGTAGTATTAACTTCAATTACTAATGAAAGTTAATGCTCCATTTAGTAAAACGGTTTGAGTTGAAATTTTTAAGTTTGAATTGGTTGACTTTTTAAAAACTAGTTATAATTTTTGTCAACTTTTAAGAAAATGACAAAAACTGAAATAAAAATTTTGAGTTTAAGATGTAATGCCGAACGTAGGCTAAATCTCAGCTCTGGAAAGTCTAGGACTATATAATAAGTGACAGAATTGCCGAAAATAAATAGTATTTTAGGCATTAAAATGCAAATGATCAAACTAGGAATAGTGTAGGGGCACGTTGCTTTTGAAAGAAAAAAAAATTTACAATATTGTTCCATTCAATATTTGTCTTCGTTAATGATTGAAGTTAATGTGCTATTATTTTATAAATTAAATATCAAATTGTCAAGGAAAATCTATAAAAACGAAGTGTCAAATTGCGTAAAGCCCACGAGAAAACACTGCTCATGAACCAAGCGTCAACATGAAGGGATAATTGCCGAATTGGTCAAGTAAACACAAACTTAGTACAAATATATGTACATATATAAATTATATAGATATATGGATAAAAACCTAAAACAAGTTGGTACGGTATTTTAGAAACCTAATACAAGCTTGACTTACAAAAGACAATACAGCCTTCCTTTTTTATTTTTGAAAATCTAAAGACAATAGAAATCTATGATTAGGGTAAATAGAAACCCAAGTCACATAGTGTAAATATATAATAACAATAACAAATATAAAAAATATTGGATCACGCCACTTAATAGGTCCATATTTTTAAATGGAAGCTCAATCTCTTAACGGTCTTGAATTTCACTTCTTCCCTTCAAATTTTCACATGATATCAAAGCCTAATGAGCTCAAACCAACGACCCGATCCATCAAATACAAGATTGGTTCCTCCAAAGAAAGAACCATCTTGTGGGGACATATTAAGGGTAAAAAGAAACTCAAGTCCCATATCATAAACATATAACACAATAACAAACATATAAACGTATTGACTCACTCCATTTGACCGTTGATCTTTTAAGATGGGAGTTCATTCCATTTTTAGTCTCAAATTCTATTTCTTCTCTCTAAATCTTTACAATCTAGATGTAGTGGATTGCTTTTTTCCTTTCTTCCTTTTCCTTTGTTTTTTTTTTTTTTTTTTCAGAGATTCTATAATAAGAATGGTTATTTTTTCATTATTGGTAAAAACTACAATTTTATCTATTATATAACTTTTTAACATTCTCATTTATGAATGAGGGCAGTTTTATATTGTACACGATAATTTTTAACATGATCACTTATAGATTAGACTATTGAAAGCTATTCTAACTGGTTAAAATTACATTTTCTGCTGAAAATGAAAAAGGACACTTTCTATTGTATGTACAGCTACACACACCATGTGTTTTTGATTCTAGCGGTAAAACCATAGAAAGTTTAGCCCAAAGTCTACAAAGTATGGCAAAAATGTCCAGTTCACTTTTCAATGGACCGATGCCATTAATTAAAATGTGGGCTTCATATATCCGATTCTAGTGCATCCCTAAATTCTAAGCATGGAATTTTTTTGTTTCAAACTATTTAAGAAATATATCCCACTTAACTTACTTTTTTTAGTTTTGTGTTTCTAATTTATATTTTTTAAAAACGTGCTCCTTTTTAATTTGATTTTAGAAAGAAAAAAAATAAGGAACATGAATCTAAAAGTACTTAAAGAACTAAGAAGTGGACATAAATCTTTATGAATTCCACTAGTTCTCTTATGTTTCTATAGTTGTCCGGGGATTTGAGTTTTTCCCCGTTTGAGAAATTGAATCCAATAGATGAATACCAATCTTGACTGTGGATAGTGGTTTCAAACACAATTTACCAGTAATTTCATACATGACTTTATTAAAAAATATAGAGTTTGAATTCCTCACCATCAAATTATATATAAAAAAAAATATTAACTGTGTATTTCTTTGATTTACGAGGTTTTTCTGTTTTGATATGGAATAGTAATTTTGATAGGTAAAGGAGTAATAACACTATGCACTCTCTCTCTCTTTGTTTTTCCCCTTTCTCTCTATTCTCTCTTCACCTCTCACTCTCCTGTTCATCTTATCGCCAATGGCCAAGGTCAGAAGTGACCAAGTTCTGAATAAATGGATTTGGATAAAATTCATTCGTAAAAGTTAACTTAAGGGGAGAGAATGTCCGATCCACGTATAAGCACTAACAACCAACTAATTTGATGATGTTAGACAAATTCAACTCTTAACACCCTTTATCACGTATAACATGTCATGCAAATGAGGCGCGATATACCATGATAAATGGGTGTGGGGGAGCTTATCTCCAACAACTATATAAACAATGTAAGCAATATTATAACAACTGAGTAATTTGACGATGCAAGACAAGATCCCCACAACACAAATATGTAAGTTATCATATTAACGAACATAAAATAATTAACTTAAAATTCTCGAGAGAAAAAAAAATGAACTTCAATAAAAAAAGAGATAGAGAGAGAGAGAGAGAGAGACTAACGTACTACAACTCACTTGCTCAAAAGGGAAGTAGTAAAATGATCAAGAACTGTTCTTTTGTGGCAAAAAAAAAAAAGAAGTGAAAACCCTATAAACAACAAGTTTATAGCGCTGGTCCCTCTAACATCACAGTTGAGGACGGTCCAAATATAACTATCCTCCATTGTGAAGCGCCTGGTGTTAATATAGAAGATGATTTTAGCAAGAACCGTCCTCTATAGCCCGTCCCCTATTCCACCTTCTCTAGTCGTGAATTCGACTTCTAAGTTCTAACAATGCCATCCTCACGCCGGCCGCCATCTAGCACGCCTCTTCACCGGAGCCTCACATTCAATATAGCACGACTTTCGTGTATATTGTCGTGCAAGATAGTGTCGTCGTCGAGTGTTTTTGTCCTCAACCATGGTGACATCGTATCAACGGTTCCTGATTAGGTCGTGTTGTCAGTGACGTCGTCAGTAGTCAAATTTGTCAAAAAGAGTAAACCATTAGGATACCAAAGTATAAAATTAATATGCCGAAAGGGGGTGTTTGGACAGCTAGTTTGAGTTGAAATATTTTAGTTGTAATAGTAAATTTTTTTGAATTTTCAGAAAAGACAAAAAACTTTTTGGGAAAAAGACAAAAACTTTTTGGGAAAAGACAATATTTGATGGAACGGAGTACCAAAAACACCCCCTTAACCGTTCGTACACTGAAAAAGCTAAACCGGTTGTATACCTAACAAAACAAAAACAAAACAAAAATCTGTAACCGAAAGTAAACCATCATAATATGGACATTTGTATCTTAAAAATGGTATTTTTAAATAACAGAATAGATAATAATGTTTTTCCTAAGTGATTGTAGTTATAACCCGACGGTCATTACACATCTGATTTCACTATGAGATGTAGAGTTCGAATCTCTCCACCTCAGATTAAAAAATAAAGGTTTTTTCCTGAAAAAAAACATTACATGTTATGTTCATGTAAATCCCTTTTTTTTAATTTAAAAAAAAAATTTTTTTTCTGTCACCTACATTAATGTACAAAAACATAAGCTCCCGCAGTTCGGGATTTTCATTTTATCAAAAATAAGATAAAAAATAAATTTCCAAGCCGATTCCATGTTTGCCTTTGTCCATAAATAATGAGAGATTCTAAATATTAGTGTTAGAATCAGTCTATTGTGTCAGAGAAAATGTAGACAAAAAAATAAAGTTTTTAATAAGATTTACAAAGGGATAATCAATTTTTGATGAAATAATATATATATATATATATATATGTATATAAAGTTAAAGTTTTTGAGATAAAATTAATAAAAAAGAAAAGTTCACTAGAGCAGAAGCTTGACTAAGAAGGCCTTCGCCCCTGCTAAGGATTGTACTTTTTTTTTTTTAACAAGAAGATTGATGGTATCTAAATATTATCTAACAAGATAAAATGAATCTACTGATATCACAAATGAAATGAAGAATAGGATAATGACCTTGTGCCTTTAACAACTATTAACCCAAGATTCAAGAAGTCTATCAGCATACAAACGTCAAGAGGCAGATTTTTCATGAGGCAAAACCTTGAAATTTTTGATGAATAAAAGTGAGAACTCACTTGAAGGAAGATGTTTTCACAACCATGCTCCCATCACCCGCTGTTATGGATTTTTTTTTTTTTTTGAAGTGCCTAATTTAATATATATTTTTCTTTTTTCTCCACTGTTACCTCAGTGATCTTACACTTTTTTGGGGCTAATTCTGTGATCTTAAGTTGATGTTATGGAAAACTATTGCAGAAAATTGTAATTGCATAATATCCTGAATAATTAATAAAGTGATAAAGTAAAAGTATCGTTCCTTACGAGAATTGTAGTTACTAATTACCGAAATTATATTAACTCTAACTTTATTTGAATAACCGAAAAGAGATTTTTTAAAATGAAAATAACAAAAATAATTAAAAAGATGAAATACTCAAACTATTAAAAATCTAGAGTCTCAGATTTCACCGGATTGATTCATATTCAAATTTTATAATCTAATTAATTAACATCTAATTTCTTATATTGTCAGCGAATCTCTCTCTAACGTAATCATTAATCATTCTTAGGTATTAGTAATTTATCTCATAATAAGCTCATTATCACCTCTCAGTTTCAAACTCTAAGCTTACCACAATTAATTAAGAACATGAAATTCATAATACTATGTAAGTTTTATAACTATCTCTAGCTTATAACAATTTCATGCTAAATTAAAGTAAGAGCTTATTTAATTATCACTTTCTCAGTCTCAAATCAAATACCAATTCATGCAAATGGTGATTCAAGCATTCACAAGCATTAAGCACAGATTAATTACTTTAACATAGAATTGGAATAGAACATCAATTAATAAAAATTAGAAAAACTATTAAAAAATCATAATCCGACTAGATCGTATCCCTAAAAAAGAAAATTAATTTACAAATTAAAATAAAAATATACAAAATAATAGTTTAATCATTCTTAAATTAAAAAAAAAAAAACAAAAAGATAAGAAAAGAAAATAGGAAAATCTAATTAAAATTGTCACATGTCTTCGAAGCTCCCTCTCTTCTTGATAATTCAAGAGGATCTCTCCTTAATTTTATAAAACAATATAAAACTTAAAATATTTTTTGTTCTTTCATTTTCGGCTTCTAAAGGCTCCCTTTTATGGGTTTGTTTGGTTGGTCATCTCAATCCAACTCTAGTCGTACCTTTTTTGTTTTTTTTTCTCAAAAAATTTTTTATTTTTTTTCTGAAAATTCAAAAAAATTTACTATTATAATTAAAATATTTCAACTTAAACTAACCAACCAAACACTCACCGCATCCACACAGCCTCTGCCTTTACTTCCTATGTTTTTCCTTTTTAATTATTATTATTTTTTCTTTTCTTTTCTTTTCTCTACTTTTGGCTGCTTCAGATCTTATGCGCACTGTGACAGATGGCGCGAATCGGTTGGCGAGAGATGAAGCTTCGGACGCGCGGCAAACAGGAAATGGAGGTCAGTAACAGGCGCACGAAGAAACGTTGAGGACGCGTGCACCGAATCAAACAACCCAGCTGGGGCCCTGATACGGCACTGCAGACGAGCCTGGCTGGGGCTGTGACACTCACTCACTATCTGGGCAGCATCACAACCTGATCCAACGGCTAGGAGCGCGCGTAGGTGTGCGTAAAGTGGCCTGCGAGTAGTCAAAGTTGTTATACTAATTTCCTCCTCATTTTTATTGACTTTTGGATTTCATATAAATTCTAAGCCCTCTAGTTAAATTGTACTTTTCATTTAAAGTTTTTATCTTTTTTTCTTATAAAATTTTTGTTTTGTTCTGAAAAATTTTTGTTTTCTTTTCTGGAAAAATCAATAAAAATTTTCAACTTCAAATTTAAAATTTTCAACTTCAAACTCATTCACTAAACGGACCCATAAGGGTTCGTTTGATGAATGAGTTTGAGTTGAAAAACCTACAGTTTGAGTTGAAGATTTTTGTTAACTTTTCAGAAAAGGCAATAAAAATTTTTAAAAAAAGATAAAAAATTTTTCAGAAAAAGACAAAAACTGAGATGAAAAAATACAATATAAGTTAAATTGCCAAATGAAGCCTAAATTCTCATTTTTAACCCATTTTAATATAATTAACCTAAATACTTAGAACAATATAATAATTTTAGGAAAAAATTAAAATAAAAAATATTAAGATTAAAATAACTCTATTGATAAAAAATACTAAAATAACTCTATTTTATAGATTTATCAAAAACACAAAAGTGATAAAATTTGTTTGTATCCCAAAATAAACATGTAAATGAGACCAAAAGGGTAAATCCAAGCATCATAAAAAAAATATTTAACTAAAAAAAACTAAAAAAAAAACAAAAAAGTCCTGTTAAAAAACTATATTGACGTTTTAAATTCTGGTCCTTTTACTACAGTTTTAAAAGTTCTGAGAGGTTTTTTTTGAAAAGAAAAACAAAAAAGTTGGGGTATAGTTTGGGACCAAATGCGCTAGATGTTAAGAATTATTGCTCTAATTTTATATCACATACAAGAATAAAATTCAGAAAAAAAATCACAAAATACATATATTTTTTATACATGTTTGCCTCAATGTACGTTTTGTTCAACCACTACAATAATTTATTATAATGATCAAGAAGTTTACAAGAAAAATTATATACCCTCAAAACTCTTTATGTTCCCTAAAATCGATTTGCGTAATACTTCTATGAGGGTATTAATTAGAATCCACAAACTTGAACATGAAAAACACTAGCAAAATAAAAAGGTTTTCATCTTATGGATGTGACTTTGTAATAAGGTCTATGGAACTGTAAGTGAATCGGAAATTAGTTGACAATTCTTAGAGCTCTTAATATCATTCTTGACTAAAAAAAGAAAGAAAGAAAGAAAGAAACAAATAAAAAGAAACAAAAAAGAAGGATGAACATAATGAAAGAAAGAAAAGAAGACTAATATGAATAAGACAAAATATGAATAAGACAAAATTAAAAATAAATAAACCAGATTTTTATTGTATGGGAAAGGGTCTTGAAACTTTTTTTTTTTCATATCAAATTCTATTAATTTGTCGTACTTTCTTTTTCTATTGATAATTAAGATAGTTTATGTCATATCTTATCATAAAATTCTCCATTTGAATTCTTTAAAAATGTAGACAACAAATAACTCCAAATGTCATATAACGACTTTCATTTTTCAAAATTACATAAATGGTTTTTCTCAATTTCATGCTTTCTTCAGCAAAACATTTACTAGATAGTTTTGGTCTGGATGAACCTCGACCAGGTAGCACCAGGATATATATATATATATATATATATATATATATATATTTCTAGAATTGACTTGATCCGTAAATTCTATAGAAAAAGACAATTTTAGAGTAGACTTTTTCCCTTGGCCACTCAATCCCTACAAAATAGCCAATAGAGTACGAGCATGTAACGTATCATATTCTCAACATCTATTGCCAACCAAATAATATACGCACGGTAAATTCAGATGCAGGACATTGCTTGATATATCTCATATACATATATATATATATATATATATATATATAATCGATTCGCTTTTGTCTACTCCTTGAACCTAAAATGTTCATATTTTCCTGCTATTCGACGTGGGAAATCGTCCATCGTGAGGTGTGAGTGAGTTCTTTGCTGTTGGCGAATTTCCACCGACAATAATAATTATGAAATTGTTGTCATCTATCTTTTTAACTTTTTTCTTATTAAACAGTACAAAAGTAATGGACTTTGGATCGTCTACAGTTGTACATGACCCATAGTAAAAAATGATTGAATTTTATTTGGAATAAAATTCATATCGGGAAAATATCAAATATGACTAATTGAGTTAATCAGGAATTTACTCTCTATTAATTAATAAATGTGATATTTTTCATATATTATGTCTGTCTAGATACGTCTCCCGTTCTTTATAAAAGTTGCTATATATGTGTGTGATTTCAATGATTATTCAAATATTTATTCATGATTATAGTTATTTTAATTATGTGATACAGATCAAACGGTTGTAATGAATTATGTTGTTAGTCAAATAAATTTATGATAATTAATGAGCATTGAAGTTAAAGATATCATTAATATTATTTTGAATAGGCAATTTATTCTAAACTTACTAATATGATTTTTTAAACACTTTTTTTTTGTTCAAATGGAATTTAAATAAATATTTTTTCCCTATTTTTAAAGCTCACTTCTGATATTTATTTACTATTTTTTTCAATTTATTTAAAAAGGTTAAGTGGCCAATACTTTTATAATTTTATGTTTTGATCAATCTCAAATAATTCCTTTTTTTTTTTTCGCATCTTTTATCTTTCTCTCTTATATATATTTTTTCTTTCGAAGTCCAAATCTCAGTCCTGTTTTGTGTTTTGTTTTTCTGTTTTTAATTCCTGCAAATGCCCCCTTTCCTCCATATTTCTTTGTACCTCTATCAATTTTATCTATGTCCTTTTTTTTTTTTTTGAACTTGTTTGTTCTCAATTATTGACTATTATGCCGCCCACCCCTCTCTTTTGCTCCTTTCGCGAATCCAACTAAGAAAATATTTTTCTATGTACCAAAAAACAAATAAGAATTATTTTTCTACAAGAAGCACATGACGATAATCTTCAACATGGTTTTTTTTTTTTTTTTTTGGGTAAAATTAGAAGAAAAGAAAATAATTATAAGGAGTTTGCATAATTTGTTGTAAACAAAAATAAGAAGGGAAATTGAAAACAATAATAAATACAAAAGGAGAAAACAACACTAATATTAATCAATCACGGCAATTTTTCCCTCATCCTACTATGTATGAAGAGTAATTATAATTCCTTAAAAAAGGAGTAATTATAATAATAATCTTGATATTTATTTTCCACTTCCAACAAAAAAAAAAAGAAATATTTTTAATTAAAGTTTAAGATAACCGATGTTTAACTTGCTATAACAAGTCATATAAAATGTCACATCATCAAATGTAATTATAACATATACTTCTCTTTTATAATTTTGTCTGTAACTATGGATGGTTACAAAAATAAAGTAACAATTGAAAACTCTTATATATATATATATATATATATGGAGAGAAGGCAAATATTGATTGATATCAATTTCACGTGAAATTGGAAATTCTCTCTCATTCCTAGTCTTCCATAGAGTTCTTGAGTCGTGGATTTTCGTGGTTGTTCGGGTCTTTCGCCTTTGTAATAACCACAAATACCGTGAGCATACCAAGGACAGGATGATTGTGTTCATGGTGGATCATGCTTTAGAGGATGAAAATCGTGTTTGTGACTATGGAGTATTGTGAGTCTATTCTTAGTGAATCTTAAAATTATATAGATCATGGATTGGACCTATAATCGTTAAAGACGCTTCCGCATGTGTACTTGGTATTTTTCCCTTCAAAAGGATTATTGTAATCTTCTTCATTCTTCACATTCCACGTCCCTTTGAATCTCTCTACCCTTCTTACTCCCCATCCTTCCATGTTAATGTTTGGTAGAGCGGGAAAAAGGGAGAGGAAAGAAACTGAAGGGATTCTGAAGAAGAAAAAGGGAGTCTTGGGTTGTTTGAAGTGCCCGTTTGGGTCGCGAGTTCATCTCCGTTTCAACTCAAACTTTTTTTATCTTTTCCCAAAAAGTTTTTGTCTTTTTTGTTTGTCTTTTCTAAAAATTCAAAAAAATTTACTATTACAACTAAAATATTTCAACTCAAACTAAGAGAAAATTGAGAAGGAAAAAAGTATTGCAAATTGGGAAGCATAACTTATTCTTATTTTAATTGGTTGCAGTGCAAATCAGTTGCCAATTTTTCTCAACAAAGTAGATATTTCAATATCAGATATCTTAAATAAAGAAGCAAGTTGGTTAGATGGATAAATGTCCATTAAAGCAAAATAAAAAAAAAACGATATACAGATTCTTATACAAATCTGATGATTCAAAGATAGAATTCTAGCTCGAGACTCTATCTAGAACATATTGCCTATATTATTATGCGGGAACAAATAGTTGACATTGTAGTAACTATTGGTTCTTTTTTTTTTTTTTTTTTTTTTTGACACATTGTAGTAATTATGTGTTACTACTAAGGTCGTGCACATACAATAGAATTCTATCATTGACTTCTACGACGGGACATGTTTCTTAATTACCACATGATTTTTTTTTGCGGGTAAAAATCACCACATTATTCTTTACACGAATGGTAATTTTCCTCTTTTAATGCAATCTTGGCTGTTTTTTTTTTTTTTTTTTTTGGTCGTCTTCTTCTTCCTGTATTTTGAGAGATATCGAGATATCAAAGAATCCTGAATCTTGGTAAAATCTTTTTAGAGCTGCTTGTTACGGATTAAAACCCTAATATCATACTAAGAAGATTAATAATATTAAAGAATTTTTTTCTTTTTTTTGGTTTGAGATTTTATAGATACCCAATTATTAAAATTTTTTTTTTTAAGAGATAATCCAGAATTGAACCTAGATATAAAAGAAAATGAGAATAAAAACAAATGAGATTTAATAGTGGTTCATCCTTAGTCCCCAACATAAATACAATTAGGAGAACTTAAAATATTACGGTGAATTACTTTTACTGAAAATGATACACCCATGTGATAATTTTGCGTTTGGTTGATAATTAGACTCTTGTAGACAATAACCAAACCTCATTAAACATTTGTTGGGATTTATTTTAATTCCTTACATTGCTTCTGATTTGTGATTATCTGGGGTTAGTTGCTTGGTATATAGAGGACTCGATTTCCAGTTATATTTGATTGAAGTTTCTACACCTCTGTCTATATATATGTTTTAACACAAAAACTTTACTTACAAAGATGAAAGGATGGTATAAATAATAATAAATATTTGATTTCAGGATACTTATTTGGCGTGTTTAGTGCTCTTAATTATGCATTTCACATATCGAGTAATGAAGTTTCAAAGGTCATCTTATTTTGGTCTTTTCTAATTTCCTCGAGGTTCCAATTTCTTGTCAATTCTTCCTTTAATATTATACGATGGTTGAAAAAAAAAAAAAAAAAAAAAAAAGCTTTTTGTCCTGACAATTGTTTCCGCGAAAAACTCTCTCACGCCCAAATGAATAGGAGACCACAAGAAAAATCTAAAATTTAAAGACATTTTTTCTCATCGCCCTTGGAATAAATGGGAATTAAATGAATAAGGAGAGTTCACAAGAAAAAATCTAAAATTTAAAGACATTTTTTGCTAGCCCTCGCATTCGGCCCTTCATTTGTAGGCATTCGGAATCTCATAATAGGGAATTAAATGATTAATTCTAATGTGGTGTTTCAATAGAAAATCCTTTGCAATTGACTCAAGTTGGTGACCGTATGGTAATTGGAAGAGACAATAATGGACCAACTAGGGGTTCATTAGGGGTGCAAAAGTTCGGAATCTGGGACCTAAAAAATCAAGTCGGTATTGCTCGGTCCTAGTAGAAAATCAATGGTCGGTGGATATACATCACCCAAAAAAAAAAAAAAAAAAACTTGGAAAAATTATTGTGTTCGACAATTTTCATGCCTAACCTTTGTCCTTAGGGGGTCCCCTTTTGGAATCACCATTTTATGGGGGGCATTGACGAAACTTTAGGTGAGCATGATCTCATGGGGTCTAGTATGATATATCCATGTTTTTTTAATCAAAAATTTGCTGGACCCCATTTTTTTTTATTGATTTTATGTAAAAATTTTTCTAGGGATCTAACTAATGATGAACTAAAATTTTGGAAAGTCATTGTTTGGGGACAAGCAAAATTCTAGTTTTGAATAAGAAATTTGACTAGATAATGCTTTTCTGCAAGCAATGGAAAAAAGGATTTGAATCCTACTACTTAATCTTTTTGCAGAACTAGATAAATCAGTTTGGGTTGGATCTCTAATGTGGAAACCTAGTCGGGTTTTTTTTTTTTTCCTTCAATTAGAAGGGTCTGCTTTTATTTTATAATGAAATTAACAAATATAGAGTTGGATATACAATTGGGAGTTTCATCAACCCATATAGCCAAAGAACAAAAATTAAAAGCAAAATAGGACAACAAATGTGCCATATGATTAACAGACCTTCTAATGTAAGAGAGGCTAGGACCATTAAGGGAGGCTAGTAGCTCACAAATATCATCCAACACAACGCCCGTATCATCCAAGGAAGGAACACCTTGGAGAGCCTTTGTAACGTTAAAAGCATCACTTTCCATTGCATGACATTAGCAATCCAAGATCGCGAACAAAAGCTAAGTCTTCTCGAAGAGCAATGCATTCTGCTGTGAACGGGCCGAAGGAACCAAAAATTGCTTTAATAAACGCGGCACAAACAAACCCGTTGTGCTCCCACACAACCCTAGGAACCAAGAACCTAGTAGTTTTAGAATGGAAATGAAAAAAAGATGTAACTCCAGTTCCTTCGGAAATGGTAAGATCTTTGGCGCAAGAAGAAAGAGTTGATCCGTATCATCTTGACTTGGTTCTGATTCTCTATTTTTTTTTAAGAATACCGAGTCGGACTCTTCTTCCAAGTGCAGGATAACCCCAAGGGGTTGCGGGTTTTTTTCTACCAATTGGGGCCCTCCCTTCAGCACCCCCATGGGGATGGTCTACAGGGTTCATAACTACTCTTGTCAATACCTTGGCGTAGGTCCGGGATAATCCACAGTCTGGGGCTATTTACAACTTATTCAATTAAGAATTCTTAGATAACATTCCTTTAGTTTGGAACTAGTATGTAATTAATTCTATTATGGAATTATGAATAGTCATTGTTTCGATCAATACCTAGATCTAAATGGGTCACACTAATTTGGAAACAGATGAGAAAAATTAAAGTACTAATGTTATTCCAATGCAAATAAGTACCTAAATTGAAAATACACAAATAAATTGGTCAAAACATTCATAAACCTAGACCACCCTCCGTAATGTTTCTGTACGTCTTTAATACTATATTAGTTTCACAAAAATTAAAACAGCGGAGCTAGATATATATCTCAGTTACGGTATGGTAATTTTTTTTTTAAAAGAATAGATAAATAATATCAAAGTAAAAATCAAACGGATAAAATTTTAGTGAAGGCTATTTCAAAATTTTTAATTTTTAATGGATAAAGTTGATAAACCTTAAAATTTTTGTAATAGAATTAATTTTAGTGGGGACTATGTAAGAATTTTTAATTTTAAGTATGGATAAAGTTAAAAACATTATAACAATTTTTGAAGTTAAAAAAAAAAAATTCAGTAGGAACCACAGCCCCAACTAGGCCCTAACCACATCTGTCATTAAATAAGTATCAATATTTTAACCATTGAATTGACTTTTTAACGGTTTAATATAAGACAACAAGCAACTTAAAATTTTTTTACATAGACACTCATACCTACTGACAGTTAATCTGACGAGTAAAACACAATAACACCTACCGAAAGGAGAAAATTTTAGTGCCCGATCATAAATTGTTTCTATTAATTTAAGTCACATGTAGTTTATTAGCACTAGTTTTTGCAAGCCATAATATTGTCCTTCTAAACACAAAAGGAAGAAAAAGAAAAGAAAAACATATATAAAAAGACAAAGCGACAGAAAAGAACCCCCTTGATGACTCAACGTAAGTTGGAATTCAAGGTGAAAAACTTGACCATTCTTCAAGCATAAGACTTACCTTTTCCCCTAATCTCTTTGCAATAATTTCTGCGTAATCCATGCTTAAGAGAAGGGCTTGTTTGTGTATGATTCTTGTTCACGATTTATTGTAGGAAATGTGGTTTCTTTTTTACTTCTTTTGAAAGGTAATAGGAGGATGATTAGGATCTAATTGAGTATATTTTAACTTTATCGTTACGTATTGATGTTTTAATTAGTTGTTGGATTAACTTTTTTTTTTTTTTTAAACTGGAGTAGTTCGATATCATGCGTGACAAAATTTTGCTATAAATTTTTCTTAAAAATACAAATCCATCAAAATCTATGTTGACTATTTTGATTAAGATATAACTAAACCTTGATCCAGATTTATTATCGTAGAAACTATAAAAGTAATACAAAATAATATTCTATTATTGGTGGATCTTCGAACCCGTTAACTTTTCACGAGAACGGTTAGGATTTGTTTATTATTTGATTCTAATATAGATTCAAGGAATAAAATATATGCTTTTATGAAGTTCACTAAAAAAACGAGTTAATTGTCTAAAAGAATTCACTTGCTAAGGTGGAAATACTCTTAAACTATCAGGTCATATTAGAATGATATAAGATTAAGAAAAATTTGATAATTTAGTACAATTTGAAGAAAATCTAATGATTTAAAATTGTAGTTTATTCATAGAGTATATATATATAAACTATAACCGTGTAAACTTTTTGTGCTTCGGCCAAGTCCTCCTTGAATTTTTATTTTGATATTAATCCTCTAATCTTTTCAAATAGCTGCAATTATGACTCACATTGATAATGCCATTAAAATGGTCATAGAAATACCCATGCATGCCTCATATTTTTGACCCTTTATCCTTTTGAATTTCTCATATTTCCGGCAAAACTGCGTACTAAGGTTTTTGGCAAAACAAACTTAAGCGATTAATTATCAAAATGAAATGTTCAACGGACAATTTATTATAATAAAACCACCAGTAATCGTAGCATGGTGGACAATGATGTTCTATTTAAAACTTTCGTTGAATTAAGTTTCAGATTTGAATCGTAATACAAATAATATCTAGTCTTTGACAAAAAAGATTATAACTTACGTGCTCTTAAAACTTGGAATATGCTAGTTATTGAAAACCTAGGACATGACCTTTATCATTTTATCGGAATAATCAATATATTTATTTAATAATCATTGGGACAAAAAGATACCGATTAATCATTTAAAAAGATGTATTAGAACACAAAAGAGTTGAGTGGATCAAGAGTCAATAACCCATTTTTATACTCTAACACAAAATTCTCAAAGTCTCATGATGTGTCAACTTTTAATTTGACAAGACAGGA
Source organism: Ficus microcarpa (assembly GCA_025413485.1). Lineage (NCBI taxonomy): Eukaryota > Viridiplantae > Streptophyta > Magnoliopsida > Rosales > Moraceae > Ficus > Ficus microcarpa. Next base: position 629,623 of record JAINRI010000551.1, on the reverse strand, counting down.
AAAGAGACATTAGATTGTGATGCAATATGGTAAATGTATGGCTATGGATAAGGAGAGTCGGTGGAGGTGTTGTGGGTATTCGCAAAGGGCAATTATGGATGAGATCATGATTCATGAGAGTCCCTCGATCTAAGCAAAGCAAATGAGCGCCACTTTTTCAACTTGTATACGTTTCCACTAACCGACTTCCTAAGTACCAAACAAGGACTTGAGTCCCATAATTCATCTTGATCAAAAGTAGAAATGGTTTGGTTTGTAAGGATCATGAAAGGAGCATTGACCCTAAAAATCAATCAATCAATCAATCCACATCAATACTTTTTCCCCTGCTTCTTCTTCTTTTCTTTTTTTCTTTTTTCTTTTTTCTTTTTTATTTCCTTCCACCTGGTTTAGGGCAAGTCTGGATGCCAAAATCGTCGCAAGTTAGAAAAAGAAAAAAGTAAAAAAGAGAGCGAAAAAAAAAGATAGAAAATATCAATATTGGCATATTGCCCCTTGGAAATAAAATCTTCGGGACATTTTTGGTTTCAAATTTAATTTAAATTAAATTATATTTTATTATTATTATTATTTTTTTTTTTTTAAAAATTTTTTTATCTTTTTTAAATATTTTTTTTATTTTTTCTGAAAAATTACTATTGAAACTTAAAAATCTTAAACTAAACTCATTCACCAAACACCCCTTATTATCATATCTTTGCATGTTGAAATATTCCTTAATCTCTTTTTGTAATGGTATGGAAACTGACAAAGACGTGATTATAAATATAATTTAACGTTATTGCACATATGATTTTATTATGAAGTAAAGAGATCGATTCTTCTTACTCTAAATTTAAAAAGAAAAACTCAGAAAGACTAAAATATTTCAACTCAAACTAACGAACCAAACGGATCATAAATAATAATGTTTGTCACAACGAAAATTATCAAGACACTATTCGAATCACATGGTCAATTTTACTCCACGTAAGAACAACATTACTATTTTTAGATTATGTGAACTTAGACAGCTTCATTCTTTTCGTGAAAAAAAAAAAGTTAATATTCCACCAAAATTTCTAAAACCTTATTCAGTTTATATGTAAAATAATTACTAAATTCTTGTTGAAAGTGAAATAAAATAATTTCTTGTTTTAGGTAGACAATTATTGCGTGCAAATCGTGTCTAACCTTCGTGACGCTTTCATGACACGGCTTAGGTTCCAATTAGTACTTCAATAATTGGAATACATATATATATATATATATATATATTTTTTTTTTCTAAAAAAAAAAAAGCTAGATAAATTAAAAGAGGGGCTTTTATGGTACAGCCCATCTATTAACATTATCCTTTTTTTTTTTTAAAGCACTGGGCAATATCAAAATTAGGTCTCCAAATAATCTTGAGAGAAGAAGTAAATAGCATTTTCACATAAATAATTGAAATAAATAACATATTTAAAAAATATTTAAAATAAATAATAGATAATAATAATTTATTTCTTATAAATATGTTATTTACTTTAAATATTTTAAAATCTTGCAATTTATTTTAATGGTTTTCATTAAAAAAAAAAAGCTATTTATTACAATCTATCATCAAGTTAGGGCTTAGAGAAAAAAAAAAAAAAAAGGAGGGGGGGGGGGCACTTTGGTAAATAACCTTTAGATTTGAATATATATATATATATATATATATATCTCAACATTTAGCAAGATTTTAATGATTCTTTATCTGATAATCTTATCAATAAATGAAATACATATATGGTAATATAAAGTTTTTCTCAAAATTGCTCAAACATGTTATATTCAATATGGTTGAAGGTCGGGGTCAAGTGATCGAGATTTATTCAATCCGGTCTTATTGAGGGGTAAAAAAAAATCACGACCCTTTGTCAAGTGCCTTTGGTTTGGATCATGACAAGATTAAATCCTACTAGATTTGGCGTGAGGTACCTCAATGGCAAAGAGTTCTGAGGATCCTCCATCGATCATCTTCCTAACTCATGCCTATGGAGAGGGGAGAGGGAAGAAAGAGGAATTCGGAAATTTAATAGCATTTCTTTTTTCACTTTTACCATTGACAAAATATGTTAAGCACATAAAATTAAAAAAAAAAAAAAAGTAAAAGATTCGAAGTGATTTTCTTTATACATGATGGGCTCATAGTTCAAATTTATTAAAAGAACATACACATATATTTTTTGAGAGCTATACAAATCTACCGAAATCATCATTTTTTCCCTCTCTTTTTAACAGAATATGAACAGTTAAATCTTTATTAAATTTCATTAGATTTTTGTACCTTTTAAATTCTGAATCCTTTTTTTTCTTTTTGTTTTTTTTTTTTTAGCATGCTTTGGCATTATAAAGTTACGAAATATCAACAGAGTATATTTTGGAACCTAGGGTGGGAAGATTCGAACCAGTTAGATTTTTAGTGTAATCATATGTGAAATTAGTGCTGAGTTATATTTGAAATTAGAAAATAATATAAAATTTTTTTTTATGTGCAATAAAACACATTATAAAAATTTATATCATTAGTATTATAAATATGCACGTGTCAATATTTTGTAAGTTTTGTAAAACTGAAATGACAAATTTATCCAACTTTTTATCCTTAATAACTTGCGTATTTTACTCTCATGTTATGACATGAAACTTATTTTTCATGAAGTGTATTTTTTATACGTATATTATTGTAGAATTTTTTGAACAGAGAGAGAGAGAGAGAGAGAGAGAGAGAGCATGTTAAAAAAAAAAAAAGGTTAAAGCCAAAATATAACTCTAACTGTTAAATGAAGGTCAATGATAATAATGTGTACACAAAAATCAACTATATCACTAAATTATCAAAGCCAACAAAGAGGAAAGTAGAAAAAGAAAACCGCAGTCACAAGAAAAAAAAAAAAAAAGGTTAAGAATAACAATTTTTTTTTTTTTTTGGGAAAATGATAAGAATATCAATTTTGATTTTAGTTTTTAAGTACCGATTTACTTAGGGGGTGTTTTGGTTTAACATTTCAACTCCAACTAAACTGTATTTTTTTTATCTTAATTTTTATCTTTTTCTGAAAAGTCAAAAAAATTTATAATTACTTTTTAAAAAGTTAAGGGGGAGGATGGCTCTCAATCCATTTTCATCTCATTTCAAACTTTTTTTGTCTTTTTCCTAAAAAGTTTTTGTCTTTTTCTCAAAAAGTTTTTTGTCTTTTCTGAAAATTCAAAAAAATTTACTATTACAACTAAAATATTTCAACTCAAACTAACACACCAAACGCCCCCTAATACTATTTAAACTTAAAAATTTCAACTTAATTCAAACTCAACTCATTCACTAAACACTCTATTAGTATCAACTTTAACATTAAGCTATTCACAAAATAAAAAAAGAACTTTAACATTGAGAATTGTTTAGAAGGACTTTTGGAAACGAAGTTTTGTCATTGAGACTTTTGGAATTAGATGTGTTTTGAAAATATAGGTTTTAGATAAAAAAAAATTTTGGAAAAAAAAAAAACGTTTTGGAGTTTTGTGTTTTGTGATAGAATAATTGAAAGAAAGGAGGTTATGAAATGCATATTTTGTTGATTTTTATATAAAAAAAATATTGTGAAATAATAATATTTTAAAATAGACTTTTGGAAACTAAAAGTTTCTCAAACGTCCTTTTTGTAAACCAACCGGTATTCCACCTTTTTTGGCAAAGTACTCCCAAACGCGACCTAAGTTATTGTATATGTTAACAAAAAAAGAAAAAAGAAGATAATTACCGATATGTGGGTATTTAAAAAATTGATCTTAAAGTCGGTATCCGTAACACTGTTAATCTACTGGATAGATATTGAGAGAGAGAGAGAGAGAGAGAGAGAGCGTGTGGGGGGATGGTGAGAGAGTTGGAGATGGGTAAATAAATAGGAAGGGAGGGAAGGGAGGGAGACCAAAGTGGGTCAGAAGAACACGTTGTTCGCAGGCAATTCCATGTGCCCACATGGATGATTCATTCAAGTCTTGTTAGAGGACTCAAACCCCCTATTGCCAATTTATGCTTCCACCCCAAAAAAAAAAAAAAAAAAAAGCAAGAAAGAAAAAAAGCTTTACAATTTACACAAACACACGCACATAACAAGAACAAACACCAACCACATCAACCACCAAATGAAATCTCCTCTTCTCCTCTTTCTAAGTTGAGTTCCTTTTTTGGTTCCTTGAGAAATCTAGAGAGACACCCAGAAGAAGAGTTGAGTGAAAAACAAAAAACAAAAAAAAAAAAATGAAGGAAAACAATGATGGGTTTGTGAGAGCAGATCAGATTGATCTGAAGAGCTTGGATGAGCAGCTTGAGAGGCACTTGAACAAGGTTTGGACAATGGACAAGAGCAAGAAGAGAGACGACGAAGGTTCCGATTCCAACGATGTTTTTCTTTCCACCACCACCAGGGCCGCCGCCGCCGCCGCCGCCGCCACCATTAGTGCCAAGTCTTCCTCTGTCTTGATGACCCCTTTCAAGCAGAGGCAAGATTGGGAGATTGATCCCTTCAAGCTCATCATCAAGGCTGCCATTGCACGTGGCACCTTTGGGACCGTTCATCGTGGTGTCTACGACGGCCAGGATGTCGCCGGTTTGTTTCACTTTTCGTCTTCTTGGTCTCTATCTTCTTTCATGATTTGAATCAGAAGGGAAAAAAAATTTTGAACTTTGATGTGTTTTAGTTATGAAATTTATAGTTTTTAGTGTTTTTGCTCAATACCCAATTGCCCATTTCTTGTTTTTTCAGCGCTCGTACATGGTTTATGCACACCCATTTGCTCTTTTTTTTTTTTCTTTTTTTTTTTTTTAAGTTATGAATTTCTAATTTTTAGTAATTTTTCGCATTACCCAATTGCCCATTTCTAGTTTATCAATTTTTCTACATGGTTTATGCGTTGCCCATTTGCTCCTTTAATTTTTAATTTTTTTTGTCATGAATTTCTAATTTTTCGTATTTTTAGTAATTTTTCTCAATACCCAATTGCCGAATTCTTGTTTATTCACTGTTGCTATATGGTTTATGCATACCCATTTCTCTCTCTCTCTCTCTCTCTCTCTCTCTCTCTCTCTCTCTCGTCTTTTGAAAAAGAGAAAGAAATTTGTTTTACTTTTATTTGCCTTGTTATAAAATGATTATTGTTGCCCACTTGGGTTTGTGTTTGTGAATGTAGCTGATGTTGGGGATGGGGATTGATATTGATGCTGCCTTGCAAGTAGTCCAATATTGGATGAGGTGGACCATTTAAAATTCATCTTCAAATTGATGTTACAACTCACCAGTACTTGAAATTTCAACCTTTTTTTTTTTTTTTCCCCTTATTCTTATTCCTTTTTAGTTTTATTTTTTATTTTTTAGGAAGCTAAATCTTGTGTTCATTTATATTTAAGTGGATTGATTTTAAGGGTATGGTGGTGATTGCATATTGATATTGTACTCTTATGGAATCCGTGACTCTCACACGGATTCCGGATGAATTTTGCTGTTGCCACATTAACTTTGATACTTTGATGATGACGAATATACATGCGTGTGTGTGTGTGTTATATGTGTTTTAACTTTCATGTGAACCCATCTGTTAGCTGAAATATTGCATTGAAAATTCCAATATATATGTCATGATAGCTAAAGTTGCTATTTTTATATGTCGTTTTATCATCATCCTCATCCCCATCTCAATCCAACTAAGTCTGACCTTTAGCCTCTTTTTTTTTTTTAAATATATTTTATTCTATATTCCCAATTCTATCAACTTTAGATATTAAAAAGGGGGTGCTTTTGTAACGTTTATTGACAGTACTAGTTTGGGGTGCTTTTGTAATTTCAGTAAAATTGCTTGACTGGGGTGAAGAGGGCCACAGGACGGAAGCTGAGATTGCTTCACTGAGAGCAGCTTTTACGCAAGAAGTTGCTGTCTGGCATAAACTCGATCACCCTAATGTTACCAAGGTCACTATCTTTCTGTGCAAACTTCTTTAGAAAGAAACTTGAATTCGATTACGATCTCTCTTTGAAATGATCTGAGTTTTCGCGGCTGTATCCATTTTTCGTCGAATGAGCATTTCCAGTTGTAAGTTGTATTTTATTCAATCTATTGATGGTTTAAATGGCGAAAGCTTCATAATCCTTTACTAACGACGGCAATAATGTAAAAGAAAGACGACAAAGCATGTACAAGGTTTATAGTGGTCACCCTCAATGTGACAATTACGTCCACTTTTAGCTGCTGCAGAATTTTGATATGATGAAAAAGTAAATTACAAGAGAATCAAAGTATCACACACTGCTCGCCTTCAGAGTCTGTATTTCTGTTTAACCTAATCCACACATCCAATAGTCATTCATTCTACTTGCAATTTCTAGTTATGCCTTTGTGGTTCTGTTACATATTTGAGTTTCGGTTGAGCAATAAACAGTATGCTGTTTGTAGATTGCTCTAGTGATAGCAAAGCATTTGGTATGTATGGATCATGAGGGTTGATACTTGATATTCCTTTTGCTCGTTAGATTTTGAGCATTGTTGTTCCATTTGACACCTTCAATACTATGATATAGGGCTTCGGACTCTTGAAACACAACCATTATTTTAGCCGCAGTACTGAGTTTGTTCTTTTGAGTTATGAGTGTTGGTTTTTTTTTTGCCTGAAATATTCGGCACATCTCTCATTGTTGTGGTCCTTCTTTTCAGTTTATTGGAGCAACTATGGGTTCATCAGAACTACGCATACAGACTGAAAATGGTCAAATTGGCATGCCCACTAGCGTCTGTTGCGTTGTTGTGGAATATCTGCCCGGGGGTGCTCTGAAGTCTTTCCTCATAAAGAACAGGCGAAGAAAGCTAGCTTTTAAGGTCGTTGTCCAGCTGGCTCTGGATCTTGCAAGAGGGTATTACTCATCTGTTTCTCTCTATGCCATCTTTATCTTTTTCTTTCAATAGCGTTGAGCGTTATGCTGGGATTTTGTTTAGAAAAATACTGAAGATGATGAACTTTGTTTTGCAGCTTGAGTTACCTTCATTCGCAGAAGATTGTTCACAGGGATGTTAAGACAGAGAACATGCTCTTGGACAAGACACGTACAGTAAAAATAGCTGATTTCGGGGTCGCTCGTGTTGAGGCTTCAAATCCTAATGACATGACTGGGGAGACTGGGACACTTGGTTACATGGCTCCGGAGGTACTTTGTCTAACTAGAGATCTCCTCTTAATTTTTGTTGAGTTTAGGTTGTCCATTAAGGAACACATGATCGGGCCACTTTAGCTTCCAGTGCTTGTTCATTAAGTAACGCGTGATCAAAATAAACTTTTCTTTGCAGGTTCTGAATGGCAATCCGTATAACCGGAAGTGCGATGTTTACAGTTTTGGCATCTGTTTGTGGGAAATATACTGCTGCGACATGCCTTATCCCGACCTGAGTTTCTCAGAAGTTACTTCAGCGGTGGTTCGCCAGGTGAGCTCTTCTTCTCCTACCGCCAGTTACAAAACATGTGTCTGTTGCTTCAAAATGTGAAGATAAAGAAATAAACATTCATATCTCGTATTTCCATTCACAGAATCTGAGACCAGACATACCGAGATGCTGCCCGAGTTCCCTAGCGAACGTAATGAAGCGATGCTGGGACGCCAACCCTGACAAGCGACCGGAGATGGACGAGGTGGTTTCACTTTTGGAGGCGATCGACACATCAAAAGGTGGAGGTATGATCCCCGGCGACCAACCTCAGGGCTGTCTCTGCTTCCGCAAGTATCGAGGGCCGTGAGGATTTTTACTTGTTGATCAGATCAGCTTAAAAAAAAAAAAAAAAACTGGTGTAGTTGTGTATGAATATGATTATTCTTAGGATCAGAAAGATCCAAATCTGTATATTTATGATGACAAAAAGATTAGAGTTTGTTATATCAAAAACAAGTGGTGAAGATTGCTGCTTTGTATACGCTGAAGAACAAAAAAAAAAAAAAAAAATACATCTCGCTTTTTCTGAGGATGTAAAAGCATTTGTTAGTACCTCATTTCTCGTCTCTGTACTTTTTATTTTTATTTTTATTTTTTCTTTCCTCTTTTGTAAGATTTCCCATCGCATACGATAAATACTGCTGTCATTGTAATCACCTTCTCCAAAGCACTTGCTCTTTGCATAGTTTTGAAGACTTATTTTATTTTATTTTATTTTTAATTCAAATTCGAACTCTTCGTATAATGATATAGTTAGGTGTGAAATTACTGTTAAATTATATATTTTGTCAAACTATATATCTAATTACGGTCTTTGCTAATTTTGAAGTTTTTTTTTTTTTTTTTTGGAAGGAATTCTTTTTCCCACTTAATGGATTGGAAGTTTTGTACATCAAGACCCTAAACAGGTGAGAAGAAAGTTCTTGTGAAAAATTATGGGCTTTGATGTTTATCAGTGCTTATTCTTTTTCTTTTTCTTTTTTTTTTTAAAATTAATTTAAGAAAACAGAGTAATTGTAATTTCATAGTTGGCTTACAGGGTATGGTTGACCTATCTAAAAGGCATCAAAGTAGGAAATGCCTTTGCTAATAAACACCTCAACCGACTTGGACATATTCAACAACTCGATATCTTGCAATTAAACAAATTAAATCAAATTGAAATAACTAATAAATTAATAACTAAATCCAAATTAAAACCAACAAAGAAGTACTTACTCATCCAGAACTTACTAGGGACCTCAAAAACACTCACTAACTCTGCCTTCAAAAAAAAAAAAAAGAAATCTATTTTGCACATTAATTGCTTCCCGACAAACAACATACTCACAACATATATATATATATATATATATATATGCTGCATTATCATTAAGTACTAAACGTTTGGGAGTTGGACTTCAGTGTGAGACTTCCGATCATCATCAGTATCCCACTGAGTGGTCTTGTAGTATGTGCAGTATAGCACTAGTTGAATCAGCCCTGAAATTGCCCCCAAACCATTTGGAACCTGCCAATAGTATACACAATACCCCCAAAAAAAAAAGTTATTTATAAGTTGCTTACAAAAGTTAAATATTATGTTGCGGTAAGTATAGTCCTCTCGAGAGTGCGTCTATATATATATATAATTAGAAAGAGAGAGTATAATGTTGGAGAGTAGTTAAATAATAATTACCAAAATGTAAGGGTCAAACTTAAGGAGAGCATAGAGAGCCCAGATGATCCCATTGAAGAAGTTGGCAATCGAGAGACACAGTGGCATGTACTTTACACTCTTTGTCTTGATCACCATACGCTGCCAAAGAATAATAATAATAAATAAATAAATAAATAAACAGATGAAAAATTTTCTCTTACCAAAAAAGAAAAAAGTAGAAGAAGAAGAAGAAAAGATATATATATATATACGCACACACATGTGATGTTCTTACCATGACTGTCAATGGTGAAATATACATTAAGATGGTAAAGACTATACAAATTATTCCAACAATCATGGATCGGGCTTTGGTGGTGTGCAGGAATTGGAGCGTAACGAAAGCGACAATCACGATGAAGGCGGCTTCGCCAGCGAGAATTAGGAAGATTCTTTTCTGAAAAAACAAACAATACATGGATAAATTAAGACTTCAACAAAAAGTTCAATTAAGAAAAAATTAAACATTTCTTACTTCGATTGTTATGTGACAAGACGTTCAAAAACGTACATTTTTAGCCAAAAACGAGTAATTACAACCTAAGTATCTTATTTAAATTATCAGGATACAACTTACGCGCTTTGGCCAAGAAGAGAAAGCGATGAAGATGGAAACAAAGATGATTTCAATCACGAATCCAGTGCCGTTGATCGTGATCACAAGAAGGCTATCTGGATGGACGAAGGGTAGGCCGTAGAAGGACCACATTGCACAGTTGAGAATAGTTGCCACATACGGATCTGGCTTGAAATCCTGCACTGATTTTTCCTTCCATATTTTCACAAAAGTTGGTCTGCAATAATTAATCAAAATTCATATGGTCCCTTATTGACATTTCCTATATAAGAAACTAACATACAATATGAATGTGCTTGTGTCAAAAAGAGGAGAGAGAAAGAGAGAGAGAGAGAGAGGATTACATAGGAGAGAGAAATAGTCCAAGAGATATAAAATTTCCTGCCAATAAAAAGGAAGAAAACTTCATGAGTTCTTTTTTTTTTTTTTTTGGTAGAGAGAAATTTCATGATCATCATTAATATAATAATCAGAATTCAAAAAAAAAAAAAATCCTTTTGCCATTGTTTAATTAGAGTATCTCTAAATACAAATTTTCCATGCCTTCATTAACATTTTGTGAGAAAAGAAAATATATAGTTTGCGAAAGACGAGATGAAATGCAATGGGGAAAAAAAAATAGGATGAACATTCCTATAAACGTTTGGAACAGTCATGCGATAATACTCAGGAGAGATATGCTAATATTGATCGTTTTGTTATCCTAAACATAAATAATTATATGATATTCGAGGTATATATGTTGGATAGGGACTAACCTATAATCCCTACAATGGTTCTTATAGTTGCTGTGTCCATCTTCACGAAAACTCAAAAAGATAAATAACCAAAATTAAATAAAGAAGCTAGCAGAGAGAGCTAAAAGAAGAAGTGAGTTTAGAAGGGAGTTTAACTAATATTTAGGAGTAGGAAGTAAAAGAGCATTTTATAGACGATGAAAAAGGGTTGTAAAAAGAACAATTCCAAGTTCCTTCATTTGCTAATTTAATTCTAACAGATGTGTTTTTTGTTTTATTTCTGAACTAATTTAATCCATTTGCAAAAAATGAGGAGGTAGATAAAAGAAGATCAATCTCACCTATGTTCGCATTAATTTTGCGGTCATTATCATTTTATCCACCTCTTATTTTGTCTCTTAAATTTTTTAATCTTTCACCATTTATCCTCTTTATGAGAATTTCAATTCTAATCAGGTGAAAAAAATATGGAGAATTAGTCTTAATTACCACTTCAGTTAGAATTTCTATAACGGAATTTCTATTAAAAATAAAATAAAAGGATAATATGATACCTTAAATCCCGTTCTTTTCCTTTCTGTTTTTAACAAAAAATTCTAACAAAAGAGATAAGTGGGACAAACTCAAGATTTACAAGATAAAGTGTGAGTTTTTGAAGTTTAGGATAAGAAAAAGAGTGATCCTAAAATTAAGGCATATGTGAGAATAATCCAAAAGAAAAGAAAAAAGGAAAATATATATATATATATTAAGTCATGGTAACTCTATCACAAAGGTACGCCAAAACACGTGTATACATCAAGACAAAGTCCTATGATTTGTGTCTTTTTTTTTTTTTTTAATTAATCTTTTGATTTTTGTGTTTGGAATTAGTTTAATTTATAATCACGGGCCGAACAAAATGAATCTAGTGTCTTTGATTTTTTAGAATGGAAACTGAAAATTAGTTAAGTACATAATCACTTTCGTTTAGGACATCTGCAAAAACGAAGGAATATAGAACACGAAAATAGAAAAACCTGCATATAAATACATTTTAGCTTTAGGACTCAATAGTCAATGCTTCAAATAGCTTGCTTATATGCATTTTTTTCCTTAATCAGATGGTGGTTCTATGTAATTAATTATTGGCCTAAGGTTTAAAAGTCCTGTTTTAATTCATTTGGGGGGGGGGGGGGGGGGGGGGGATTATTTTTATTAGATATTTTATGTTTAAGAAAAACTTATATGTGACACAAGATTCATTCGTTTTTATCTTTTTATTTTCTGTGATTAACCTATTAATATTAGAATATATATATATATATTTTTTGTTTTGACGTGATTTTGATTAATCGATATCATAAAAACCTTCTCTATAATTTTGTCATTATCTCTACTACGTTTGAAGGAGTCAAATTAGATATAAGTGAGCAGTTTGTAAATGCATTTGTATACAGAGGCCATCCTCTAACGACTTCAACCAAGTCCGTGATGTAAGGGGGTAAGCAGCAACGACGTCGTTTGGCTATTTGGTATAGCTACACCCGCATTTCTCGAAAAATATATCCTTCAAAAAAAATAAAAATAAAAAAATAAATCCCTTCTCTTAAAAGCACTTTGGTGTTGGGGTATAAAGGCATTTTACTTTTTTTAATTTCAAAACGAGAGATTCGAACTCTACGTATTTTGATAAAGTTATGCATAGTACTACTGTTATGTATTGCGGAATATTACAAGCGCAGAATATTATAAACAAGTAATAAAGTGATAAATAAAGTATCATTCTCACAATAACTGTCGTTACTAATTATCGAAATTATATTATCTCCACATTTATTTAAAATAAAATAACCAAATAAGTAAAAAGACAAAATACTCAAAATATTAAAAAACTAGAATTTCCTATTTCACTGGATTAATCATATCTAAATCCTCTAATCCAATTAATCAATGTTTATTCTTTATATTGCTAGCGGATCACACTAATATAATAATTAATCTTTCTCAAACATTAACAATTTATCTCACAATAGGCCTGTTTTCACGTCTCAGTCTCAACTCTAAGCTTACCATAATTCAATAAGAATAAGAAAGTCAAAGTGCTGCACTAGTTTCATAACTATCTCTAGCTTATGACAATCTCATAGTAGATTAAACATGTATTTATTCAATTATCACTTCTCAGTCTTAAATCAAATACTAAATCATGCAAAAGTTAGCCAAAAAGCCACAAGCATTAAGCATAGATTAAAATACTTAACATAGAACTGGAATAGAACATTAATCAATTAAAAATAGAAAAAAATTAAATAATCATAATCCAGATAGATCATATCCCTAGAAAAGAAATTACTTTATAAATAAAAATAGAAATCTATAAAATAAATGTTTAATCATTCTCAAATTACAAAAATAAAAGGATAAGAAAATAAGAAAGAAAACCCAATTATGGAGGTGTCACAAGTCTCTAAAACCTTCTCCTAAATTTTCTTCTCCTTCGACTTTTGATGAATCAAGATAATTTCTCCCTGATTTTGTAGAAAACTAAACCTAAAACTTAAAAGTTTCTTTTTTCTTTTTCTTCTTTGGTTTTTGGCTTCTCCTGCAGCCAAAAGAACCTCAGCATGGAGCCTTAGAACTCCTATTTATAACCTCCTGGCCGCCACCTTTTGGTATCAGATTTTCCCCTTTTTTTTTTGTTTTTTGTTTTATTTTTTTCTCTTTTATTGGGTTGAAACATCTGAAGTGCAGTAACCCTAGGGCTCACGTAGAAAGGCAAGTGGCGACACACAATTGGAAGCCAGAAGAAGTGGGATGCGTGTCGAGATGACATGAGCTGGAGCTTGCAGGCGCACAGACACACGATCGAACACGCCACATCGGATCCCATGGGGACGAAGACGCGCCAATTGGAGTAAGTTTTGTGTACTCGCGATCTGGGCTGCATCTGAGGTTGACTGGATGGTTGGAAACGCAAGTGGCACGCGTGTAACAATCACGCGAGTGGTCTAAGTCAGCTCCAAATTTCTTTTTGTATTTTTTAATTTCTTTTTATCACATTTTAGTTTCAAATTGCTACTTTTAACCTTATTAACATAATGAACCTATACACTTGGAAAAACATAATAAATTTGGAGAAAAATTAATATAAATTACTAAGATTATAACAAAAATATAAACTTAAAAATACTGAAATAACTCTATTTTATAGAGTTATCACAAAACTGTCTGTATTTACGCATAAAGAGACTTTGAAAAGGCTACATTTTGTTGCATTTTGCCTCTGTTTTTATTCTACTTTCAAATAATGTGGTGTTTATAAAGCGATACAAAAGCCAAATTTGGCGAAAGTATCAAGGTATGGATTCATTCCTCTACTGTGATTCGTTATGAACAGCAATCATAGGAAGCATTTTGTTGCATTTCAACTGAATGCTCCTCTTCATGAAAATTTTACAAATCAAAACTCATGAATTCATCAAAAGTGGTGGAAGGTCCCGAGGAGATCGTGAGTGACGAGCAAGTAGAAAAAGGGTAAAGCGTTTTCATGTTTTAATTCTTGCGCTGTTTTCGTGAAGTGTAAAGCGACTCGATTACAGTATGAACCCTAGACTACATTGAAACAGGAGACTGAAAAAAAGAAAATAGACGGGACAGCTGATACAAGTAAAACTTATCAACATGTAAATTTATTTTTCAGAACTAGCACGAATCAGAGAGTAACACATTGCACTATCATTCAAACGATCTGTGCCGCTAATCAATCCTTCTTCCTTTTCTGGTTCAAGCTATGCTTTTCAAATTTTTACCATACATGCCTGAGATTGTGGGAAAAACATTTAATCAGATACTGCAAAGTTTATTGGTAAGTCTTTTCAGGTAGAGGAAGGGGGGCCCAAAAAAAAAAAAAAACCTTGATTTGTTATCCATGCCCAAAGAATTTTTGGCGAAATACGACAAAATCTTTTGCATTTTTCAATGGGAGGCTGAAACACAGTTACATAACATGTTTTTCTGTTTCTCGTTTTAGATTTCATAAAATTTGAAGCCGATATGGCTTCTCAAAGAGGCGTCTACTACCTAACCAAGTATCAACCACAAAGTAAACATCAGATTAGCAAACAGAAATGCGATTTTAATTATTCAGATTCCCAAGTCCTAAGAAGCTACTTCAAGCGTTCTGAATGAAAGGACGGAAAAGTATGAACTATCCCTACCCTACCAAACCAAGACTAAGTTTGATTACCACGAGTCGTCAAAAACTTAAAATATAGCAGAAAAGGGGGGTAACATATCCTGTACTGTTTGATGGATGCAAGTCTAGAACAATATGTTACTGAGAAATTTCAGCGTTCTGTAAAAATAAAATATATATATATGTATATATATATATATATATATAAAGGAAAGAAGCACCGGATCTATTGGATATGACACAATTTACTAAGCCAGTGATCCGAAACAACTGACCACCAAAGATTCAAATGAAGAAAACACTATATAACTCATAAGGAAGTAGAATTAAAAGTTCTTAGAAACAATTTACACAACTAACAACTTTTGTTTTGGCCAAAAAAAACAAAAAAAAAAAAAAAAAGGCGTGAAACAGAAGAGGAATAGGAAAAGGCTTTACCTTATGAGGGTGAGAATGAGAGATAGAGGGAGGGGAATAATCAAATAATAAAAACCCCACTAACATACATATGGTTAATGTTTTAAAATAATCTGAAATGCAAAATAAAAGAGTGACAAAAAAGTCTTGATCTTTTCTAAAAATTGATCCAAAAATCAATGCGCGCATAGAAACGGAGAACCATGGATTGACAACAAAGAAGAAAAACAAAGAAGAAAACGAAGAAGATAAGAGTTAAAGATAAAAGGGTATCTGAGGGACACATGAGGCACCCGAACGGCAGAGATCCTGCAGAGGCAATGTTGAATTGTGGGATTTGCATTTGCTTACGAAAAGGACATTCCTTGTTTCCTTAAAACTGGTAAGCCTCCGGCAAATATAACAACAGTCAGACCAGTAGCACATACCACGAAAGTATCAACATTAACAACCTCAAAAAGGTAGCTCATTCCAACTTAGTTGAAGTATAAATGCCATTTACAAAACAAGAGAAAGCTAAACCAAAATACAGGAGGAACAGGGTATGTTTAGTTTTCCACTGACAGGACATCCTATTTAAGCTGGTCGCAAAAGCTTTTCCTTAAAACTGGTTAGTCTTTGTCTCTGTCTTTTTCTTTTTCTGCTCCAAATTCTACCAGAAAACTTGAATTAGGTTTATACATTTTCCCTTATGAAGCAAGCCAAAATATTCCAAAAACCAAAATTGGTGACAAAAATCTGCTTGAAAAACTCCTTATCACTTGTGAAACTTACGACCCAGAAAGACAAAATAAATCAAAACATGTACATTTTACGTAACAGATCTAAACCAAACATCAAAATTAACTAAACACCAAAAACGAAAACAAAAACACAAATAAATTTACAAATTTCCATTAAAATCACTTACCAAGAAACTTACTCACCATCTTCCGATTTCGGTTAAGATCTAAGGAAATGTCATAAATTCAAAAAGAAATCAAAGAGTCTCACCGAATCCCAAACAAAGAAAGAGAGCTTTAGGGCTGGGGAATTTGATAAATAGAGGGGAAAAATGAAATTTGAATAAAGTCTTTACCCCATATTTTTAGGTATTTATAACTAAATAGATTTTTTTTTTTAAGAAATTTTTTATCAGGGAAAACAGCGGCAAATTCTTAATTATATACCTTATTGATAAAGTTTATTTTTTAAAATGTTAAAATTTAATCGAATAATTGAAATGTTATTTATGTATAATAATTATTATACACCTTCTCTCATATTAGTATAGATCAATAAATAAATAATTTAAAAAAAAAACAACCCCTTTTCTTTTTCGACATCGACGACAAACCTCCACTCCCTGACCAGATCTGCCCCCTAATGCCAACTAGTGCAAGTGCCCTCCACCCAACGTCGACAACCCCCCACCCTAACGCCAACCAGAACCCCTACCCCCTCCCTCTATGCTCGAGCACCCCTCACCTCTAACGCTGATCAGACCCCCCACCCCGCCCCCCTCTCCCTACGCTCGAGCCTCCCTCTCCCGACGCCGACCAGACCCCCTAACCCCCCATGCTTGAGCCCCCCCACCCCCAACACAGACCAAACCCCCCAACCCCAGGCACAAGCCCCTCCAACCCCAACATAGACCATACCCTCCACCCCTGCACTCAAGCCCTTCACCCCTTGACGCTAACCAGACACCCCAACCCCCGACGCCGACCAAACTGAACCCCACTCCCCATACGCCGACCAAATTGAACCCCCTCCCCCCGATGCCGATGAGCCTTATTCCCCTTCCTCCCAACTAGTTTTTATTTTTTATTTTTTTTGAATTTCTATTTTTTTTATTTTTAGTATATAATATTATGAGTTAAGGTATATTATAGTTATCATATACAAATAATATTTCAACCGTTCGGTTAATTGTTAACGGTTTAAAAATGAGCTTCACCAATAGGGATTTTATCGTAGATTTACCCTTTTTAACAAATATTGTCCAAATTTTTAAAAACTTGTTAAAAGATCATTTTTTAAATGATCAATCACTTTTCTTAAATAATCAATCAGTAATTAATCACAGAACATAGTTAATTTAGTTAATCAGTGACTGACCGTCACTCATTAATTGATCATAATATAAATTATTAAATGTTATAACTAATCACTGATTTATTATTAATTAATCACTAAATTTACCAAATTTTATAATTCATCACTGATTAATCAAATCTGAAAAAAATGATAAATAATTATTTTGCTAAATAAAAAATTTTGGATCATTTATTAGATTAAGTAACTAAAAAAACAACATAATCTAATTTTCCTTTTTTTTAATTCACAAAAAAAACATTTTTTAATCAAAAAAATGTTTTATCACCCCCCCCCCCCCCAAACGGGATTTCCATTTGGACTCGTTTCATGATGTCGGAGCATTTCTAGGTCCGTTTTACCTTTTTCAAGATATAAAATTTAGATTTATTTTTGTAAATAGCCCTCAAATTACATACCATGGATATGTTTGACAAGGCTGTTTTTAGATTATTAAAAAATATATACTAAGCTACAGGTATTCGGTAAACCATTCACAATCAAACAAAATTTTCAAAAATATCTCAAAATTATTATCAAATATTCTTATTTTTATTTCACCAAAAAAAAAAAAAAAAAAAAAACTCGAAACACCTCAAAGTGGGTCTTACATAATGTTTTTTGGTATTCATAAAATAAATGACACACAATCCTACAAAAGAGATTGATTACTAATTCATAAATGGATCCCACCAATCTTATATGATTGCAGATATAGCAATAAATCAAATCCCATCAAATGCCCACAAAAAAAATAAAAAAAGGGCTCAAAAGGTCACATAACTAGTCGTCTAGTCCGAAAGAGAAAGCAACATTATTACAGCAAAATGAGTTTCACAGATGTGACAAATGTGACAATTTGCACTAACATCTTTCTTATAAATAACATTTGCGGTTACTTCCTTTTTCAATCGGTTTGCGACAAATGTGACAATTGGATATACGTGCCGCACAAGCTTTACAGATCTGCAAATAAAAGCGACCGTCATTTTTTTCCCTAATGAGATTTGCAGACGAGGGGGAAAGAAAAACCTGATTCAGGAAATTCCACATTTCATTATACTACTAAACTAGTTATGTAAATTTTTTTTTTGGTCTTTTTTTTCCCCTATAAATGTCTAAGCACATGTCTGGTACAAGTATTCTAATTTAAAAAACTCAACTTATTTTTATTTTTATTTTTATTTTTTAAATAGTCAACTAAAATTTTAAATAACAATTTTTGAATAGTCAAACAATTGTAATCTAAAATTTTCAATTCAAACCTATCAACCGAAACGCATGCTAAAATTAAAATACTTACTCCAATAGCCATAATATTAATAATATTAAAAAAAAAAAAAAGGGCAAATGAGGGCTAATAATTCCATGATTTTGAACCAGGCATCTGGCTGGCAGTTTTGCATGGAACAAGAGCCAGTAGTTTTGTGCTAACTCACCATGTGTCCGCAGCCAAAAGCCGTGTCTATGGCGCTAATCAGGCAAACTGGGCACGTCTGCATGTCAAAATAAGAAAATTAATTCAGTCTCTTTCACCTCTCTGTAAAACCAACTATAATTAAACCCCTAACTGGAGGCTTTTCTAAATTTCTAGCAAATCAAATAAGCTTAAAGAGAATCTAGTCTCCATTAACAAATCCAATTAGCTAAAGAACTGGTTCAAATTAACTAGACGACGTGAAAGCTGGGAAAATCAAACTTCACACCAGATTGGTCAAACTTCATTCTATTAAAGTGGGGTTGTTCACGCCTTATACCTATATTTAAATTCTTATTCTTGTTCATAAACGCGTAAATTGATTTTTTTGGTTTCCTTTTTCAAATTTAATTCAATAAGCATCAATTTTCGGGGGGCAAACAGCCTTGCCTTATCAATGTCCTCTCCTGCCTAAGCCCAAGGAAAGAGTACTTAAGTTCAACTTACTACAATATTTAAGCCCCTCTATTTGGATCATAAGTTCCAAAGCACAATTCAAACAGTAAATTTAAAATTTTTTTTTAGAGAAAACACCGCAGGAAAACAGTTTGAAAAGTGGATGAAAAAACGGGTGCCAAATGGGCTATAAGTATATGCTAGCTTAGAATTTTCACGTACCGTCATGTGTGGCTCACTATCTTTGTCATTTGCTGAAAGGCTGGCCAGTATGTCTGACAATAAAGGATGCGAATATGCAACTGGTGGAGGGCGAGGAAGGACCTTCCTTGCTTTTCCTGTTGTTTTTCTTTAATCCAATGAAACAGACATGAATCAGAATATATGACCAAAAAAAAAAAAAAAAGTCGTTTTCTGCCGAATCTGCTGTTGTTTCGGAATGAGTCTCTCTCTCTTAACCTGCTTTTTCTTTTCACGGCAGCTCTCCATAAGCTTGGAGAACTCTTTTACAAGTAAAGAGCAAAATTAAGGAAAAAATAATTGCAGACAGAAAATTAAGCACTTCCTACCCGAGTAAATCAAGCTTTTTTGCAGCTTTAAATTGGTCGGGAATTTTCATGAGGGCAGCACGAGCGAAGGCTGTTTCGTAGGAAGAACTTGTGTCATCGAAGTTAACGAACTGCGTGAAAGAACGGGACAAGTAGTAAGAGCATATATTGTGTTATAACTTAACTAAAATGATAATCAATGTTTAAACTTTAAGATCTTAATTTCATGCCTGAAAGTTACGAAATCTTTGTCTGCAGATCTTGTCTTCAAGCTTCCTTATGTTTTCCCAGGGCCCGTCCCCAACTCCAACAAAAATGATTGACAATGGATATGACCTGATAAATTAAATTTCTTAAATTCTTAAATTGACAATGATTGAAAATGGCAGAATTATAACAATAAGAAGAAAAGTTGAGATACCAACTGATAAGAATCAAATGCCAAATTTAAATTTGCTACTATTTGGTGGCAAATTTGCCACAAAGTTTACCATTTGGAAAATTTGATATCAAAGAAGCACTTAAATGGAGAGCTCTTTTTTCTCCCAAATGCTCAAATTTTGCCATTGACACATCAATTTAGCAGTCCATTAGAGATACTCCAAGGACAACAAATAACCGCAGAAAATACCATCTAGCAATAAATTACACACACATTCATCTACAGCCTTTCAGTAAAGAAGAAAAGTTTTAAGACATATCGATTACTTTCGTGGCCTTTTAGCATGAAGAAATCCCTGTTCTAGCATTCTGACTGACATTTGGAAAGTTAGACAGGTCAGACCAGTTAATTTATTATTCTGTTTAGCATGATAATGAGCTTAAAGCACCAACCACCTTCTTTACAGAGAAAACTGTATATAGTACGACTTCATCTTCAAAAACAAGAAGACATAAAGTATGAGATCAAGACAATGTTTGGGGTCGACCTTGCACCAGTAATTGATCTGATTGTTTCCTTCTCTTGTTGACTCAATTCCTTTTTTCTTGTGACCACATTCCTTGTTACCTTAGTGACAGAAGAAAATCATACTTAACAAGATCGTACATGTGAGAAAATATTGTTTGAAAATAAAGCTTCAGTTTCAAACCTGCCCATCCGCAATAATTACCAATATGTGGTATTGGCCACCGCTTTTCTCCACAAGGTGTATTGCCGCGTCAACTATCGGAGCATAAGAAGTTGGCCCTTAAAGACAAGATATGTAAACAAATCAGTCACTATTGTGATCACCAAATTGCAAAAGGTTCGATTAGATGCTCTCGAAGTAGAGATATTATCCAATTATCCATTTAACAACAGATTTAACGAACACAGATGTCAAAACCATAACAGATTAAAAGGAAGAAAGAAAGAAAGAAAGAAAGAAAGATAAGAAACTAACCTGCAAGTTCCACGATTGGAACTAGTTTTCTATAGCAGGACAAAACTTCTTCAAAGCCATGGCAAGGTAAATTATCATCGTGGAAGCTAAACACTTCCAGATCAAGTGTGCTAGCTAAAGTCAAAAGAGTAAAAACCAATTACTTGATTTTGAAATATTCAAAATCTATGGAAGAGTTGAAGAACGAGAGGATACCTTCACCAAAACCGAAACAAGATATCAAGTTTCGTTCATTTAAGGGAGCCAGAGTCTTTCCAATAATGGAGATTGCCTTTTCATATGGATTTAATGTGTTGCCAAGTGCATGCAGACTCCGGTTGTTAAATGAAACTTTTCCTTCAGTAAAAACATTAATGCATTGGCTTTAATAGATCTAAAGAGAAACACCACACTGATCTGTATCAAAACAGAAAATAATCAACTACCAGCCTTAATCCTTAACTATATCCTTGCATTATTGCGGACATAAAACAAGCCATACATTGTTTTGGGGGAAAAACTGATATATCATGTAAAAGGGTGAGCAACAGAAAATTGTTGATGCAGTGGAAAGGAGGGACAAAGAATGGTTTCATCTAACCAAAATCAAAGTCAAATCCACGCACCTCTGGTTTTTCAAAATCTCAAAAGAACACAACACTCCAGTCTATCTTCATCAGTACAATGGAGGGTTATTTAGCCATTAAGAAACGACAACGCAAACAACAAAAATAAACTCAAAACAACAGACTTAACAACAATCCCAAAATTATAGACATTAAACAACAAAACCAAATTTTCCCAATCGACACATCACTTTCACTACATCAATTGTACTTGCACTGACAGGATATTCTTTCAAGCCTAAATAATTCATGGCCAGTTCGGTAATGAGTTTTGTTCCATCATTAGCAAAGGTTAAGGAAATACAATTAGCCAATTTTTATTTATTTGTTAACTCAAGTATGACCGTGAATAGAACTGTGGTCCAATCGAAACCATTTGGGTTTGAGATAGTAAACAACAGTTAACAATTGTATATGCTTTCTTAATATACAAACCTGCCCATTCATTGCTTTTGGTAAAATCAATTCCAAAAATGAGATTTGAGGAACCTAGACCTGCTTTTCTCAAAGCTTCTGTAACCTGTTAAAAGAATAGCACGTTGCAACTCGTAATCATTCATGCCAAGAATCAGCAAAGAATATGAATGGAATTGTGGAAAGCGTGGATAGCATTGTCTAAAGGAACTTCACGTTCATCACAAACGGCGATGAATCATAACATGTGGCAGTGAAATAGAATTGTCACATGACAAAGAGATTAATCAAGGCCCACATTGTAATGTGATAGCTCTAATACACTACAATCTGTTTCAAATATTTGATTTCGTTTAGCAAGTAATTCATGTTATTTGGGATCAGTACCCCATCATCATTTTATGATAGTAATTTCCTTATTTTGTTTTTGGTTTATTTTCCTAGCTTGTTATTTGGTTAGCCCATAAACAAAGTAATTTGTAATTTTAATCAAGAAATGGTTGATGAATGAATATTGAGATTCATATTCTCCTACTCGAGTTCTTGTGCTGTGTCTAAAATCCTTTCTTTTCTATGCTTTTCAATATCTAATCTCCAATGTTTCAATTCCTCTATCTCGGTTCTTTCTCCTCTCTTGGTCTTGCATTTCATCTGTCCCAAATTTGTGACACCTCCCTTTCAGCATAAGTTAAATTTGGAAACAAAACAGAAAGTAGAAGTATAAAGGGAGTCAAAGAAACGTACCCCAGTAAGCAGGGAGCCAATTTCAATTTTCTGCGGATCGAAATCCTCCGCTGGTGATGAAGGGAATACAGAAGTTTAATTTTCAAATTCAATTGGTGAATTCATGTTACACTCATGAGTCGATTTTGAAGCATCTTACATTGACGTTGGGGCTCTCTGTTAGCATCTTCTGCCTGCTTGATATTTAGTTTCTCCTGTTGGAGAAGTTTCAGAACAAAAGAAACATCCAACTGTAAGTGTCAAAGGAGTACTTTTTTTCTTCCTCTAAATTCCAATTTATCAACCATATGTGCAATATAGCTACTGGCTATTAAGATAAAGTCTAGCAAGTCAATAAGACAGATGAAATAAAAAAGAGACACTTTAAAGTCTAAGCAAATGGCCCATCATGTAGAAATTGGGCGACTTGATGCAACATAAACCTGACTGCAAAATATGATAAAAATAAACTACCTCAGCTTCAGACTTTTCCTTCTTCAATTTCTGTTCCACATCACGGAGAAGTTTGATTTCTTTAGCGAGGACTTTGCATTCTGCTTCTTTCTTCTTATATTGCTCTGACACATTCTCTAGCTGTCGCAGCAAAGGTTCTTCCTGAACAATTAAATGTTTTTTTTTTTTTTTTCTGTCAACAAGTGGACTTTGCAACTGTATTAAAGACTAAAGAGTTATCACCGACTCTAATTACATTTTAGATTATTCTAGAGTTCTTCGCAAAAGTTGCCGCCCAAATTTGGTTCAACCTTGTTCGTTAGAAGCTTCTAGACGAAGTGGTCGCCCACTTCTCTGCATGCTTATCCACTGGAAACTTCATGAAAATTGCGGCAAGTTGCAAAGTCGGCAACACTTAGCGGACATACTAGAAGTTTCCAAGGGGCTTAGCAACCGCCTATGTTGGACTATAAACTGAGACTTAAGGTCTCGGTGGTGAGTGTGCTCAAGTGAGTTAGTGGTGTGTGCTGGAGTGTTCCAAAAGTGTCCGAGTGTGTGCATGTGTTAGTGGAGTGCTTGTGAGCAATTAATAGTTAGTGGTCTTAGTCTCGATGTTATTACTTTTAGTAATTAATAAAAGTAATTACGCTACGTGTGTGTGTTCTTTTTTTCCCCTCAATTTTAAATTTATTGTTGACTCTGCATATGACTTCTCTTCCCAAAGTTGTTTTGTCATCACATAATTGAAACAGATAATTTAACTTAAACAGGACACACTGTACCTTCTCAGATTTTGCCTCCAATTCCAACTTCATTTTTAAGAACGTCCGCCGAAGTTCATCCCTTTCCCGCTGCAATGAAATATTTTGGTCCTCCTTGGTCGCAAAAGCTTGCTTCAATGTCTTAAATTTCTGTCTCTCAATTACTTTTTCCGCTTCCAATTCCTTAATCTGAATATATCCAACGGTTATGTTATGAAATCACAACATTCATCACCAGTCCTAATAGTTGAGACAGTCTATTAGCAGAAAAGCAAGCTTTAAAGACTTGTCAAAATCAGGAACTTCATGGACGTTGTTGGCAATAGAACTGTGAAAAATAAATAGACAAATTAAGATAACATGCACCACCATCACGCATCAACGCATTTCATAGACAAAAATTAAATTGTATCTTGGTACCTATCCCTCATAAAATTAGGCTTATATTAAGTATCACAAAAAATTTATGCAGCAACATGATATACAAGACTGATTACTTTTCATCAATGAGCCAGGACTATAAAGAACAAAATTTGCACAACTGGTGGGCATATAAAAAAAGTTGAAATTACCTTTGCCTCAAGGAAAATCTTGAAAGCTGTTTCTTTTTGTTGTCTTTCCATAAGATCCTTCATATCAGTTTCTGCCAGGCCTACTCTTCTCTGCGTATCCCTCAGAGGCCTATTCAATTTGTGGTTGTGATCTAATGGAAGAAATAGCTGAGCATCACCTGAACCACACAAGTCTAAGTTTCCACGAATATCCATGCTACTTGACGCCCCTGCACCTCCAAGACGGCTAATGGATCCATCTCCAGACGAATTCGGAATCACAAAGTTGGATAATTTACTACCTCGTAGACAACTTACATCACTTGCTGCAGTCTCACTTGGGAGCTTGCTAGCATGAGCAATTAATTTACCATGCTCTGGCTCAGAGAAAAGATCCATTTCATTACCAGATAAAAGTGAAGTCTCAGAAGTACTCCCAACATGTACATCCTTCCCTACAAAATTCACATCGATCTCAGAATTCTCATCTTTTCTTATCCATGGAGTTCCTGGCTGGGCTTTCTCATAAGCAGTATCACTTCCATAATCTGACTTGATTGATGAACTACCAAGAATGGTGGTTAAGTCTGACTGGGTAGGCATCTCATGGGAATTTGCTTCTGAATTCTGTGGGTTTACATCTTGGTCTTCTGAGTGAACTGCAAAGAAGAAAAATGATACATTCCACCATCAACCACATGCAAAACTATAAAAATAAGTAAATTAATAAAGACAATATCAAATATTAGTGATAACATAGTGAAAGAAAAATAAAATGAAATCCCATGGTGCACATCGAGCAACAGAAGGTCACATACATGCCGTAGCAGCAGCTTCAAGTTCAAGAAAGGACGCTACTTCAAAACTTCTTGATATGTCAATATCAGAAAGCAGTTGCGTTATCCATCCCTGCAATAAGACAAAACCACTTAGCCACATAATTCGCGAACATATAAGTGTATTGGTAGTGTAGATATAGATTCTAATGTGCATGCACCTACATGTTTAAAGATTGCTAGTTAGATCTTTATTGATGAGATTTATCTCTGTTATTCTGTTATAGCTAGAGAAGAGATCTCTAGTGCCAGCAGTGCTAGGACAAAGGGTGGATGTATCTAGTGTTTGAAAGATATTATCAGCTAGTTATCAATACAAAAATAGTACCGTGGCCGCAAACAATGAGTGGGTAATACCAAATATATCTGTAAATTTTAGAACGAACAAACTCCAAATTATAGCTAATACTTGAAACATTGCCTACCTTAATCAACGGAAACTCGGTTCCCAGTCTCCTTACTACTTTGTTGCTAGGAAACTTATTTTGAAGCTGCAAAGAAAGAGTACATGTTAAAAAGTCCTTTTCTGGAAATGCAACTTCAAGGAGGAAAGCAAGCAGGAATTTCTTTGTGCAAACTAAAGAATTGAGCTGTCACATCCAGCTGGTCAATTACAAAGTGGAGTTCATGAATCATATCTTAACTAATATATGCGAGCGGAAAATGGCAGTCTTACATCACTCATAAGCTTCGTGAAATCAATGAGCTTTTTCAGCATGCAACTAGTTTTCGTTATCCCGTCCGGTGATCGCAAATGAACATATAAGCTGCAGACCTGTCCACCGAAAGAAAAAAAAAAAAGAATAAGAAACAAGATGGCAAGTGCTATTTAAAAACCGACAAGTAGAATTTGAATTGAAGATAATGCATGTAACATATTCTGATAAAGCAAGCACGCGACAGAAAGCAAGAACACCAAGTAGTATCATGAATACAAGAAGACAAATCTAAAACAAGGTATTTGGAATAGCAATGCGACTCATGAAAAACCAGGTTTCAGTGCTTCTGCACACTAACTTCTTAAAATTGTATTAATTCCAAGACATCCAACTATCTAAAATTAATTCATCAAAGATTTTCATTGCCTGTGGTGGATGAATGTGTACAATATTTCGTGGAACCAACTGTAATGGAAGTGTATAATGATTATGGTTTTGATGCAGCCTATTGCTCAGATGTTGCAAATTAATTTACTAAGCATGTGTCTGGACCTAAGGTCCAATTAAACCTAAACCCAAAAAATTCAATTCATTTTTGTCTTTTTTTCTAAAAAGTCAACCTCAGTTTTATTATTCACAGTTTTTATAACTTAAACTTCAAAAATCCATAACTTCGCATATACAAGTCTAAATGGGATGAATTTTTTTTTTTTAATTACATAGAATTTCAAGACAAACGAAATAAGCTCCATAGTGATTTTTTTTTTTCCAAACACATTTCAAGTTTTTACACTTTTTAGTTTTGACAAATCAAACGTCTCATCAAACGCACATTCAATTGAACTTAATTCTAAAAAAAAAATTCAGTTTCAACCTGTGCACCAAATGCATGCTAAATCTATTAAATAAAAGTTCGAAAGAAAGACACACGACAACATTTTGGAAATCATACCACATCACGATTAGAATATTTTGATATTGGACGGACATCCGAGGAAGGTTCAGTGACCCAATAACTCCAACCGGTGCGAGAATCATGTGGCCCAACTGCTTCTTGGCCATTCTGCAGAAAGAATTTGGAGTTTTGTGGTAAGAGATAAAATCAAAAGTCGGGCAAAAAAATGTACAGAGAATATAAGAAGAAGAAAATTCGAAGTAAAACTTTGATTGAGATACCAATGGCTCAAACAATAACATATCAAGTAGAGAATTAAGCTATAAGAGAAATGACACTAACAAGTGTTGAGTATTTGGCAAATGGGTTTGAAACACAATTCAAAACTTTTCATGTAAAGTGTTCTCTCTTATAAAAATTTTGAATTTGAACCAAAACTTTCTATTCAAATACGTTTTCAAACCCCAAGACAAAAGCTTGATGTCCAAATACATAGGCAGACATAGAGGCAGTGGCGTCGAACTAATGTATCAAATGGTTGAATAGTTCAAGCAAGTAAGAATGGTTCAAGAGAAGAGACCAACTCGACAGACTAGGAGTAATCCATGAAAGTTGTTTGTCTTTTGTTCTTGGTTTTTTCTGTTAATATGAATGTGCTATTTATAATGATTTTTTAAAATTAATAATAAATAGCATATTCATATTAATTATATGTGAAAACCCTGAAATTATCCCTTGTAACTCCTTCCCTCTCTTTCTCTACGGCAACTATCTCTCCTCGACATAGCTGGCGCAGGCACCGCCGTGAGAGCCTATTATTTATCCCTATATCTATTATTTATCATAAAATTCAAGTATTTACATATAAAAATATGTTATAATTTATCATTTTTAAAAAACCTGTTATAATTTTTAAAAGAATTTATAAAATATATTATACGTTATAATTTCTTTTACTAATATTAAAATTTATAACTTTATATTTATTTTTGAAATGGAAGAATCAGCTAATTTTAAAAGATAAGCCATCATTAATGAAAAAAAAAAAAAAGGTAAAAGCTATACACGGTGACCTAAATTATAACAAAATAAGCAGATTTACCGATTATTTGGCAGCAAGAATTTAGCAAATAACCAAGCTCTAAGTTGTAACTTGTAAGAGGATCTTCTGTTTATAAATTGTATTTAACCTATAATTACTAATGAACGTCAAAAAAATAATAATAACAATACTAATGGACTTTCCCGTTAATTATTCCCATAACTCTAAACTGCAGCAAACAGCAGTCCCACATCATGTTAAGTGCACCTTGAAATTTTAATATTTTTAACTTCTGGATATGAATTTTATAATGTGTGCTTCCACTAGAATTTAAGATGTTTTTTAAGGTTTTCATAAAAGAAAAATTAAAAAAAAATACTTTTTTTTTTTAAGGAAACTATCATTATTTGAGCCGTTCGGTTTTTATAGGATCATACGATTGGAAGATCGTGCGATAGTCTTGATATAAATCCACATATTTAACTTTATCTTAATTTTATTGGAGGCCATTGACCTGAGAAAGTCAAGCAATTACCTAGCAGATAAAAAACTCAACATAGGAAAGACCTTAACACAAAGTGATCATTAATTTGTCACCATAAATCAAGGAAAACTGAACTCAAAGGAAGTTGATCATCTAATAGAATATTGAAGAACTGAAGAAATTTACCCGATTCTTCCACGGAGGACTCCAATCCATTCCAAGTGGCAGCGGCGAAGTGCCATCATGCCTGTGCTTTGGCGGACTTTGGCTCTTCATCCTCCGATCACTCTCTCTCTCTCTCTCTCTCTCTAATAATACGATTGTAGAAATGTTCTCTCTTACGTTGACTCGGAGCGATTGGACTTCAGAGGAGAGAGAAAGCTAGAGTTGCGGGTGATCTAATGGGAAGAGCCAGGCAAGAAGATCCAGAAGCGTCTAAAAGCTAAAGCATTAGAACGATAAATACTAAAAAGGCATCTTTAGCAAAAAATAATAATAAAAAGGCCCGCGTCGGGGACGTATTAGTGCTTCCCTTCAAGATTAGCGCCGGTAAGAGTCTATCTAGATAAAAGCACGTATAGTAATAAGATAAGAGTCTACTAATTATAACGTAGAAGTCTATCTAATAATGAGATACAAATCTGCTTGAATAGATATCCACCTAATTATAAGGAAAAAGCTTACCTAAGAAGAAGTCTAACTGAGACCATGTCTAAAGTTAGAGTTTGGTATAATTATCTCTATGCCATTGACGGTTCATGCCAAATTTTTTTGAATATTATGTGTTATGTGATGACTTGTAGAAGTCTATCTAATAATGAGATACAAATCTGCTTAAATAGATATCTACCTAACTATAAGGAAAAAGCTTACCTAAGAAGAAGTCTAACTGAGACCATGTCTAAAGTCAAAGTTTGGTATAATTATCTCTATGCCATTGACGGTTCATGCCAAATTTTTTTGAATATTATGTGTTATGTGATGACTTGTGTCACGGTTAAAATATATACATATATGTGTTGTTGTATATTTTTATACTATGTATATAATGCATATAAATACCATATTTGTTATACAGTTATATAATCTATGTTATGAATTTATTTTATTGTAATAGAAATAGATTGTACCTTATATTATGATCATGTCTCTATATATGTTTATATGTAATTATCATATATAAATGTATGTATTTATTATATGTGGTTGCACGATGATGAAGATATGAGGGGAAAAAA